>OZ012738.1:347654080-348097682 GCA_963859935.3 Lathyrus sativus | reverse complement strand
ACCTTATTTCTTTTACAACCGGTCTTTAATTTATCCAAAGGATAGGTCTAAAGAAAGAAAGAACCTTTTGCGCGATGTGACAACAACGCTTTTAAGAGATTCGGGGATTCGGGGGTTGGTTATATCTAGGGAAGGTATTAGCACCCTAAATATCTGTAGTACTCTACAGGAACCTTTTGTTTAATTACTTGCTAAGTTTGTGAATTGTGCACTATGGTTTAAGGATTGGGAATTGTGATAAAATGAATAAAAAGCCTAAGTGGTTTTCTAAGTTTGCTCGCAAAGGTATCGCACCTTCTGCCTACGTATCCTGACTAGGATAGAATCAGAGCAATCGTAGTTCACCTCACCAGGGAAAGAACACTTGATGACGATCAAGGTTCAAAGGGGAACAAACATGACGACGTTTGTGTGGAGTTTGACAAAACTCCCTAAACTAAATTGTAAAAGGGGGAAGTAAGAAATCATGACGATGATTCTTACACAGAGTTGAAGAACTCTTTCCTAGGGTTCTAGTTGAAGAACACTCCTAGTATGGGTGGGTTTCTTAGACTTCAAGCAAAGTCTAAAGGCTTCTAGTCTAGGGTTAAGGTGACTTAACAAAGTCAAGGGATAGCAGAGATTTTGGTCCAAGACATTGACAGTCAAGTGGACAGACCTTCCTTTGGAGGAACAGTATTGTCGGCAACTGGACGAAAGCTAACGAGCTTCGTCGCTTGGGGATAAAAATAAAATACAAACATTATACAAAGCAATTATGGTGACAACCAAATACAAAGATTAAAGATGAAAAGCAATGATGGCAATCAAAGCAATTGTTCTGGTACGAGAACCGTGACGACAGTTCGCACCTGGAATACCGTTAACAGACAGATGAGATAAATATAAAAATAATTCAAGGTAAAAATTCTAACATGTTGACAAACATATATAGATATGATAACAATCAATTTTCCTGAGAAAACACAAGAGGAAACCTTCTAAATTTCATCTGCAACCAAATAGGGTTAGTACCGTTGACGCGCGGATTGCGCACCATAAAACGTGGTGAGAAAATAATCAAACATGGAAAATAAAATTATGACATGAAAGTACACATTAAAATAAACACAATGAAAAAAGAACGGGTGAAAAACGATAAAAAATGAGAGAGTTACGAATTTTTGAAGTTTATGTACAAAAATAGGAAAAATAATAAAAGGGTTCGACCTCCACCCGGATCGAACCCTGGTCATGATGGTGAAAGGTATAAATGCGCGCATGTTCTTACCGCTGGGGCGGCTGTTACATCCATTAATCAAATGGAAACAATATGTATACAAGGCTGGTTTTGAATCATGGCTGGGCAAAATACATAATCAACACTAAATACGTTTTATACCGTATCTCACTAACCTCTTATCGGATCGAGACAAATTTTATATGGATCTTGGGTAGAAAAATGAGAGGAAGAGGATGGTGATGTTAGTTTTTACAAATTGTTCACCTAGGGAAAAAAACGATATCTGGTGTGTGTATGTGCTTTGAATGCATAATGACATGGAAACATAATCGAAACCAAATACGTTTTATACCGTATCTCACTAACCGCTCATCGGATCGGGGCAAATTTTATATGAAAATTGGGTAGAAAAATGAGAGGAAGAGGATGGTGGTGTTGGTTTTCTGAAACTCATTTTCCTCTGCAAAACCCGATAGGGTGTATGATTATGACTTTATGACTTGCAAAATGACATGAACACTTTGATACAAGCATGTTAAATGTCAAGTAAGTCCACATACACATCCCATATATGATGTAAAACAAATAGCAAACAAGATTAAGACCAAGGCATGCATGAATGTGACTGTCATATTCAAGTTGTAAAAACACATAATCATGACAATGCACAACAAGGTGGTTTTTGAGTTTTGGAGTGTTTTGAGCTGTTCCAATCATCACAACATCTTAAACATGTGATATCTAGTGTGTGTAGGTGAAAACATCAGATCTGGAACAAACATATGAAAGTGTAGCATTCAAATTGCAATTTGTGTGTATTATGTGTGCGTGAAGCATGATGTGAAACAAATCATTGTGCAGGTTGTTTTCAATGTTTTGGTTCATTCAAACACAACACATATGGTCATATGAAGCTGTAGAAACAATGAGATAGCAAGAATACACAAGCATTTCCAAATTGACATGTGAGAATGAGACATTTTGCAAAATGATGAACAATCATGCATGATGATGCACAGATGAAGTTCCAAAGCAAATTTAAACAATTTAATCATTTGTACAGCACATGTGGGTGATAAGTAGATGGTCTAAGCATTAAAGTTCCAAGGAAACTACCTGTCATGAGAATTGACCATGCATATGCAAGTTATCCACATAATGATGCACATGAAGATATGAAATTTGATACATGGCTTTCTTTCATCAAATTAAGGTTTCAACACATTATACATGAACCATATAAGGTGTATGTGGAGTGAGTTTAAGAAAAAAACAAGATTTGGTGCAAAATGGGTCTTTTGGTGACTTGTGTGTTTTTGTGTCATTTTGTGTTCACATGTGATATTTTGATGCAATGCTTAAATCAACAATGTGAATGCATAAACATGTTGTGGATGATCATAGAATCATGTTGGAAAGAAGAAAAACAAGTTTTCATGCTTTATGTCAAAAGTGACCAAGTGTGTGGTTTTGTGTATGTGAAAAGTGGTTTTGAAACATGAGATTTTGAAAGAGTTACTTTGAGGTCAAGGCAATCACACCAACATATTTCAAATGGTATATATGAGATGCTCAAATGCTAATTTGATGTAAAAATGAATTGGCATAAAAAAAAGGTAGTTGAGTGACTTGTTGCCTTACTGGATTTATGTCAACATATGAAATTAGAGTTTTATGCACAAGTAGGACAAGGTAAGCATACAAGCACATCTAAAATGCACATAGAAACATGTTGGAATCATGAAAATAGGCTTTGATGTCTTATGCAAGAATGTGATATTTCTACTGTCATGGTACATTTGGCAGCAATGGTAACAACACCAATGTTAAAGTACTTTGCAATTTTGATGTTATAACAGTATGAAAAAGGATTACCATATGATAATAGCTTTCAATTTTGGCAACTAATGTATACAACCAGCATGACAGTATCATCAATAATAGCAGTTGCAAACAACTCAAAGTTAACACACCTAACAAATAAGATAATCATGAGGGTCTATCAATCAGTTATGGTTTTAGGAAATGATTCTCAAACTGCTATGTCTAGGCATGAGACTATTATTAAATCAAAATCAGCAACTAACACCTCCCCCCACCAAACAGTTGATCTACTGTGGAATCACAATGGCAATTAACAAAACTGACAACTTCCCCCTAATTCAAATGGTTTTTAAAACAATTTTAAAGTTATATGCAACATTGTTTTTCACAATATGATAAAAGCAAGTACCATTAGTTTGAACAATAACAGTGAGGAACATTGTAGACAAATCAAAATGACCACATTCAACAATCATGGCAATGTAAATGATGTTCATCATACCAAAATTGTCTTTGACAGTAAGACACAAAACAATTTTCAACATACATAATGACCACAAAAAAAACAACAAAATGTCATGAAAGGCACACAATGCTCATAGCTATCAAATTAACCAAAGTGCTTCAAAATAGAAGATACAAGAAATATGATGCAAAGAGTGATGTGTGCAACTTACATACCTCTTGTAGACCCCTTTGAACAAGTTAAAATAGCAGAGAAACCCAGAGATCTTTCACTTCACTTTTTTGCCTTTGAGCTTTTCTTCCACTTTAAGTAATCAACCACTTATGGTGCCAAAATAAAAACTATGAGTCTCCAATGGTTGCTAAGGGTCTTGACAGCTGAGATATGCTATATGTGAGGTGTCTAGGTGATCACAACCTCAAGGAAAGGTTTAGAACACACTTTGGTGGTTTTTGTGGCTTTTGGTCAAAGTAAGCTAGGTATGAGTTTGACTTTTTGATTTCTTGTGATTTTTGGTGGTTCAATGGTTTGTACACCTTATATATGTTATTTATAAAGTGTATGGATGATAGTTTGGGTGCTGGAACATGTATAACTTGATGTGGTAGAGATTTCACTTCAAGGCCATTTTTGAGTGTTTTGGTGAACTTTGTGATTTTTTGAGAAATTGAAGCAAGATGATGAAATTGTGATGACAAGGGTTATTTGTGGTTTCTATCAGAAGAGATCTCCTTGAAATGAGGTGAGGGAGCCCTCCTTTTATAGAGAAAATGATTGAGGTGCTTGCTAGGAAGTCTTGCTTAACCATGAAGCAAACTTGATATTTTTCAACCACTTGCCAACTTGCCTTGCTTTTTCTGATCTTTGGTTGTCTCCTTAACCCAATGGGCAAGTTTAAATGATGTTTCTACTGATAAATTGCAGCCTAGATGCTTGGTAGAGTGGCTGGAGCAGAATCACTTTCCACCTCATGCTTGGAAAAGTCAAAAATGACAACTTAGGCAATGAACTTCCAATCTTTAATTCTATGCTATCTCCATGCAATTTCTTTGCTTCAACTTGCTTGAGATGTTCAATATATCAGATAGTATGAGTTTGACAAGTTAGAATTGGCCACTTGAGTGATAGAGGTGTTTTTGCAATATTGGTCAATGTGGGACTAGCATGACAAAATACCAACTTTGAACATATGTATCTCTCAGCTCATAACTCACCTTGAGATGTTCTTGTACAATTTAGAAAGCCCTCACATAGTACTAAAACTTTCATGTTGGCCATAAATCTTGATTCTATTTGAAACTAGGTGAAAAACCCCCTTGAAGTTGGCTGATTTTAGCTTTTAAGGTGAAAATAACTTAGAAATTTTCTAAGTTATTTTCCCTTCTAGGAATGTTTTTGCTTATATCTCAAAAAGTATGCATTTTCTGGTTGTGGACTAGTATGGGACTTTTGTAGGACTTGTCAAGAGCTTTCAAATGAGCCTAGAACCAACTCAATTGGATGTGTGGTTAAGGAGATACGGTTTAGCCCCTTTCAAAACCCTAATTTCCTGATTTCTCGATTACTCTCTCATTCTTGATCCAATGATCATGAAAATTGATATGCAAGTCCATTATGACATAAGGAACAACTTTGATTCACAACTTGGATTCCAATTCTCAAAATTTGAGGAGTTGACTTTTCGGTCAACCGTACGATCGATCGGTGCCGATCGAGTCGCCTGTTGATATTCTGGACATCCTGGGACTTTGACACTTCTTGAATAGTCTTTAATAGCCTATATTAACTTCATGGACCTCACTCCCACCATTAAAACCTTTCCCAACATCAAAGTCAAACCACAGTTGACTTTCCACTAGTTAAAAACCCTAATCGGGGCCTCCTGACTGCACTGTTCTTGATTCTGAAACGATTTCTTCAAATTGACTTCCCATTTGACTTTGATATTGTCTTGATTTCATTCCATGATTGAATTGGCCCAAATCATTGGTTGATCATTCCTTGATTGTTTTGAATTTGTCGGTGCGAGAACCCTGATTCATCTGTAACTTGACAATAATAAACTTGCACTGATTTAGGGTTAGATAATGCATGATCATGCTTCTAAAAATGATAATGAGGATCTAAGGGGTCAAAATTTGGGGTACAACAGTTGCCCCTATTTAAATATCTTTACTAGATGGGGAACGAGAGATGACAATCTTCGTTAAATCGCAGTGAAAGGTATTTAAATATAGATAACCGAAAATTTTGTCCCTTAGATCCGATGCCATGCTAAAGGACAAGTTATGATATGCCATGCACTCTAAATGATGCTTTATGATGCTTGAATGCAAACAACATAGGCGCAACGATAATAAAAGAAACAGTAAACAAATAATGATAAATACACGGACTCGATACTGGGGACTCGTACTGAAAAACTAAATTAACAGTTCAGACATGACTGCTAGCGTAAGAAGGAAAACTTCACATGGGGAAGAGACAAATCCAATAAAGATGACAATCTTATTGGAACAGAGGTACTCCACCGGGGAGAAGAATTGACTTCTACTGGGGAAAAGGATATACTTTTACTAGGGAAATGGAAAATTAATTTCGTCGGGAAAAGAGAAGCAGACTTCACCGGGGAAGCGAAAGACTGGATACAATCTCACTGGGGATGATCAGATGAAGAACTTCCTATAGCGAAAAGTTCAAACGGGATCTTCAGGAATGGACTAGAAATAAGACTAATCACACATGGAGGATACTATTGACGACTAGATCTCCGAGACTTGATTGGGAACATGGATCACTGGGGATACATCCTCAGTTTCTGCAAGTAGTTCACACAATGCTGGTAATTAATAGACTTCCTGGGGAATTGGTAATGACCAGAATTCTAAGCGATGCCAGTGACGACTGGTCTTTTAATGGTGATTGGTGACGACCAAATCAGGGTTCCAATAACGATTGGTTTTAAACAATGCCAGTTACGACTGGATTTTTAATGAAGATGGTGATGACCATACTGGGGAATACCAATGACAATTGGTTGTACAAAAATGCTAGGGATCACCATATCTTCTATCTGGAGATTGGTGACAACCAAACTGAAATAGACTCCAAGTAACGATTGGATTCTAGACGATGATACCAGTTACGACTGGGTTTCGAAGGAAAAATTTGGTAAAAACCTCAAGATACCAATGACGATTGGATTTAGGCAGTGCCAGTGACGACTGGACTTCATGGGGAGAGTTAGTGGCAACTAACAAGATACCAATAATAACTGAAACAATACCAGTGACGACTGGATTTCCCGGGGAAAGGTTGGTAACAACTTAGACTAAGAGGCGCCAATGACAATTGGACTTTTATTTAGTGCCAGTGACGACTGGACTTATACGTGGATTTGTTAGTGACAACTAATCGAGACACCAATGACGATTGGATTTAGACAATGCCAGTGACGACTGGGCTTTAAAAGGGCATGGATGGTGACGACCAAATGAATATCAACAACAATTGGTTTGAACAAAATGCTAGTTACGACTGGACTTATACTTGGAAACGAAGTGAGTAATAACTTAGACTTCGCGGGGGTTGATAGATGTCACCGACTCGGGGAACAAACGAATCACACTGATCCCATGATGAGGGGTGTACGTATACTTGGGAAATAAACCCGAAGACCTACTGGGGAATAAAGCCTGTTGGTAGATTTTGCTGAGGTGAATTCTGACGTCCAGAAACACTTTGCTGGGGAAGAACTTTCATATCATCACAAGAAATCCTGAGGGATAATCTTCAATCTTGATAACCATACATGGCCAAAATAGCTCAAATTTACCTATACTTCACCGGGGAGGATGGTGTATCAAAGTTTCTGCTATTCCGAGGTTTCGGGGAAGTATGATTTTCCTCGAATCTTTTCCGTGAGTTAAACATTTTTTGTTAGTCTTTTCAAGTTTATTTGAATCTAATGCTTTCAAAAAAAATGATAAGCTTCTCTGAAGAGACTGCCACTTATCGTTTGAAGAAAGATAAGCTTCTCTGAAGAGACGGTCACTTATCGCTGAAGAAAGATAAGCTTCTCTGAAGAGACTGCCACTTATCGCTGAAGAAAGATAAGCTTCTCTGAAGAGACTGCCATTTATCGTTTGAAGAAAGATAAGCTTCTCTGAAGAGACTGCCACTTATCGCTGAAGAAAGATAAGCTTCTCTGAAGAGACTTCCACTTATCGCTGAAGAAAGATAAGCTTCTCTGAAGAGACTGCCACTTATCGTTTGAAGAAAGATAAGCTTCTCTGAAGAGACTGCCACTTATCGCTGAAGAAAGATAAGCTTCTCTGAAGAGACTGCCACTTATCGTTTGAAGAAAGATAAGCTTCTCTGAAGAGACTGCCACTTATCGCTGAAGAAAGATAAGCTTCTCTGAAGAGACTGCCACTTATCGCTGAAGAAAGATAAGCTTCTCTGAAGAGACTGCCACTTATCTGTATTGAAATGTAAGATGTTCTTCTTGATAGATAGCGCAAAATAAATGCACGTCCAGGTAGGTTTGGGGACCGACATGGACCAAAGTTCAATCTAGAATAGAACTAGAAAGAAACTGTCAAACAAGACTCCAACCACTGAGAAATGAACTCGAATGGGGACACCTCTTATCCAATCCTGGAAAAAGATAACTGAAGCAACCATCATCCACGAGGATTAACTCTGTGGGGAATTGACAAAGGGTGGACGTTTTATGCCTAAAGGCCGACAACTCTATGGGAAAGAGACAAAACGCCCAGTCACTAAGGAGGGACACCCAACAAAACAGGTAACAACCAGAGATAGCACAAATGCACAGATGTTATGCATATGCTTATGCCATGATCATGTTTATGCTATGCTTTTGTTTATGCTGACAAAACAGACAAAACTGGAGATGAAATGAACATCTGGACACGGAGACTCAAACAACTTCACCAAAATTGGGAATCAAAGGGATGGTCAGGAAGAATATCCATTCTACTTTCAAGGTTACCACCTTCTCTGAGAGAGTAATCTTCTTAGGCCAAAACATCATGACTTCACTTGGACTGCCATCATGAGTTTGAATTCTTTGTTAAAGGAAGATCACACCGAGAGATTCCCATATCAACGGAAGTAACAACTTAAACGGAGAATTTTGACAAAAGGTACCTATGAGAACAAAACATTTATGCCTCATGATGGTGATAATCCTCTTCAAGCGAGCAGAGGCTCTTACGACGAACAGTCTTCAAATCCTTTCTGCCCCAAATTATGCATTTTGTGAGAAGACGTCAGAAGGATGCTTTTACAAAAGAATCGTCATAAAGATGCTTCAATGTCTTCAAACCTTTAGAGGGATTTACCAATATCGACGTGATTGCCCCTATTTAAACTGTATTTGCACAACAAAGTCCTCAGACTGTGGAAGTAATGATTGGGGAACAAATTTGCCCCTGCTAGCTGGTAACTGTACCAAATTTGCCTCAGACTAAACTGTTGATTAAGAGATTCATATGGCCTTGACCTGGTTGGTTTTGCTGGCGAACCTGGAGTAGCTGGCCTTGACAACAATTCATTTTAAGATCTCAAACAATGTACCCCAGAACACATGGTCTACAAGAAGAAATCACTAAGAGGATTTTACAGAAGAATTGTCATCCAAGATGCATTCAATATTTTCAAACTCTTAGAGAGATTCACAAATCTCGACGTAACTGCCCCAGTTTAACTGTCTTGGAGAGATTAATCTAATCCCGACTTGATGGCTTCTGATTGACTGTTTTCGAGAGTTCTAATCTTGACTTAACTGCCCCTGATTAACTGAAGAGTTCTGCCCCATTTCAAATGTATTTGATTGGCTTGGATTAACGGTGTTACAAATGATTGACCAATCCTTCAAATTAGTTGCCTCAGGCTGAGCTTCCTTTATTGAATCCCATTCCCTAGCTGACAACGTTTGTTGGGCTTCCTTTGACGTTTGGATTGTCTTGCACGCAATGTTGTTCATTTGAAAATTGGCAATTCTCAATGTAAAATTCATGCAATCTTTTGGAAACATCTTTTGATGGAACACACACGGTGGAGTGGTCAAGTGATCAAAGTGAAAATGATTCAGTCATTTACAAATGATGGATAAAGTGATGAACACACACAGTTAACAAAGATCATTAGGAGTCAGGTTATCCAACCTTGCTGTAATATGCTTTCAAAACAACCTTACCTCAATTAGGTCTTTTAAGGGTTGTAACGTGGCTCGGTTCACGGTTCATGAAACAAAGGATAAAGGCTCAAAGTTATTTGTCCCACCCATTCTCCGTGATGAACTCCACTCCTATGTTCAGTTAACTCAAACTATTCATTCAGGTTTTTACCCGTTTTTTAAGAATTGAATTGATGGTAGTTAGTGATGGTTTACAAACCTAATGTAGTCACAACTCCCTTACATTATTGGGTTGTCTTTTTCTATTTTGAGGATTTTGAAAGTGAAAGCTTTAAGGTTTTCCTCTTTTTATTATCCCTGACTTTTGCCTGAACTGTTTTCTTTTGAATACGCAGTCAGCGGGATGCCCAATTTTGCCTAAGTCCCCTTCACAGGTTTCGACTTAGCGGGCCTTTCAATTTTCTTTTTTTTTTTTTTCTTTTTTTTTTCGTTGAGAAAGAAGGTGACTACCTTGATTAATGGCTTACAGTGAACCATCATCGTGTTTCATGCTGAAAAGCATCTTTGACACTTGTTTATTGTGTACGAAGGAAAACCTGAGTGCATCAACTCTATATGAAAAGTGTCATGTATGCACATATCTCCAAGTTAACTGAGAACTACCCGCCCCAGGTTTGAGATTTAAGGTTTTGTTTTTGTGAAGAAAGAAAACTCCTACTTCTAGGCTCGAAGGGTTTTAACGAGGGATTATCTTCCTTATTTCTCCAGTGTTTAGGGATTGAAACAATGCCTTACATCATTGGTAAAGTCAAATTGAAAGCATATCAACAGCAGTTATGAATATAGTTTTCATCATCCTCCCCAATCTTTGCTTCAAACAGAAATTTGGTAAAGAAAAGAAATTCTTGCATTTTCGTTTTTTCATTTTTTTTTTGTTTTTGTTTTCTTATCACAATGAAAGACAAAGAGTGAAACGAATGGATTTAATCAAAAGATGCATAAACATTTCATTAATATGCCAATTTAAAATGAACAACCAACTTGCAAGCAAACACAAATGCAAAGAAACCACAACACAATGCTGAAACAGTTTACGAGCTGCCAGCCTTAGGGAATTACACTGTTTAACAAAACAAATTTCAAGCTTGATGCAGAGAAACACCTTCCACAACCACTTGCTCTTTGTGGTATAGTATTATGAGGGGCTTTGTAGGTCCTTTGCCACTTGCTTCAAGAGCTGAGCCACTGGTACTTGGTTTATCTTCTTGAAGTTCTAATAGCTCTAACAAGCTTTGCACTTTTAACCCGAAAGCTTTGCACTCTTCCACCAGATGCCCCACTGTCCCAGTATGGTACTTGCATTCAACCTCTGGGTGATCTTCTTCAAGGATCAGATCTTTGTCAATAATCAGCTCTTGTACAACATGTCCTAATGCCAAACAATTTTCTAGTTCATGTCCTTCAGCCCCTTTATGGAACTCACAAGTCAAGTTTGCATTATGCCATGGCCCTGGCACAGGGTTAAAAGCTCGTGGAGTCACCAATGAATTCTGAATTAGTAGCGGGTACAGCTTACTTAGCGGCACAGAAACTGACCTGTAGCATGCCTTGTTCTTTTTGACAGGATCTTTCTTATTCATGCTCTGGCTTTGGGAACCTTGAGGGGAAGCAGCCAATGGGTGCTGAGATATTCTTTTGGTGACCACCTGATGAGGTTTTGGCGTAGGCCCAAATGCTGGTTGACTACGGCCTGACCGTTGAAACTTAGGAGGTCCTTGAGCTGGAAGAGTCACTGGAAGTGACGGACTGATAACCTCTCTGGGTGTAATAGGATGAGAAACTCCCTCACTTTTCATCAAACTCTGCAAAGTTTCCAAAACCCAATTCATCTGCCCTTTGAGGATCTTGATTTCCTCCTTCAAGGTTTCTTGTTCTTTCAACAGTTCATTCATTGTTGCCATTGGTCCAGAATATTCTCTCTCTCTCTCTCACAAAGAAGAGGATAAGACTTCAGGCTGAGAAATGAAAATGTGAATGCGAGGACACGCTCATGCAAGGCAAAAAGTTTCATGGAACTCGAAATATTTACAAACATCAAGATATACCAAAAACTTTTCATTAATGTCAGTACTTCTTACAAGAGTTCTCTTCCTTTTAATGTCCATAATAACCTCTTGATGTTTACAAACAAAAAAGTCTGAGTTCCATGAAACTTTCATGATATGATGCTTATGGATGCATGAATGCAACAAACACAGGTAAACACATATTCACATATACACATAGATAAACAGACAAAGGTTTGGGGAAATTCGAGCGTGGGGCCAAGGTCTACCCTTCCCAAAAAGGAGTGTACTAGAGTTTTTTTACCATTGTAGAACAAGGTTCTTAAAGGTTCCCAGAGTCTCCAGCCCATCTTTCGGATATTATCAATTTCCAAAATAACTCGGTGGTCGATAATATTCTCAAGAGAGTCTCGTCCGAGTGTAGTATCGCGTATCAACTATTTGGAAATACTCCCTCATAGTCATCGCACTACATCCTAGTAAAGCCAAAGTGGGGTAATAAGTGATCTAAAGGTCCTCAATGGCATGGGTCCCTTATAGAAAGCAACATTGTTTTCACGAATACTCGATCAACAACACCAACCCTCAAAAAGGACCTCCATTGAGCGGTGGTTTTCTCAAGTTAGCTTAGTCGGGAATCAACTCCCTATAAGCCTTCTTGAATATACCACCTTCCTATCATAAGTACGCTCGAGCACAGGTATAGTGTTGTCTCACCACTTGAAATTCCCAAGAACCAAACATAACAAATATGCACATATTTACAAATATTCACAAATAGCAAGTATTTAAACAAAATAGGCTAAACCCTCAAAACAAAAGCATGTCGGTCCCCAGTGAAGTCGCCATTTCTGTTGCGGTGAAAATTTGATATCAAGCTATTAATTAACTTGAACCTTATTTCTTTTACAACCGGTCTTTAATTTATCCAAAGGATAGGTCTAAAGAAAGAAAGAACCTTTTGCGCGATGTGACAACAACGCTTTTAAGAGATTCGGGGATTCGGGGGTTGGTTATATCTAGGGAAGGTATTAGCACCCTAAATATCTGTAGTACTCTACAGGAACCTTTTGTTTAATTACTTGCTAAGTTTGTGAATTGTGCACTATGGTTTAAGGATTGGGAATTGTGATAAAATGAATAAAAAGCCTAAGTGGTTTTCTAAGTTTGCTCGCAAAGGTATCGCACCTTCTGCCTACGTATCCTGACTAGGATAGAATCAGAGCAATCGTAGTTCACCTCACCAGGGAAAGAACACTTGATGACGATCAAGGTTCAAAGGGGAACAAACATGACGACGTTTGTGTGGAGTTTGACAAAACTCCCTAAACTAAATTGTAAAAGGGGGAAGTAAGAAATCATGACGATGATTCTTACACAGAGTTGAAGAACTCTTTCCTAGGGTTCTAGTTGAAGAACACTCCTAGTATGGGTGGGTTTCTTAGACTTCAAGCAAAGTCTAAAGGCTTCTAGTTTAGGGTTAAGGTGACTTAACAAAGTCAAGGGATAGCAGAGATTTTGGTCCAAGACATTGACAGTCAAGTGGACAGACCTTCCTTTGGAGGAACAGTATTGTCGGCAACTGGACGAAAGCTAACGAGCTTCGTCGCTTGGGGATAAAAATAAAATACAAACATTATACAAAGCAATTATGGTGACAACCAAATACAAAGATTAAAGATGAAAAGCAATGATGGCAATCAAAGCAATTGTTCTGGTACGAGAACCGTGACGACAGTTCGCACCTGGAATACCGTTAACAGACAGATGAGATAAATATAAAAATAATTCAAGGTAAAAATTCTAACATGTTGACAAAAATATATAGATATGATAACAATCAATTTTCCTGAGAAAACACAAGAGGAAACCTTCTAAATTTCATCTGCAACCAAATAGGGTTAGTACCGTTGACGCGCGGATTGCGCACCATAAAACGTGGTGAGAAAATAATCAAACATGGAAAATAAAATTATGACATGAAAGTACACATTAAAATAAACACAATGAAAAAAGAACGGGTGAAAAACGATAAAAAATGAGAGAGTTACGAATTTTTGAAGTTTATGTACAAAAATATAAGCCTTCTTGAATATACCACCTTCCTATCATAAGTACGCTCGAGCACAGGTATAGTGTTGTCTCACCACTTGAAATTCCCAAGAACCAAACATAACAAATATGCACATATTTACAAATATTCACAAATAGCAAGTATTTAAACAAAATAGGCTAAACCCTCAAAACAAAAGCATGTCGGTCCCCAGTGAAGTCGCCATTTCTGTTGCGGTGAAAATTTGATATCAAGCTATTAATTAACTTGAACCTTATTTCTTTTACAACCGGTCTTTAATTTATCCAAAGGATAGGTCTAAAGAAAGAAAGAACCTTTTGCGCGATGTGACAACAACGCTTTTAAGAGATTCGGGGATTCGGGGGTTGGTTATATCTAGGGAAGGTATTAGCACCCTAAATATCTGTAGTACTCTACAGGAACCTTTTGTTTAATTACTTGCTAAGTTTGTGAATTGTGCACTATGGTTTAAGGATTGGGAATTGTGATAAAATGAATAAAAAGCCTAAGTGGTTTTCTAAGTTTGCTCGCAAAGGTATCGCACCTTCTGCCTACGTATCCTGACTAGGATAGAATCAGAGCAATCGTAGTTCACCTCACCAGGGAAAGAACACTTGATGACGATCAAGGTTCAAAGGGGAACAAACATGACGACGTTTGTGTGGAGTTTGACAAAACTCCCTAAACAAAATTGTAAAAGGGGGAAGTAAGAAATCATGACGATGATTCTTACACAGAGTTGAAGAACTCTTTCCTAGGGTTCTAGTTGAAGAACACTCCTAGTATGGGTGGGTTTCTTAGACTTCAAGCAAAGTCTAAAGGCTTCTAGTCTAGGGTTAAGGTGACTTAACAAAGTCAAGGGATAGCAGAGATTTTGGTCCAAGACATTGACAGTCAAGTGGACAGACCTTCCTTTGGAGGAACAGTATTGTCGGCAACTGGACGAAAGCTAACGAGCTTCGTCGCTTGGGGATAAAAATAAAATACAAACATTATACAAAGCAATTATGGTGACAACCAAATACAAAGATTAAAGATGAAAAGCAATGATGGCAATCAAAGCAATTGTTCTGGTACGAGAACCGTGACGACAGTTCGCACCTGGAATACCGTTAACAGACAGATGAGATAAATATAAAAATAATTCAAGGTAAAAATTCTAACATGTTGACAAAAATATATAGATATGATAACAATCAATTTTCCTGAGAAAACACAAGAGGAAACCTTCTAAATTTCATCTGCAACCAAATAGGGTTAGTACCGTTGACGCGCGGATTGCGCACCATAAAACGTGGTGAGAAAATAATCAAACATGGAAAATAAAATTATGACATGAAAGTACACATTAAAATAAACACAATGAAAAAAGAACGGGTGAAAAACGATAAAAAATGAGAGAGTTACGAATTTTTGAAGTTTATGTACAAAAATAGGAAAAATAATAAAAGGGTTCGACCTCCACCCGGATCGAACCCTGGTCATGATGGTGAAAGGTATAAATGCGCGCATGTTCTTACCGCTGGGGCGGCTGTTACATCCATTAATCAAATGGAAACAATATGTATTCAAGGCTGGTTTTGAATCATGGCTGGGCAAAATACATAATCAACACTAAATACGTTTTATACCGTATCTCACTAACCGCTTATCGGATCGAGACAAATTTTATATGGATCTTGGGTAGAAAAATGAGAGGAAGAGGATGGTGATGTTAGTTTTTACAAATTGTTCACCTAGGGAAAAAAACGATATCTGGTGTGTGTATGTGCTTTGAATGCATAATGACATGGAAACATAATCGAAACCAAATACGTTTTATACCGTATCTCACTAACCGCTCATCGGATCGGGGCAAATTTTATATGAAAATTGGGTAGAAAAATGAGAGGAAGAGGATGGTGGTGTTGGTTTTCTGAAACTCATTTTCCTCTGCAAAACCCGATAGGGTGTATGATTATGACTTTATGACTTGCAAAATGACATGAACACTTTGATACAAGCATGTTAAATGTCAAGTAAGTCCACATACACATCCCATATATGATGTAAAACAAATAGCAAACAAGATTAAGACCAAGGCATGCATGAATGTGACTGTCATATTCAAGTTGTAAAAACACATAATCATGACAATGCACAACAAGGTGGTTTTTGAGTTTTGGAGTGTTTTGAGCTGTTCCAATCATCACAACATCTTAAACATGTGATATCTAGTGTGTGTAGGTGAAAACATCAGATCTGGAACAAACATATGAAAGTGTAGCATTCAAATTGCAATTTGTGTGTATTATGTGTGCGTGAAGCATGATGTGAAACAAATCATTGTGCAGGTTGTTTTCAATGTTTTGGTTCACTCAAACACAACACATATGGTCATATGAAGCTGTAGAAACAATGAGATAGCAAGAATACACAAGCATTTCCAAATTGACATGTGAGAATGAGACATTTTGCAAAATGATGAACAATCATGCATGATGATGCACAGATGAAGTTCCAAAGCAAATTTAAACAATTTAATCATTTGTACAGCACATGTGGGTGATAAGTAGATGGTCTAAGCATTAAAGTTCCAAGGAAACTACCTGTCATGAGAATTGACCATGCATATGCAAGTTATCCACATAATGATGCACATGAAGATATGAAATTTGATACATGGCTTTCTTTCATCAAATTAAGGTTTCAACACATTATACATGAACCATATAAGGTGTATGTGGAGTGAGTTTAAGAAAAAAACAAGATTTGGTGCAAAATGGGTCTTTTGGTGACTTGTGTGTTTTTGTGTCATTTTGTGTTCACATGTGATATTTTGATGCAATGCTTAAATCAACAATGTGAATGCATAAACATGTTGTGGATGATCATAGAATCATGTTGGAAAGAAGAAAAACAAGTTTTCATGCTTTATGTCAAAAGTGACCAAGTGTGTGGTTTTGTGTATGTGAAAAGTGGTTTTGAAACATGAGATTTTGAAAGAGTTACTTTGAGGTCAAGGCAATCACACCAACATATTTCAAATGGTATATATGAGATGCTCAAATGCTAATTTGATGTAAAAATGAATTGGCATAAAAAAAAGGTAGTTGAGTGACTTGTTGCCTTACTGGATTTATGTCAACATATGAAATTAGAGTTTTATGCACAAGTAGGACAAGGTAAGCATACAAGCACATCTAAAATGCACATAGAAACATGTTGGAATCATGAAAATAGGCTTTGATGTCTTATGCAAGAATGTGATATTTCTACTGTCATGGTACATTTGGCAGCAATGGTAACAACACCAATGTTAAAGTACTTTGCAATTTTGATGTTATAACAGTATGAAAAAGGATTACCATATGATAATAGCTTTCAATTTTGGCAACTAATGTATACAACCAGCATGACAGTATCATCAATAATAGCAGTTGCAAACAACTCAAAGTTAACACACCTAACAAATAAGATAATCATGAGGGTCTATCAATCAGTTATGGTTTTAGGAAATGATTCTCAAACTGCTATGTCTAGGCATGAGACTATTATTAAATCAAAATCAGCAACTAACACCTCCCCCCACCAAACAGTTGATCTACTGTGGAATCACAATGGCAATTAACAAAACTGACAACTTCCCCCTAATTCAAATGGTTTTTAAAACAATTTTAAAGTTATATGCAACATTGTTTTTCACAATATGATAAAAGCAAGTACCATTAGTTTGAACAATAACAGTGAGGAACATTGTAGACAAATCAAAATGACCACATTCAACAATCATGGCAATGTAAATGATGTTCATCATACCAAAATTGTCTTTGACAGTAAGACACAAAACAATTTTCAACATACATAATGACCACAAAAAAACAACAAAATGTCATGAAAGGCACACAATGCTCATAGCTATCAAATTAACCAAAGTGCTTCAAAATAGAAGATACAAGAAATATGATGCAAAGAGTGATGTGTGCAACTTACATACCTCTTGTAGACCCCTTTGAACAAGTTAAAATAGCAGAGAAACCCAGAGATCTTTCACTTCACTTTTTTGCCTTTGAGCTTTTCTTCCACTTTAAGTAATCAACCACTTATGGTGCCAAAATAAAAACTATGAGTCTCCAATGGTTGCTAAGGGTCTTGACAGCTGAGATATGCTATATGTGAGGTGTCTAGGTGATCACAACCTCAAGGAAAGGTTTAGAACACACTTTGGTGGTTTTTGTGGCTTTTGGTCAAAGTAAGCTAGGTATGAGTTTGACTTTTTGATTTCTTGTGATTTTTGGTGGTTCAATGGTTTGTACACCTTATATATGTTATTTATAAAGTGTATGGATGATAGTTTGGGTGCTGGAACATGTATAACTTGATGTGGTAGAGATTTCACTTCAAGGCCATTTTTGAGTGTTTTGGTGAACTTTGTGATTTTTTGAGAAATTGAAGCAAGATGATGAAATTGTGATGACAAGGTATTTGTGGTTTCTATCAGAAGAGATCTCCTTGAAATGAGGTGAGGGAGCCCTCCTTTTATAGAGAAAATGATTGAGGTGCTTGCTAGGAAGTCTTGCTTAACCATGAAGCAAACTTGATATTTTCAACCACTTGCCAACTTGCCTTGCTTTTTCTGATCTTTGGCTGTCTCCTTAACCCAATGGGCAAGTTTAAATGATGTTTCTACTGATAAATTGCAGCCTAGATGCTTGGTAGAGTGGCTGGAGCAGAATCACTTTCCACCTCATGCTTGGAAAAGTCAAAAATGACAACTTAGGCAATGAACTTCCAATCTTTAATTCTATGCTATCTCCATGCAATTTCTTTGCTTCAACTTGCTTGAGATGTTCAATATATCAGATAGTATGAGTTTGACAAGTTAGAATTGGCCCACTTGAGTGATAGAGGTGTTTTTGCAATATTGGTCAATGTGGGACTAGCATGACAAAATACCAACTTTGAACATATGTATCTCTCAGCTCATAACTCACCTTGAGATGTTCTTGTACAATTTAGAAAGCCCTCACATAGTACTAAAACTTTCATGTTGGCCATAAATCTTGATTCTATTTGAAACTAGGTGAAAAACCCCCTTGAAGTTGGCTGATTTTAGCTTTTAAGGTGAAAATAACTTAGAAATTTTCTAAGTTATTTTCCCTTCTAGGAATGTTTTTGCTTATATCTCAAAAAGTATGCATTTTCTGGTTGTGGACTAGTATGGGACTTTTGTAGGACTTGTCAAGAGCTTTCAAATGAGCCTAGAACCAACTCAATTGGATGTGTGGTTAAGGAGATACGGTTTAGCCCCTTTCAAAACCCTAATTTCCTGATTTCTCGATTACTCTCTCATTCTTGATCCAATGATCATGAAAATTGATATGCAAGTCCATTATGACATAAGGAACAACTTTGATTCACAACTTGGATTCCAATTCTCAAAATTTGAGGAGTTGACTTTTCGGTCAACCGTACGATCGATCGGTGCCGATCGAGTCGCCTGTTGATATTCTGGACATCCTGGGACTTTGACACTTCTTGATAGTCTTTAATAGCCTATATTAACTTCATGGACCTCACTCCACCATTAAAACCTTTCCCAACATCAAAGTCAAACCACAGTTGACTTTCCACTAGTTAAAAACCTTAATCGGGGCCTCCTGACTGCACTGTTCTTGATTCTGAAACGATTTCTTCAAATTGACTTCCCATTTGACTTTGATATTGTCTTTGATTTCATTCCATGATTGAATTGGCCCAAATCATTGGTTGATCATTCCTTGATTGTTTTGAATTTGTCGGTGCGAGAACCCTGATTCATCTGTAACTTGACAATAATAAACTTGCACTGATTTAGGGTTAGATAATGCATGATCATGCTTCTAAAAATGATAATGAGGATCTAAGGGGTCAAAATTTGGGGTACAACAAAAAGCAACAACACAAAAGGCAAACCACTACTCTCTACCCCGCTCAAATCCGTACAAAAACAGCTCAGCCCTAAACAAAGTTCAGCATTGGCATTTTCTTGCATAAATCCTCCAAACCTCTCCTAATCCCTTGATTAAATAATTATTTGATGTTTATGGACCTAATGGAGGAGATTAGAATGCATAGACACGAGCAAAAATCAGAATTTGATTAAAAGGAATTGTTTAATCATGCAACTGGATGCAAGTGGCATGAAAGAGAAACTTTTTGCAAGTTCTGTGACAACTCAGCAACCACATCAGCTTCTCCCTCCCTATCACTTCAATACCACTATTTTTAGGCTATAGGTGATGATCAAACTCATAAAGAGGTGGCTAAAACTCAGAAGAAAGAAGTTGATCTTGCACATTTTGCCTCCAAAAATGGCAAAGTTGGCAAAATGAACCAATCTGCCCATACCACTTAATCTCCAAGCTTTCCTATAAATAGAGCCTCCTCTCACTTCCAAACTACACCAGATTGATCTAGAAACCAAGTCAAATCTCTTTCACTCTTCTGATACCAACTTTCTAGCAAGTTGAGAACTTGGTCACCTTAAGGCACAAAATCTGCCTTTGCACAAACCCTTCCAAAACTCATTCCAATCATCAAACACCTCTACCAACACTTCACACACATCAAAATGATGTATTGAAGCTGATCAAACACTCACTTCCATCAGAAAACCTCTCACTCAAAAAGTCAACTATCAAAACCACAAAACTTTGACTTTCTGCACTTTGAGAGCCTCAACTCTGTCCAGCACTTTTCCAACCTTTCCAACATCTCAAGCACCTTCCATATAACTTTCTTGAGCTATCCAAGTAATCACCACACTTCTGTAACATCATTTCCCCCACATTCCACTTTGGAATTTTTGGTCCATTCTTGCATAAAGCACCATTATGTCAAGGCAATTGCATGGAGGAGTTTTGGATCACTTGAACATCTCACTTGAGGTATTTTGGAGCTATTTGGATCATAACATCTCAACTGGACTTCTTATTTTGTGCATTCCCTTAAAGAGGCTACAAGAGGTATGTTCTCAAACTAGCTACTTTTGAAGTCATGATAGATCTTGATATACATTGATGTTAACATGTTTGATATACATTATTGGTCATGTTTGAACCTTAACTTGTCACTAAACTTGTGTCATGTTGACTGTCCATATGTTCTAGCTTGCCTTAAGTTGCATTTCATATACAACTTATAGATTTTTTTTAGGCATAGATGTGTGTTGGTTATGAACATCCTTTATATGTCATATGTGTCATGTTTGAACACTTGGTTGCTGCTAAAAACTTGTATTCATGATTGTCACCTTGTTCATGCTCAAACTTGCCATTTTGGCCACTTCATGTGTAATCTATTGATTGAGACCCTACCTTTCTATGTGATGTTTGTAAACATCATCTATATGTTCCGTATGTTGTGTTTGATCACTTACTTGCTGTTTAACCATGTATGTTTGATTGATCACATGTTCTTGCACATAACTTGCCATTTTCAATGATGTCTTCGAATTTTTCAAATGATGCGTGATTTGAGCAAACCACCGACACCATTGGATTCCTTGTGAGAAAATACACAATTTCCATTTTTATTTCACTCAATTTCATTAAGTTTTGAGCAAGTTATGACTCTTCATGCAAATCTGCCTAAAAGTTGCCTTGTCATGACTTGATTTTTGCCTTAGTTTGCCCCATTTTGGACCTCATTTTCAAAAGTGCATAACTTCTTTGATTTTTATCATTTGTGTGCCATTATTTTTTTAAATGCTCCTTGATATGTCTAGTTTCCACTTGTGGAGGAAGAATTCAAGAATATTTATTTTTGAAACACTTTTCCTCACTTGAATGACATGACCTTTTTTAGGGTTTTTCACTTATTTTCATGAGTTTCTTTGGCATGGTACTTGATTTTTCTTGTATGTTTGATCATGTATGAATCACTTCTGTATGTATAACATGTTTGTATGTTTGAAAACATTTGGTTCCTTGCCTTACCATGCTTATTCTTGCCTTTGTAAATGCTTGAACATGAAAACCTTGCCTTGAAACTTTTCTGCTGATTTGTAACATGCTTCTTGATGTTGTAACCTCTTGATCATGTTCCCCCAAACTCATCTAACTTTTCTATGTGTCTTGTTAGAACCATAACATTCTTAGGGTTTGATTCTTGCTTTTGTAAATACATTAATTATTAGACGATGGTGCAGATCTAGAAGAGGAGGTTGAATAGATCACTTGTTAAAAATGGAGTCAGCGCTACCAATATTTGGTTTTAAAAATGTTTTAGGTGGAAGTGGCCGAGGAACTATATTAATCTAAAATGAACCTTTATCAAAAAAAACGGATTTGCGCAAAGCCTATGGAATTCGATAAAAACGAGATTTAAGAATTACTAATTTGAACACACTTCAATCAGATTTTATTTACTATAAGGTTTGACTATTTCTAATGCTTTAAAAAATATAGTCGATTAGAAAAGACAACACAATTGTTTATTGTTCACACAACTGGTCAAACACTTGGAGTGCAAGACACCACAAGTGAATTCCAATATGAGAGTAAAGTGTTTAATTACAATCAAGATTGTAATAAGCTTTAAAATGGTTCAACACTACTCACATCAGAATTTTGATTAACACAATAGTTTGAACTCAGACTCAGAATTTAAGCAATTTAAAAGTAAAGAAAGAACACCGATTTGTTGAGGCAATTCCCCCATCGTCCTCGCTCGGGGTACGTCTGCCCTCAATTCTAAAAATAGAATTGAGTCCTGTATATAGATATAACCCGTTGATCAATGTTTACACGATAAGCAAATAGAAATCAAATGATAAAACATAATTATTGATGCAGAGCCTATTTCTTCTCTTCCCTTGATTCAAGCTGAATAAAGTCCTTTGAACACGGTGAATAAACCCCGACTACAACACGCCTTTTGAACAACCCCACGGTCTTCAAATCTTGCCCGGCTAATTTCAATCACCAACGTGTCAAACCCGAATCTTCCTCTCACAATCCTCCGGTTACCGCTACTAAACCGATAGAACAACCCGTTCTTCGATTACCTTCGCTCGGTTGAATCTATGATGGACCGATTCGTGCAAAAAAACCCCAAAATCCAAGATTCTTGGAGAACAAAACCCTATCGATTTTATTCAAGATAAATCTACTGATTTCTCAACCCAAACCAGATTACACCAATCCTATGTTTGGATGTTATCACCTCTAACAAGCATAACGCACAACAAAAATGATTATGTGTAGTTGTTGAGAAAATGCAAGGAAGAGGATGAAGATAATGAGAACAATCAGTATCTTATTTTCACTTTTTTGTTTTTCATGTCTGTGTGAAAGGAAGAGCAAAAATCACTTTATATACAAGACAAAAATGATTAACAAACATAACAAACACAAATACAATTTCACATAACAGATTTTTAACTAAACATACGCGAGCGGTCGACCTATGCAGAAAGGAGGGTCGACCTGAGCTTACCCGAATTCCTGATTGTGCAAAAAACAGAACCTTGCATCAACCGGAGCAGGTCATGCATCGACGCAAAGCATGCGGATTTAGACAAATAAAAATGGACACAGTATGACTCGACCGGAGGGTCGACGCGAGCACTCCTGAGAGTAGACCATTAAAAAAACTTTCTGTATGAGTCGACCAGAACTAGGTTTGAGTCGACTCAAAGCCCTAAAATATGCAAAAATGTCTATTTTCATGTATCAAGCCACTTTTGAGGTACTCTATTACATAGTAAGCTTCACCAACCCTATATGAAGTATAGATTTAGTAATTTCTATATGTATCAATAATTGTTTTGACGAATGTTTGACTCACGAGGGATAAGACATGCATATGTGACACAATGATACCGTCCAAAATATATTTTTCTATCAATCTAAGTTTTGACATCATTGAAACAAGTGTAGATATCTATGAGGATTTCCCTCACATACTCCCCTTTTTTGATGATGGCAAAACGATAGAAACTTGGTGTATAATGCATTATATCATCCTCCCTCTTACTTGATGCATTCGCTTGTACACAGTTTGCATGTATAATAAGTCTTTACATATGATGTTTCTGATTGATATTATTCTCCCCCTTTGACAACATCAAAAATAAAGAAGTTATATGTCAATGAATTGCATAAAAGAAGAGAGATAAGCAAGTTCCAGCCATTTGCAACAGGTTACACATTAACATGCATTCACATATAATGCAGTTAATGAAAGCATATAAATGGATAAATAGATCAACGCTTCTCCATGACCTATAGGTTATTTTAATCATTCTTGAGAGGGTAGGAGGTGATTGGTTGCAGCCAAGTTGGTGATGTGAAGAGGGGCAGCCACCATTTTTCTCTTTCTACACTATTTATGCTTGCAACTTGCATTAAACAGTTATTTCTTTCATTTATTAGGCCAATTTCGTGGGAGTTGATGTTAAACATGTTTATTAACAATGTAAACATAAAAAATGAGGCTTAGTATTTGATTAGAAATGATTTGGGGAGCTTTGGAATCAAAACACTCATGTTGAACTAGTTTTGTAAAAAGTGAGTTTTTGCCAACTTGTGGACCTTGGTTCTCTCTAACCATGAAGATTTATGGAACCTACTTGTACTCTTTATAAGTCCCCCATTAGGTAATACAACATTTATGTTTGAGGTAGGAACCCATTCCACTTGAAACTGGGTCAAAAACCCTTGTGAAAATGCTGAAAACTTGACTTACAAGTCAAGAATTCTTGAAATTTCTAAGTGTATTTTCCCCCTCTTGCCTTGTTTTTGATCATAACTCAAAATCCATATATTTTATTCTAATGATACCAATTTTGAAGAACTCATTGAGACCTTTCCAACAAGTTTTGAACCACTCCATTTGGATCTGTGGTTAAGGAGTTATGGCCTGACCCTTTTCAAAACCCTAATTTCCTGACTTTTTGATTACTTCTCAATTCTTGATCAATTGGTCACCAAACTTAATTATTAGATATTAAATGATTTTGGGAACATAGTTGGATTCAATTTTGGGTTAAAAACCTGTTGTTCAATGGGTTGACTTTTCAGTCAGACGAACCGAACGATCGAAAACCTCTGAATGGACTGTTGGTGTCCTGGGTTCACTGAGGCCTTGAAACTTCTTAGGTAGACTTCCTTGGTTCATATGAGCCTCATGGGCCATGTTTAAAGCTTTAGAACACCCTTTAAATCAAAATTCAAACTACTGTTGACTTTCCCAATCAGAAACTCTGATTAGGGTTCTTGTACTGCATTGTTCTTCTTTCTTGGGTGACAACCTCAAATTGGATTCATTATTGATCCAATGTGATATCCTTAATGACATGAAGACTTGATATATGGAGGATCAATCCAAAACTTTGACTGATCAATCCCTTGAAACCCTAATTTCTAACTGGAAGAAACCCTAGTTCATCTGCATCTTGACAAAGACCAAACTTGAAATAGGTTATGGTTAGATAATCAATGTTGATGCTCCTATAATGATGATGTGATCTAGGGGTCGAAATTTGGGGTATAACACATGAGTCGACCTAAGCAGAGCTTTGAGTCAAGTTAGGTTCTCGAAACTTCCAAAAATGAATTTTTTTGAACATGTCTTGGTATATCTAAACACTACTAATGCACATCTAAGTCTCTCAAAAGGATCAAACACACACAAAACACATATGATGCTTTTCTATATGAATAGACTCATGTTTTTGAAATATTTTCGTGCACGAGAGAACTACAAATGCATATGATTCTCGATGATACCGTCCAAAATACAAAGTACTAACTAGACACGTTTTGAAATCATTAAAATAAGGATTGAGACAACTTACCCTCACATACTCCCCCTTTTTGATGATGGCAAAACAGTAGCAAAAGTGAGTACTTTGAGTAGTATCATCCTCCCCCCAACTTTATGCATTCTTCCAAGAGACAATCTGAAAGTCTGATCAATCTTTATAAGATGAATTGTTGTTTTTTCTTCGTCTCTTCTCCCCCTTTGACAACATAAAAAAGAGAGAAGCACAAGGTCAAAGAAAAACATAATATAGCTAATTGAGCACACTCGCATATTTTGCAACAGATACGCATTAATAAGCATCCACATAAAATGATGTTAACCAAAAAGAATATGAAGATCAATAGGATAAGAAGTATATGAAAATAAATGAAGTGCATTTAACAAACATCATGTTCCGAAATATCTCCAAGTCTCAGTCAAACAAGCAAACATAAAGATAAGTAAACATGAAATGAGATGAACAAAATATAACATGATATGCACTATAGCTAAACACCATCATCCTCAAGGTCTCCACCCCCTAAATGGATCACCCCTCCCTCTGAAATGATAGTCTGGAGGTGGTGGAGGTTGTTGCTCATCTAGTCGCTTAGTGAGTTCCAAAACATCCCTGTTGAGAACGTTGAAACTTGTTGTGAGAGCACGATTATGACCTGCAGCAATTTCAGCCATAGTGGTAAAATTTCCCATGATAGTGGTGGTGAACAAATTGAAATTTTCGGTTTGAGCCTGAATTTGGTTTTGCAACGCCGAGTACCGTTCATCTTGAGCAATAGCAAAATTCTACTATTGGAGCTGCATAGTTCTCAATATCTCAAGAACTTCATCATTGTTCTGTTGAGGACACGTATGAGAGGGAGGCGTGTAATAGGACTCTTGATGATTCTTGTTATTTGTTGGAGGCGTATATTCTGAACCAAGAGTGGTGCATCCGGTTTGTTGCTATTCACCCCATCCCTGATTTGTATAGGGATCCATATGAGGTGATTGATCTAACTAGCCACTATTGTCTTGTTCAGTATCATTGAAGTCAGTTTCCATTGCATGACCATATTCTTCTTCTCCCTCTTCTTCTTCATCTTCATCTAACTATTGTAGTCATGAGCTAGTGGCCTTCACTATGAACCTGTAGTGTGTCTCTTATTTATCCCATATGTAACCCATCATTGTCAAGGCCTTTTGACAGAATTCTTGATCAACTGTCAAAGTCATATATGAAATCCCTGGAACAACTACATCAGCACGGTTAAGAACACTTTGAATGAACGAGGCGTAGGATAAAGCAATGCCCTTGCCAGAATCTCTTAAAGAATAAATCATGCTCGCAATATAATGAGGCCAACTGATTTTTATTTTCTTCCTCAAATTATAAGCAACTTCATCTTGATCGACCTTGGAGTAACCTCCCTTCTTAGGCCGAAGTATATGAGATATTATCCATTGCAGGATTCGATCAACTAGTTTCAACCGACCAGTAGTTACCGACTTAGGAAATAGATCACTAGCCATAATCTGATCAGTAAATGGTTTCTTCAACATTGAGTTCAACGCTTCCTTAAAATCATAACCATCGACGATTCTAGTATCAGTAACCTTAAGGAGTGGAGCAGAGAATTGACACATGTTAAACAAATCTTTTTAAACTCTATCATTTACCAAAATCCTTTTATCGCCTATTTTACAACTGTACTCATTGAAGGTGTGAAAAATACACAAGAAAGGGGGGTTTGAATTGGGTATTTGCTCCATTAATACTTTTTCTCTTTTCTTCACTTGTTGCTTTCTATAGAGTTCTTTAAGATGCATTGCGGAAGCATATATAATAAAGCATAACACAAGTAAAGAACACATGATATATCCTGGTTCACTTGAGCAACTCTCAAGCTAATCCAATCCACCCTTCCAAGGTGATTTCGCCTTACTCAAGCAAGGACTTAATCCACTATAACCAGACTGATTACAGTTGCACAAGCTAACTACAGGTGACTAACAAATAGACAATGATACGTTCAGGGATCCCTTAGGATATAACATTCATTGACACCTAATAGAATTTGATCAATTAAGATCTCCTATTAGTTACCACAAATGACAACTGTCACTTGTCATCTCAAGTATTCTGATCTTCACAAGATCACTTGAGGAGCCATTAATTCTAAAATGAATTTGTGTTGCCGGAGATTACATGAGTGCTTCTTGTCAAGCATATTACTCCTAATTAAGTACATAGAAAGTATTGAGCAACAACTACTTGCTTCATAATACAGAAACTAAATAAATCTCTAAGAGATTATTAGAACAGTAGTTTCCATATTGCTTAAAAGCTTTCCTTGTTAATCAACTATGTTGCTAACTTCGCTCATCAGCATCATTGCTTTGTAACAAGCCAGCTTGCTTTGTAATGAGCTTTCTTACTGTGTAATTATCTAACATTTGAATGAATCAAATATTCTTCCTTTATAATGCAGCTTTGTGAGGGTAGAAGTGTCATTTCTTAATTCCAACGGTTATATCCCAACGGATAGAATAAGCTCACATGTTGGACAGTGACCTTTGCTTGTAGCTTTAATATCTCAACATTGGAAACCACGCTTATGAATAGTACCAACGTCTTTGTCATAGTGAAATGTTTGCATGCGTTGTACTGTAGTCTTCTTGACTTGGTTCTTCTGATGATTCATCTGATGAGTAGTTCAGCAACTACTTTGGTAGCATCAGAGTTGTTTAAGCACATATTTATCAAATTTAATAGCAGCAGCTTATCTGATGAGTAATACGCCTCTGTCTGGGTGAATCTTCTTCTGACACAATCTTCAACTTCAGAATCCAGTCTTCAGCATTCCAAGATCTAAGTTTCCTCTGAAACAATCTTGAGAATCTTCGTGACTGATTCTTCAGAAATCATGTCTTCAGAATCTTCAGAGTCTTGATCTTCAGAACACGTCTTCAGAGTCTTTCTGCACTTGGTCTTCAGAGCCTTCAGCCTTCAGAACTCCAAGTCATCAGAGTCTTTAGAGTAGTTCTTCAGAGGACTATATCTTCAGAGTCTTGATCTTCAGAACCCTTAAATCTTCAGAGTCTTTCTGCACTTGGTCTTCAGAGCCTTCAGAACTTCAAGTCATTAGAGTCTTCAGCACTTAGTTCTTCAGAGGACTCACTCTTTAGAGATGCTTGTTAGCTTCCAGATCAGCTGCATTTCTCAGAACAGAATCCACAGGAGCATTGCTACTGCAATATCCAGCGTCCTTGGATCTTTCTGATCGTGACCAGATACAGATGCATACTTGCTTCTTCAATATGCTTTGTTTTCTTTCAGATCAGATGCACTACTTCAAAGCATAATCCATGGGAGCATTGCAACTGCAATATCCAGCGTCCTTGGATCTCTTTGATCGTGATCAGATGCATAAGTAAACTAGCTTCTCCCATAAGAGCTTTATGATATATCACACATAGTAACTCTCATATTGTATTAGCTGCACACGTTGATGTTGTTTGTTTGATCTTATATGTTTAATTATCATGATCTGCACATAACAAACATTAGAACATAAAATGGTTCTTTCACAAATACTTAATTGTTATCATCAAAACATAGAGATAATCCTGTAGAGAAAAATCTTGCTCTTACACTCATAACCATCAAATTTGCCCTGAAGACCAATATAGAATAATCGAACGAGATCTCCATTATACTTCGTGTCACATTCCAAAAATAGATTGAAGTCTTGAAAATCTAGAAGTTCAAGAAGTTCCTGAATGTGCATTCTTTCAGGAGTTTTGTGATAGTAGACAAATTATTTCATAATAGATTGTTTGCTAAAGTTCTTTTCATGTTATTCAGCATGTTTAGTAGGGAGTAGAGAAAGAGCAGTTACCAGAATACTTGCCCTAGGTTGGGAAGTACCAGCTTGTGATGTCGGAGCTCTAGTAGTTCTTTTCCCAGTGACTCTTCTTGTAGCCATGTAGTTGAATTGATGAAGAGGAAGAACAGTAGGTTGAAATTGATTTGATGATAAAAAAACTCATTTGAAACTTTTATTTTGAGGGACTTTGTTGAGATTAGGTTTTTAGTTTTTATAGAGATTTTGGGAAGAGGAGAAGTGGAGGAGAGATGTGCGGATGCAATAATCTAAATGAAAATGATAATGTTTGAATGCATTGAATGAAGGAAATCAATAAATGGGTCAAAGTAAATGTAAGGGCACTGCAATTTCAAGAATTTTTCAGAAAAATTCAGCGACACATCGACCTAAACAGCTTATGTGTTGACTCATACTGGCGAAATTTTGACAATGTGAAATGCACACAATTTGAGTCGACCCAAGGGTCGACCTGTGCATACCCGATCCAAAATTTATAAAATTGACATTTTCATGAGTCGACCTATGACCTGTTCTGGTCGACTCACACAGTTAAAATGAGTAAAAATGCACTTTTTTTAAGTCATTTATGCATCAAACATTAATAGATAAAGAAAGAGCTCACACATATTTCCATCTCACGAATGGATAAAAAACATGTTCAATCATGGAATAAACATCAATCTAACAAAAAAAATGGCACACTATCTTACACATATTATGTGCTCAAGAATATTTTGCTAGAGAGAAACGATATTACCTCAAAGACGATCGTTAATAGATGCCCTCACATATAGCTTGATCTTCTCAATATTATTAGACAAAGATATAGGCAAGCAAATATATAGAGAAAGCAATCATGAACCCTTAAACATGATCCGAGATATCGAGAAAACCTAGTTCCCTACGGATGTTAAAGAAATGCTCTGTCGTGAGTGTTTTTGTGAAAATATCTACAAGTTGATTCTTAGTATCAACATGCTCGAACACCACATCACCTTTCTCTACATGATCCCTAAGGAAATGATGGTGAATTTCGATATGTTTGTGTCGCGGTGAGAATTGGATATCAAGCTATTAATTAACTTGAATCACAAATCATAATTCACCACCGATCTTTAATTTATCCAAGGGAATGGAAAAGAACGAATAACCCATAAATATGCAATGCAATACAAAGCGAAAGAGAATCTAAGGTTCAGGGGTTGGTTATACTAAGGGAAGGTTCTAGCATCCTAAGTATCTGTAGTACTCTAAAGGAACCTCTTGTTTTAATGTGTTATTTGTTATTTTTTCTGCTAAAGGGTCAGAAGAAAAGGGAGACCTAAGGTGTTATTCCTAAGTTTGCTCGTCAAGACATTGCATCTCGTGCCTACGTATCCTGACAGGAATGGAATCAGAGCATTCGCAGTTCCACTCAATAAAGGTGAGGAACTCTTGACTGTGGTCAAGGTTCCAAGGGGAGAAGGTTTGTTGATTGATTCTAGGAGAAGAGACAAGTCTTCATCTTAGGGAGAATACTCAACTTAAACCACCACAAACATATGGAAGGCGGTATTTGCTTCACATTGAGAGAAGGGATCCAACTCGGATCTATAATCGACGAGTATGTCACATACCTCTCTCAAGCGGAAAAGATTTTATGTCTTTCTCAACTATGTTATGGGGTAGGAGAATTATATCTTGACTACATAGATGAATCATGTCTAATTCTCTTGTGAGAATAAGGGATTTAATCTATAAGTTGTCTAAGTTGAAAATCTAAGGGAATCTAGCTTGAGGATATGAAGGTGTCTCTTAAGCTGATCAACCTGAAAGGAATCAGGGATCAAGCAGAGGGAAAAGATGCAAATGAATAAGATGTTCATGACTATGAAGTCAAGAACAAGATCCTTTCTTTGGACATGTAACAAGAAATTATTAATTAATTTAAATATTAATATGTATATTAACTAATAATTACAACATATTTTTATATATATTTTTAATATTCAACAAATAACTAAATAACTAAAAAACGAAAATAAATAATTAAAATATTTTTGGTACTTTTGAAATATTATATGAATTAAATTAAAGAGAAACTAATTAGAGAAAATAATTTTAAAATGTAACAATTAACAAATAGCCAAGAAAAATGTTTTTAATTTTCTAGATTATGAAAAATCAGTTAAAAAAGAAAAGAAGGAAAATAAAATATTATTAAAAAAAGAAGAAAAAAAAAGAATCAATGTTTGAGCAACCACACCATGTAATACAACATAAATATGATTCAAAATATTTGTACAAATACTTTTCTTATTATCACTTGACATGCTGATAACTCATAAACATGCACTTTAGCCATCCACACACCTTCCTTAAATGACATTTTCTCTTGCGTCGCTGCCCTATCTGTCTCTTTGTCTCGATGTCATGTCGTAGTTTATGAAAAACTTTGCACTTTAGGTGTGAGGATGATGAGGTATGAGTGTTTTTTTTCTTTTTTGTGTACTCTTTTTTTTCCTAATGCATATATATAGGACTAGAAAATAAACAAGAATGATAATAACAATTAACACAATTCTTTTTTGTTTTTTATAACAAGACAAGAATAAAAGGAATTAAAAATCATATTTTGTGTTTTTTATGATAAGACAAGAATAAAAAGAATTAAAAATCATGCTTTTGTGTTTTTTATGATAAAACAAAAATAAAAAGAATTAAAAATTATGGTTTTGTGTTTTTTATAATAAGACAAGAATAAAAAGAATTAAAAATCATGTTTTTGTGTTTTTCTATTACAAGACAAGAATTAAAAGAATTAAAAATTATGTTTTTGTGTTTTTTAAAAAGAAAATATTAATAAACAAATTAAAAATAAAATAAATTAATAAAAATAAAAACTTACATTAAATATCTAATTAAATATAAATAAATTAAATGATTATTTAAATAAAAATGATTTGAAAACAAAATAAAAACTCTGGTAGAAAAGTGCTTGAAAAAATAAAATGAACACACCAAAATAATTAGCGCGAAATAAACGACTCAGAAAAATACAGCATTTGGTCAAATTTTGAAATAAATTTTACCCGCTAAAAAGGCTTAAACTAACCAAAAAAACGTCCAAAAGATGGTCGAAAAATTTAAATGACCATGACAGGTTAAACTACGCAAAACGTAGATTAATATTACTGACATTTACAGGCTCGATCTTGAAATTTTACGTCCACTGATTTTACACACAGTGTATTTTTATTTGACCAATTCGGCTGTAATTCCAACAAGTTTATTCCAGCTGATAAATTGGATATTATGAATGATAAAATGTGTGATATGCTATGTAGACGATGAGAAACGAAAAATAGATATCAGGGTCAAAAATTAGGGTATGACAGATACCCCTATTTAAGTTTATTCTATCCGGAGATATGGAGATTGAAATCTTCGTCTCGACGAGATAGGAGAGACTTAAATACAAACATGTACAATTTTTGACCCTAAGATGCCATAAGATGCAGATGATATGACATAAAATGATATGAATTCAAGACAGTGATCTGTGACGGAAAAGATGCCACAGGAGATAACTGTATATAGACAATGTTGAAATACAATTAAAGAATGGAAGACACGATGAGGAACAACTTAGCAAAGCAAGACTCCACGGGGAAAAGATCCAACTCCACCGGGGATGAGACTCAATTCCTCTAGAGAAGAGACTACCAACTGACGATTACAGGGTAACATAAACAAATAAAGATGTATATTACATATCTCAAAGAATATGGTAGCCTAAACAACAGGCAATAAATTTGAAAGGAAGGATAACCTACTAGCAACAGATGGTAGCCTAAGAAAAAGTATCCAGTTGAAATAAAGGAACATATATTACCTACTATCAGGTACATGATAGCCTAAGAAAAGGTAAATACAAAAAAGGAGAGATGACTTACTACCAATTGTGGTAGCCTAAGCAAAGGTATCTGACCAAAAAGATGTGGTATATTACCTACTATAAAACATATGATAGCCTAAGCAAAGATAATAAAGTGAAATTAAGCTTCCATGATCAAAATTAATTCAACTTATTCTTTAACTAAAGGATCCATAAAAGATAAAATAAAATTCCCCAACGCTTCAAGGTTTTATGATATGAGCGGGTCTCAGTTTCTTCTTTAATCAAGTATTCCACTTAAAAATGGTAAAATAAACCTCCCCTCGCTTCAAGTTTGTATGCCATGAACGAGTCTCAATTTCTTCTTTAATCAAGTATTCCAATTGAAAAGGGTAAAATAAACCTCTCATTGTTTCAAGGTTGTATGATGTGAACGGGTCTCAATTTCTTCTTTAATCAAGTATTCCACTTGAAAAGGGTAAAATAAACCTCCCCTCGCCTCAAGGTTGTATGTCGTTGATCAGTGCATTTTGATGCACCTTCCTCTATGTTTAGACTTAAGAATTTCTATAGTTTGGTTTGTTTATTTTTCTATTTTATGATGTTTTTACAATTCAATTTATTTTCAACCTTATTTGATTTTCGTTTGTTATTTTTAGCATTAGCAGCTTTTAATAAAAAATTCATAACTAGAGCTACAGGAATCGGATCGAGGCATTCTACTAGTCGTTGGAAAGTTAAGAAAAAGATATACAACTTTCATGTTGCACAAAGAATCAGACTCGAATTTCTTGAGTCTTGAATAATTCGTTGAAGTTTCTTCCTGTAATAATTTAGTTGTTTTAGGTCATCCCTATTGGGCCTGGTTTATGTCTCCGACCCAGTTGAGTTTGTAATGCAAACCTTATTTTTTTTTGTAAGGTTTACTTCCATGCTATAGTAATTTTGACCCTAGCTTTTACAAATTTTATTTTGCTTTCACATTTTCCATGGCGAACTAATCCCAAGGGAAAATCGGACGGTTTCAAATTTTGTAATCCTTTGAGGTTTTATTATAATTCCAATTTAATTCAATTCATTTCCAATAGGTTTTATAATAACTGTTTGCATAATTTTTTTCTTATAGAATATATTGGATTCAATTCAATTGATATATGTTCCTTACCTTAATCGCAGATTAACTTAGCTTTTTCGTTAATTTGCGTCATCTTTAACCGTTTGCTTACTTCGGTGATTAGGAATATAAGTCGTGTAGTATTGTCGACGCTTATTTGTCAATATTGCAATTGAATAGGGATTGGAACTCCTTAGGGAATTGGAATTGTAATGACCAATGATAAGTTGGGAGTCGAACCGGTAGATTAACCTATTTTAATCACTTATTTTAAAAATCACTTATTTTAAAAATCAATTATTTTAAAAATCACTTATTTTACTGCTTATTTTCTTAATCGAATTCTAAATTAAAACAACCCCCTATAATCGTTTCCAATTGGTTATTTCATCAACAAGAATCCTTGTGAATCGACATCTAAGTTATTGTTGCTTTATTACGTTTTTTTCAAATACTCGTTTTTGATCCGCACGAGACAGCGAATCAGTCGTGAATGGGTGTCAGTTTCTTCTTTAATCAAGTATTCCACTTGAAAAGGGTAAAATAAACCTCCCCTCACTTCAAGGTTGTATTCCATGAACGGGTCTCAGTTTCTTCTTTAATCAAGTATTCCACTTGAAAAGGATAAAATAAACCTCCCCTCGCTTCAAGGTTGTATGCCATGAACGGGTCTTAGTTTCTTCTTTAAAAGGGTAAAATAAACCTCCCCTCGCTTCAAGGTTGTATGCCATGAACGGGTCTCAGTTTCTTCTTTGAAAAGGGTAAAATAAACCTCCCATCGCTTCAAGGTTGTACGCCATGAACGGGTCTCAGTTTCTTCTTTGAAAAGGGTAAAATAAGCCTCCTCTCGCTTCAAGGTTGTATTCCATGAACGAGTCTCAGTTTCTTGGGTCATAAGCCATGAACGGGTCTCAGTTTCTTCCTAGAAAGGGGAATACTTATGGGAGAGTATCTTCACAGGGGATTGAAATTTTACTAGAGATTTATAACTTCAACGGGGATCCATAATTTACTGGAGATTAGAAAACATCATCGGGGATCTAAAAGAGATAGAAGTCGGTTGATTTGCAAAATATATCTTCTCAAGTAAAGAGAAAGATCATCTGAATCTTCATCAAACTTCTCGAAGAGATGCCATTTGATGGAAGCAAATTAAATAGTGGACTCGCTGGGGAAAACATCACTAAGGAGCAGCATTGTTGTAGTTTGAAGTTGCATTGAAGAAAATAAATTCCTTGTATCAGGAATTCTCAAATAAAGAGAAACACTTGTAAAGTCTTCAACAAACTTTTCTGATGGATTTTCATAGATATGCCATTTGATGGAGGATAAGTTGATAATGTTGATAAACTCATTGGGGATAGACAAATTGTCTTGAGGAGACTGCCATTTGTCATCCAAATAGAAAACCTGAGAAAGAAACAAGCTGCTCAAATAAAGAGCTGCCACTTATTGTCTGGGTATAAATTGCTGAGAAAATGTTGTAACACTATCGCTGAGGAAATATTTTGTCTTCAATGGTGATCCTCAAATAGATTCTTCCCAGGGGAAATGCAAAATAAATGCATGCTCAATCCAGGTTCAAAATCTTAGAGAGACTCAAAATTGTGATTGTCAGGGACCAAAGTTCAATTCAGAAAATAATTGAAGAGAAACGGTCAAGCAAAACTCTACCCATTGAGGAATGAACTCAACTGGGGTTTATCTTTATCCAAAAATGGAAAAGAAAACTAAAGCAACTAAATTCCATGAGAATCAAACTCAATGGGGAATTAGAAAGGATATGCTCTTTCTACTTAGGGCTGATGACTCTACTTGGAGGGAGAAGACAAACCCAGACACTTAAGGATAACACGGCCAAAGTAAACAAACAAACAAACACAAAAATGAAAAATGCACAGATGTCATGTATCCATATAAATGCATGTATGTTATGTTATGCTTATCATGACAAAACAAACAAGGAGAAGTAAACCGGAGATGAAATAAACATCTCGACACGAATACTCGGCCAATCTTCGCAAGATAGAAGCATCACTGGGGTGAATGGAAAGCCACACGTAGAATCACAGTCTTGCTTCAAGGCTTCAAACTTCTCTGGGGAAAAGAGAGCAATCCACTTGGGGATATTATATCATGACTTCACTTAAGGGATTGTCAAGATGAATCTCGATGCTCTATTGGGATGAGAAATATTCACTAGGAAAGGATCAAACTCATGATCGAAAAAACTTCATAGGGGATAAAATAAATATCCACTAAAAACTGAAGTAGACTGAAAGGAAGTCATTATCGGAGATGCCAGAGTTGAGGTCTCACAGGGGATAAAATAAATATCCACTTCATTAGGGGAACTCGGATCAAAGTCGTAGCTGCAGATATCAGAGTTGAGACTCTATGGGGATGAAATAAACATCCACTTTGTCGGGGAAGATTGAAGTTGTAAGAAGTCCGTTGAGGAGTGAAATAACATTTACTTCACTAGGGAATGTTGAAGCCAAGGAAAGTCACTGGAGAATTCTTAGGTCACCAGTTGGAGGAATTCTTGCATCAATCCTACCATAACTGCTTGAAGTAGAGATTCATCGGGGAATTGTCATGACCACCTGAAGTAGAGACTTATTTGGGACATGGGTGAAGAATGTTGTGAGAACAAAGTAGTTCTACATTGATGAACTGCGTGATAGTCGCCATTTCGAACAACAGTTGTTGTGAATGGATAAAAACAATCTTCAATTCTCAATTGCCCCACATCACACAATTTAGGAGAAGAAGTCACCTCAAGAGGATTTTACAGAAAACCTGGCATCCAAAATGCTATATTGGCTTCAAACTCTTGGAGAGATTTATCAAATCTCGACGTAACTGCCCCAGGTTGGTTGTATTATGTATAATTGAGTCTTCAAACTTTCCCTTTGTGGAAGCAACAACTGAGAAACAATTTGCCCCTAATCAGCATGCCCCTTGATATGATCATCTTTTTGTAATGATTCTCCATTTTCATCGGAATTTCAAGTCTCGAAAGATTAAGCTTATCATTATTTTTTGTATGCAAGCTTCTATGATGTCAAGAAATGCTAGCAAGCAGAAAAATATTAATTATGAAACTGATAATGCAACACACATGTTAGTCTTGAAGTTTTTATTGAAAAGATATCACAATAACCTGTGACTGAATCACTAGTTAGGATATGAATTAATTTTATAAAGCTAAAATAAATTTTGAGCACAACTCATAGAAGTCAGAAAATGTTATCTCATCGAGTATGCTTTTGAAATAAACCCCACTTTAATTAGATCTTTTAAGGGTTGTATCGTGGTTTGGTTCATGGTTTAAGAAACAAAGGATATAAGGCTCAAAGTATATTTGTACCCACCCATTCTTCGTGATGTTCTTCGGTCCTACATTCAGTTAAACTGACACTCATCTCTCAAGAGGAGTTTTTTGATATGGTTGAGAAAACACTGGGGCTTTGGACATGGAAGTCACTCACCTATTTTCTTTTGGTGTTTGATCACACGACTTTGTTCTTTATTAAGGATATTTCCTTATAATCTTTTGTCTTTGCTTTTCGTGTTTTTTTTTTCTTTTATTCCCTAACTTTTGCCTGGACGGAGTCTTTGGATTTAACTTTGAAGTCCAGCAGGATGCCTCAATTTTTCCTAAGTCTCCTTCATAGGTTTTGACTTAGCGGGCTTTTTCTTTTTTCATTTTTGATTTATGAACAAGTCGTGTGACTTTAAGTCATTTTGACTTGTTTGAAAGGATTGAGTGCCTCACTCTTTAGATAGTCGAGGGATAATAATATGGATTTGATTCCTAGCCTTCTAATGTGTGAGGGATAGGTGCGGTGTCCTCGGATATTCACTTCATTTTTTTGAAAGTTTGGGCGCTCTGTAACAGCCCAAATTTCATTAAATAATTAATTGTAGTAATTAATTGATTTAGTGGGATTTTATGTTAATGATGGAAATTAATTTTTATTAATTGGAATTAATAGAAAATTAAGAAGGAATTGGAGTGGAAGGAAAATGAAAAAATATATAAGAGAGAAAGAAAAGAAAAGAAAGATAGAAAACATTTGGAAAGAAAGAGGAAAGAAGAAGAAAGGAGAGAAAGAGAATAGAAGAAGAGGAAAAGAGGAAATCATCAAGAACCAACATCAAAGCTCCGATTAATCGAGGTAAGGGTGAGAAATGTTTTTATTTGATCATTGCATGATGTTATGTATGTTGGGTTGGGGTTTTGGTAGAGTTTTCATCACTTTCCAATTAGGGCAAATGTTGGATTAATCGGTAGAATGATGATTTAATCGGTTGAAACTGAGCAATAATGCCGTAGAATAGTCGGGTAACATGTATGGATGCTGTTTATACTGATTTGGATGTGTAAGAGAGGGTTGATGGTGGAATGGTGAAGGAGAAGACAGAATGAAATTCTGTTCTGCGCAGGTTCGCTGGCTCTCGCCAGGCGAGCGAAGGCGAAGCTTCGCCAGGCGAAGCCTAGCGAATGTTGACGAATAATTATATTTAAGTCCCAGTAGACTTCGCTGGTGGGTTCGCCAGGCGAAGTGGGATAGCGAAGGTTCGCCCAGCGAAGGTGCTGGCGAATGGTGGCGAATGAAGTCAGTAGCTACTGACTTGGGCTCGCTGGGAAGTCTCGCCAGGCGAAGCCTAGCGAGTGTTCGCTGAGAGAGTTCGCCAGGCGAAGGCCAGGCGAAGGTTCGCTGTGAGGGTTCGCCAGGCGAATGAAGGCGAATGTGGCAGTATATTTTCTTTGCTGTGTTATCCAAATGGTGATTGTTTGGTTGATTTGCATATGTTTATACTTCTATGTTATGAATGAGTATGTGAACTATTATGATAATATGTGCTGTGGGTAGCCTTCGGGCGTGAATCCTAGAGTTGTGATATGAATGATTAATTGTAATCGGTTAAAATACATGAGAAAATAATGATGATTATGTGTGTATTAATTAATGAGTTGTGAATGTTTGATTGTTGTGTACAATTATGTAAGGAGTATGCATGAGAACATTTTGAATATGTGTGCGTAACTTATAATTGTATGATTGGTATTGCGATGTGAATACCTTGATTGTTGTGATAATTAGAGATACATGGGAATACAATGAGGAATGTATGTGTATCGTCTAATGAATTGTGAGTGCATATATGTATGCGATTGTTGTGTGAATGCATGGGAACATATGTGATATGTGTGCATTGTTGTTGAATATGATGATGTGTGAAATGAATACATTGATAAATGTTTGATATATGTTGTATGTGCAATCATGATGAAATTCTCGAAGGGGTGAATTATTCGAATGCGTGGGATTAAGATGCGGGAACGGTCTTAAATGCATTTATTGTGATTGGTTGATTGTACATGCATCATTCAGTCAAGAGGCAATGTCTGTTAGTTTCGTGGAAACTAGTGGCTTGTCCCAACCCTAGAAGGGTGGGTTTGAAGCCTAGGGGACGGGCTTGGTTGTTATCGGTCTAGAAGGGTGGACCCGGTTTAAAGTAAAAACCGAAAAATGATAACGAGTTATCGGTCTAGAAGGGTGGACCCGGTTTAAAGTAAAAACCAAAAAATGATAACGAGTTATCGGTCTAGAAGGGTGGACCCGGTTTAGAGTGAAAACCGAAAAAAAGATAACGAGAGTCGGTACCGCATAGCATTGAGTTGCATTGAATATGTTGAGTCACATTGCATAATATTGTTGTTGTACAAATGTGCTTGTGAATGATTGTGAAATTAAGCATGAAGGGATGTGCTTGTGAATGTTCATAATGTTGATATATGTGAACATGGTATGATTTATGACTATGAGAATGAAGTGTGGTGAGAAATGTGAATATGTGTTATATGATACCTATATATACGTAATCTTATGCCTTGATTATTATGGTTATATTTCTCACCCTTCTGCTGTTTTGTAATGCTCTATGAGGCATTGCAGATTAGGATGCTGGAGTCCTTTTGTGAAGAATAGTCTTCATTCTTTTGAGTCTGCTGCTCTGATATGTAACATCGGGTAGTTAGACTAGTATAGTCATTCTTTTGTGATACATTGCGATGTATCAGCTTATGTGGTTCTGTAAATCTAACTGATATGATATATTAATCTAGATAGCTTATGTGTACGTGGATTAATATTTTGAAAACGATCAAATGATTTTATCTTCCGCTTAAATTGAAAATGTTACATATTTTATGGAGCAAATTGTGAAAGTGTTTTATTGGTGAAATTGTGGCATTCTTCTTTTATACCTTATTATAAAACCTTTTTTACTCTGATAATTTGTATGTGCTTAATTGTTTTATATGCATTTATTTGGGGTATAGAAGGGGGTGTTACAATAGTGGTATCAGAGTAGGTCGGTCCATCCGGCCAAGTTGTTAGAGTGTTTTTCCCTGTGTGTTATTGATATGCGTGTGATGCATTATGAATATTGGTTGTTCTTACGTGGTTCTGTTGCTAGAATTAGTAAGATGGTTGCAGGGAGGAACGACGAAGCGATTGCGGAGGCATTGACGAGATTGGCGGGGGCAATTGGGAAGAATCATCCGGCCAATGTGAATGTGAGGAATCATGCTGATGATGGATTCCGTGCTTTGGGGAAATTCCAAAAGAATAACCCTCCGGTCTTCAAGGGAACTCATGAACCGGACAAGGCACAAATTTGGTTGAAAGCTGTGGAAAAGATTTTTCGAGTTATGAATTGCTCGGATGCACAGAAGGTGCAGTTTGGGACTCATATGCTCGAAGAAGAAGCTGAAGATTGGTGGGGTAATACTCGCCAAAGATTTGAGGAAGATGATATTGTGATTACGTGGGATTTGTTTAGAGAAACTTTTCTGGAGAAGTATTTTCCAGAGGATGTGCGGGGGAAGAAAGAGATCGAATTTCTTGAGTTGAAGCAAGGTAATTCGACAGTTGCTGAGTATGCGGCGAAATTTGAGGAGTTGATCAAATTTTGTCCTCACTATAATACTGGTGATGCTGAGAGGTCTAAGTGCCTCAAGTTTGTGAACGGTTTGAGACCTGAGATTAGGCAAGCTATTGGATACCAGGAAATCAGGCGGTTTTCTGAGTTGGTTAACAAGAGCAGAATTTATGATGAAGACAGTAGGGCTAGGTCTAGCCACTACAAGAGCCTAAGTGATAAGAAAGGAAAAGGTCAATTCAGAGGAAAACCTTATGTGACTCCTGCGGACAAAGGGAAGCAGAGAATGGGTTATGGCAAGAGGCCAAGTGGGGGAGTTTCTACTCCGGTGAGATGTTATAGGTGCGGTGAAGCGGGACATCGTGCTCCCGAATGCAAAAGTGTTGAGAAGGCATGTTTTAAGTGTGGCAAGCCAGGCCACAAGGCGCTTGAGTGCAGAAGCGGTACGGGTGTTACTTGCTATAACTGAGGTGAGCAAGGACACATTAGTACGAAATGTGATAAGCCGAAGAAGAATCAAGGGAGCGGGAAAGTGTTCGCTCTATCTGGATCTGAGACTGCTAGCGACGATCGATTGATCCGAGGTACGTGCTTCCTTAATGGTACACCTTTGATCGCTATAATTGATACCGGAGCTACGCATTCTTTTATTTCTTTGGATTGTGTTAGAAGGTTGAATCTTGAGTTGTCTGTGATTGGTGGCGATATGGTTATTGATACTCCTGCTATGGGTTCGGTAACTACACCGTATGTTTGCTTGAATTGCCCGTTGAGTATTTTCGGTAGAGATTTTGGGATTGATTTAGTGTGTCTTCATTTAGATCAACTGGATGTCATTCTTGGAATGAATTGGTTAAAATTCAATCGTGTGTATATTAACTGTTTTGACAAAACGGTTATTTTTCCCGACTCGGATGTTGAAAGGGAATTGTTTATGACGAGGAAACAAGTGAAAGAATCGGTGCAAGATGGGGCTAAGGTATTTATGCTTATGGCAACTTTGAGGACTAGTGAAAGTGAAGAGATTGATGCTTTGCCCATTGTTAGAGATTTTCCGGAAGTATTCCCTGATGAGATAAAGGATTTACCGCCGGAGCGAGAAGTGGAGTTTTCGATAGATTTGATTCCTGGAACTAGTCCGATATCGATGGCTCCATATAGTATGTCGGCCTCGGAGTTAAAAGAGTTAAAGATTCAACTTGAGGATTTGCTTGAAAAGAGGTTTATTCGCCCGAGCGTGTCACCGTGGGGTGCACCGGTGTTGTTGGTTAAGAAGAAAGAGGGTTCTATGAGGCTCTGTGTGGATTACAGACAGTTGAACAAGGTGACTATTAAGAATAAGTATCCACTTCCAAGGATTGATGATCTGATGGATCAGTTGGTTGGTGCAAGCGTGTTCAGCAAGATTGATTTGAGATCTGGGTATCATCAGATCCGTGTGAAAGCTGAGGATGTTCAGAAGACGGCCTTTAGGACGAGGTATGGACACTATGAGTATTCTGTGATGTCATTTGGTGTGACTAATGCACCAGGTGTATTTATGGAGTACATGAATAGGATTTTCCATCCTTATTTGGATAAGTTTGTGGTTGTGTTTATAGACGACATCTTGGTTTATTCGAAGAGCGAAGAAGAGCATGCCGATCATTTGAGGATTGTGTTATCTGTGCTGAGAGAGAAGCAGTTGTTCGCGAAGCTTTCTAAGTGTGAGTTTTGGTTGAAGGAAGTTAGTTTCCTTAGTCATGTGATCTCGAGTAATGGTGTTGCGGTTGATCCGTCGAAGGTTGAAGCGGTGTCGCAATGGGAGACTCCGAAGTCAGTTTTTGAGATCAGAAGTTTTCTTGGTTTAGCCGGTTATTATCGGAAGTTTATTGAAGGATTTGCTAAGTTATCGTTGTCGTTGACGCAGTTGACTGGGAAAGGTCAAGCCTTTGTTTGGGACGCCAAGTGTGAAGCGAGTTTTCAAGAACTTAAGCGAAGGTTGACGACAGCTCCTGTTTTGATTCTGCCAAATCCAGAAGAACCATTCGTTGTGTATTGTGATGCTTCTTTGATGGGTTTAGGAGGTGTGTTGATGCAGAATAACCAAGTTGTAGCTTATGCTTCGAGGCAACTCAAAGTGCATGAGAAGAATTATCCGACGCATGACTTAGAGTTGGCCGCCGTTGTGTTCGTGTTGAAACTTTGGAGGCATTATTTATTTGGCGCAAGATTTGAAGTGTTTAGTGACCACAAGAGTTTGAGATATCTTTTTGATCAAAAGGAATTGAATGTGAGACAAAGAAGATGGCTTGAACTTTTGAAGGATTATGATTTTGGCTTGAACTACCATCCGGGTAAAGCGAATGTAGTAGCGGATGCATTGAGTCGGAAATCATTGCATATGTCGGCATTGATGGTGAAAGAGTTAGAATTGGTCGAGCAATTTCGAGATTTGAGTTTGGTATGTGAGAGAACTTCTTTTGGATTTAAGTTGGGTATGTTAAAGCTTACAAGTGGTATTTTGGATGAAATTCGAGAAGGACAGAAATCGGATTTGAGCTTAGTTGATCGGTTGACTTTAATCAACCAAGGCCAAGGTGGTGATTTTCGGATTGATGAGAATGGGATTATGAGATGTCGGGATCGAGTTTGTGTTCCAAATGTTGTTGAGCTGAAAAAGAGTATCCTTGAAGAAGGACATCGTAGCGGATTGAGTATTCATCCGGGTGCTACTAAGATGTATCAGGATTTGAGGAAAGTATTTTGGTGGCCTAGTATGAAGAAGGATATTGTGGAATTTGTGTATTCTTGTTTGACTTGCCAGAAGTCAAAGATTGAGCATCAGAAGCCATCGGGTTTGATGAAGCCGTTGTTTATTCCTGAGTGGAAATGGGATAGTATCTCCATTGATTTTGTATCGGGTTTGCCGAGGACGCCGAGTAATTTTGAGGCTATTTGGGTTATCGTGGATAGGTTGACTAAATCTGCTCACTTTATCCCTATGCGTATGGATTACCCTTTGGAGAAGTTGGCTAAGTTGTATATTGAGAGGATTGTATGTTTGCATGGTATTCCATTGAGTATTGTTTCGGATAGAGATCCGCGGTTTACTTCGAGATTTTGGGAGAGCCTGCAGAGTGCTTTGGGTACTAAGTTGCGTCTGAGTTCAGCGTATCATCCTCAGACTGATGGTCAGACGGAGAGGACGATTCAGTCGCTTGAAGATCTTTTGAGAGCTTGTGTATTGGAAAAGGGAGGAGCTTGGGATAGCTACTTGCCTTTGATTGAGTTTACCTACAACAACAGTTTCCATTCGAGTATTGGTATGGCACCATTTGAGGCGTTGTATGGTAGGCGGTGTAGGACACCATTGTGTTGGTTCGAATCCGGAGAGAGTTCTGTTGTTGGACCCGAGTTAGTTCAACAGACTACTGATAAGATCAAGATGATTCAAGAGAAGATGAGAATTACTCAGAGTCGTCAGAAGAGTTATTATGACAAGAGGAGGAAGGCACTTGAATTTCAAAAAGGAGATCATGTGTTTCTTCGGGTCACTCCGATGACAGGTGTTGGTAGGGCACTGAAGTCGCGCAAGTTGTCGTCGCGTTTCATTGGTCCTTATCAGATTTTGCAAAGGATAGGAGAAGTGGCCTATCGTGTGGCTTTACCACCGTCGCTTGCTAATCTTCATGACGTATTCCATGTATCTCAGTTGAGGAAATACATTGCGAATCTGTCTCATGTAGCCCAAATAGATGATGTGCAGGTGAGAGATAACCTGACTGTTGAGACATCACCTATGCGGATTCAGGATCGGAAATTGAAGCAGCTTCGAGGTAAAGAGATTGCTTTAGTGAAGGTCGCTTGGGGAGGACCGGCTGGTGGAAATGTTACTTGGGAGCTTGAGAGTCGGATGAAGGAGTCTTATCCAGAACTGTTTGAATCAGGTAACATTTTCGAGGACGAAAATTCCTAAAGTGGGGGAGGGTTGTAACAGCCCAAATTTCATTAAATAATTAATTGTAGTAATTAATTGATTTAGTGGGATTTTATGTTAATGATGGAAATTAATTTTTATTAATTGGAATTAATAGAAAATTAAGAAGGAATTGGAGTGGAAGGAAAATGAAAAAATATATAAGAGAGAAAGAAAAGAAAAGAAAGATAGAAAACATTTGGAAAGAAAGAGGAAAGAAGAAGAAAGGAGAGAAAGAGAAGAGAAGAAGAGGAAAAGAGGAAATCATCAAGAACCAACATCAAAGCTCCGATTAATCGAGGTAAGGGTGAGAAATGTTTCTATTTGATCATTGCATGATGTTATGTATGTTGGGTTGGGGTTTTGGTAGAGTTTTCATCACTTTCCAATTAGGGCAAATGTTGGATTAATCGGTAGAATGATGATTTAATCGGTTGAAACTGAGCAATAATGCCGTAGAATAGTCGGGTAACATGTATGGATGCTGTTTATACTGATTTGGATGTGTAAGAGAGGGTTGATGGTGGAATGGTGAAGGAGAAGACAGAATGAAATTCTGTTCTGCGCAGGTTCGCTGGCTCTCGCCAGGCGAGCGAAGGCGAAGCTTCGCCAGGCGAAGCCTAGCGAATGTTGGCGAATAATTATATTTAAGTCCCAGTAGACTTCGCTGGTGGGTTCGCCAGGCGAAGTGGGATAGCGAAGGTTCGCCCAGCGAAGGTGCTGGCGAATGGTGGCGAATGAAGTCAGTAGCTACTGACTTGGGCTCGCTGGGAAGTCTCTCCAGGCGAAGCCTAGCGAGTGTTTGCTGAGAGAGTTCGCCAGGCGAAGGCCAGGCGAAGGTTCGCTGTGAGGGTTCGCCAGGCGAATGAAGGCGAATGTGGCAGTATATTTTCTTTGCTGTGTTATCCAAATGGTGATTGTTTGGTTGATTCGCATATGTTTATACTTCTATGTTATGAATGAGTATGTGAACTATTATGATAATATATGCTGTGGGTAGCCTTCGGGCGTGAATCCTAGAGTTGTGATATGAATGATTAATTGTAATCGGTTAAAATACATGAGAACATAATGATGATTATGTGTGTATTAATTGATGAGTTGTGAATGTTTGATTGTTGTGTACAATTATGTAAGGAGTATGCATGAGAACACTTTGAATATGTGTGCATAACTTATAATTGTATGATTGGTATTGCGATGTGAATACCTTGATTGTTGTGATAATTAGAGATACATGGGAATACAATGAGGAATGTATGTGTATCGTCTAATGAATTGTGAGTGCATATATGTATGTGATTGTTGTGTGAATGCATGGGAACATATGTGATATGTGTGCATTGTTGTTGAATATGATGATGTGTGAAATGAATACATTGATAAATGTTTGATATATGTTGTATGTGCAATCATGATGAAATTCTCGAAGGGGTGAATTATTCGAATGCATGGGATTAAGATGCGGGAACGGTCTTAAGTGCATTTATTGTGATTGGTTGATTGTACATGCATCATTCAGTCAAGAGGCAATGTCTGTTAGTTTCGTGGAAACTAGTGGCTTGTCACAAACCTAGAAGGGTGGGTTTGAAGCCTAGGGGACGGGCTTGGTTGTTATCGGTCTAGAAGGGTGGACCCGGTTTAAAGTAAAAACCGAAAAATGATAACGAGTTATCGGTCTAGAAGGGTGGACCCGGTTTAAAGTAAAAACCGAAAAATGATAACGAGTTATCGGTCTAGAAGGGTGGACTCGGTTTAAAGTAAAAACCGAAAAATGATAACGAGTTATCGGTCTAGAAGGGTGGACCCGGTTTAGAGTGAAAACCGAAAAAAAGATAACGAGAGTCGGTACCGCATAGCATTGAGTTGCATTGAATATGTTGAGTCACATTGCATAATATTGTTGTTGTACAAATGTGCTTGTGAATGACTGTGAAATTAAGCATGAAGGGATGTGCTTGTGAATGTTCATAATGTTGATATATGTGAACATGGTATGATTTATGACTATGAGAATGAAGTGTGGTGAGAAATGTGAATATGTGTTATATGATACCTATATATACGTAATCTTATGCCTTGATTATTATGGTTATATTTCTCACCCTTCTGCTGTTTTATAATGCTCTATGAGGCATTGCAGATTAGGATGCTGGAGTCCTTTTGTGAAGAATAGTCTTCATTCTTTTGAGTCTGCTGCTCTGATATGTAACATCGGGTAGTTAGACTAGTATAGTCATTCTTTTGTGATACATTGCAATGTATCAGCTTATGTGGTTCTGTAAATCTAACTGATATGATATATTAATCTAGATAGCTTATGTGTACGTGGATTAATATTTTGAAAACGATCAAATGATTTTATCTTCCGCTTAAATTGAAAATGTTACATATTTTATGGAGCAAATTGTGAAAGTGTTTTATTGGTGAAATTGTGGCATTCTTCTTTTATACCTTATTATAAAACCTTTTTACTCTGATAATTTGTATGTGCTTAATTGTTTTATATGCATTTATTTGGGGTATAGAAGGGGGTGTTACACGCTCGATCAGCTTAACTGAAAACTACCTTGCCCCAGGTTAAAATTGAGGGCTTTTTTATTTCAAAAAAGAAAACTCTTACTTGTTACACCCTAATTTTGACCCTGGTCCGCTTTCTGTGCATATCGTAACATTTTCACCATTTTGTGCATCATATATTTTTCATGTTATCTACCATTTTTGTTCTGTGTTGTCTAAGCTCAAGTCTTACAGATTTGAATCAAGGATCAGGGCAGGTTATCAAGACAAGTATGTATGTGGTGTGGTGTGAAATCTTGTACAGCATAGAGTGAATTCTACCGTGGATAATTCACAAAATGATCATCCATAATGAATCTCTTAGATATATGGACAGATTGGTTAAATTATGACTCGAATATGTTGGAAAAAGTAATGATTGAAAAGTCTCGAATTTAAGCTTGCAGGCGCTAGTGTTTTTAACCTGATTTCCTTTAAAACTCGACCTAGCGTACTCGTCTTATCTCTCGACGAACTTTTAATCACTTTTAATCAGTATGAGCCCTTTTTAACGGTCACGGTCGATTCTCAAAATTGACTAAGTGATGTATCTTTTCAAGTTATCCATTTCACGTTAATCTTTTGCGTGCATTCGATTTTACTCTTTTAAGCATCTCACTTGCCCATTTCTGTTTATTTTCCCCGAGTTTATTTCTATATTTTCATCAAAAACGTCAAAATAATTAATGTGAATTTTTCATGATTTGCATTTCTTTTTTAGCATATTTATTTAACAAATGGTGAGTTTTTAAATTTCTTTTTATTTTAGCCCAATAAGAGTATGACATGCGGCATCTGTTTATTTACTATTTTTTTTTGCTTTATATTTTTTATTTTAAGATTTTAGTTTTTTATTATTAATTAGAATTTTATTTAGAAATTAGAATTTAAATTAGGATTTTTCAATTAGAATAGAAATAGAATTAGAACTTTAGATTTTGATTAGAGTTAGAATAGATTTTTTAATATTAAATTAAATTAGGATTTAATTAAAATTTTATTTAGAAAATATAATTAGATTTTTTAATATTAATTAATTAAATTAGAGTTTAAAATATTTAATTTATAATTATTGAATTAGAATAGGTTTTTATTTATTTATTAAATTAGAGTTTAAAAAAATTAATTTAGAATTATGTTAATTAACTAATTCTGAAAAATGGAAAAACACGGTGGGCAGGAATTGGGATTAGGGTTTTGAATTTGGGATTATATAAGGGGTTACTGCTCATCTTTTAGGGGAGAACCCTAGCCTCCAATTCCAACTCTGAAAACCCTAGCCGCCGAGCCACTATTCACCTTTTACTCCACTAAAACCCTAGCCCCAACCCTCTTCTCCCTCAACTTTCCGTCTCCCCTTCGCCGATAAGCCCAACCGCCTTCCCTTTCTCCTTCAATCACCGAAACAGCCCTCTTCTCCCTCGAATTTCCGCCGCAAAACCCCTCAAGACGGAACCCGCCAACCTTCTTCTCCCTCCGTTCGAAACCCTTTCTCATCTTCTTCCCATAACCCCAAAATCTGTTCCTCAAAACCCATCACCATTTTCGTTTCTCCGAAGCCTCCTCCGCAGTGAAGCACCTCGCCGCCACATCTGGTTTCGTGTTCACGAGTTGACAGAGAAAGATGAACAGTATCGTCAAGGGTCGCTACATGCTTGTCGTGGACGAGATCGAAGAGATTGGGATAGTTCCAACTACAAACACCACGGTAACAACAACTTCAAAATTCACGCCATGACTCGTCAACATTTCAACTCAAACAACGCAAGCATGAAGTTCTGAAGACTCTCCATTTCCGTCACTTTAACAACAGCTACGACATTTCAATAGCCACTAAGATCACCTTTCAACTCAACTCGGTTTTGTCGACTTCGAACCCGTAGTGTTTGGTTTCACGTTTTAATTAGACATGTTATCTTTTGATTCATATGCAGGTTGGAAGTTTGTGGATTCAAGATTTGCAATCAACTGTGTTTTTGGAAGGCACGGTTATAAGAAGAGCTAAAACCCATAACATCAGCTTTCGAGTCACATTCCGCAAGTTTCGCATCGCGCCGTCACGCATCAGCAACTCAGCTAAGTCAATCAACTTTAGCTCGCAATAACGGTAATGGACTGTAACAACGCAAGCCTTCAGTTCTGCACATTTGAGATTCCGCAACAACTCTTGCGTATCGGGATTTTGTGGATTCAATCTCAGCAACACAACAAACTTGCATAAAACGATCCCGCATAGTTCCGACCTTGCGAAAATGTTGACAAGGCCGCGATACAGTTGTAATCAGCAGGGTCTCACCCTCATCTACAATTCAACTCTATTTTCAAGAATTTTCCAATTGCTTCTTATCCTATTTGTTGGTGTATATTTCTATGCAGGATAAGGGCTGGTGGTGTCCATTTCAACCCACAAGTTTGGCAACATTGGTTTGATCTTGGAGTAGGTTCAAATTTGTTGCGGAAATCATTTAGCCTCAATAATGGTCTAAGCTTATTAGAGGCTTCTTACCATTTATTTGTTGTGTGACAAGAGCAACAACATCGCACGTCATTACGAGCAGCTCGTGATTTCGTGTCTTTGGATTGCATTATAACATTTTGCCAGAACTTAAATTAAACTGAAATCGCAAGACACTTAAGATTTGTTTTGGTTGGTTTTTTTTGAGTCAGTTTGCAGCAGCAACAACAAAGCTAGCAGCAACTTTTATTTCGAACAGCGGCGCAGTGGGGTTTGATGCAAAACAGCCACGACGTCTCTTGACATTTTGCATGACGTCGATACTTTCGCGAACTCGTTATCTTTGTTTCTAACACTGCAGCATCAACATTTTTCTTTTCTCTGATGTTTTGAGTTTCATTGCAGGGATTAAACTTCAGTGCATGTGGTTGTGCGGATCCGGTTTCAAACCAGGAATAAACGTTATAACGGTTATGAAGGTTGTTGAAGTTGCCGAAGCCACCATTAAGCAGCAAGACGACAGGGATCTACGAGGGATCCTATGATGAGAGCTATTTCTAATCAAAAGCCAGCAACAATCCGATCGAGATGTGAACGTCATCACCGAAGAAACCAAAACTGCTTCCTGGCTCCTCCAAACTCCCTCCAACCCAAGAACCGATCTCGGCTTATCTCACTACTCATTCACCGCGACTCAACATCTGTTTAACGCTCGTCTACATTCAGTTTACTTCTATCGGAGGTAATATCAAGTTAATTTAGTCGGTACATTATCTTGAGCTTGCATGTACTGATACGGCATGTTCTCAACTTCAAATTTTCACTGCATTTTTTTCATTTTGTCGCACATTTTGGTTAATATTGAAATTAGTTGCTATTTATTTAAGTTCAGTTTCGATTATCCACTGCTGTTTACGTACAAGTTCGACTTATTGAAGACTAATTTAATTTTAAAGCTATTTGATTTTGAAAAGAATTCTAAAAAGCTTTCGATTGACCGTTAATTTGTACATAATATTGAACTTACATGTTGATAAATTCAATGGATATTAATCATGGCTGATGTGAGTTTGTGAATGTTTACACGCTGTAACATTTCTACACTTTCGGTTATTATTTGAAGCTAGCAGGTACTGATATACGGGTACTGCTACTGAATAAATATGGTTGCGGTGTCGCCGGATTCTGTGGGTGCAACAAAAAAAGGTTACAAATTCAAACGACCACAACAATGCCGAACAACTTTGAGTTCTTCAAATGACATGAATAGCGGCGAAGTTGCTTGCGTGTTGTGGCCTACCGATTGAAGTGTGAGCTATGAGTCGGTTTAAACGTGATTTGATTCTTGTATGTTATAGAATTATAATTATTGTTGTGAAGTTGCAGATTTGGTTTTGATTATGAACTGTTTTATTGAGTTCACATAAGTCGTCAAAATTTCACAAGCTTGCAGGGCGTTTGGACTTTTCCGGAAGTTTTGTTTTGCAGTTAGCAGAGAAGTTGATGTCGCTGTTGTTACTCTGTTTTTTTTAATTTTTTATTCAGTACAACTACAGCGCTTCTTTATAGAAGCATTGTTAAAACTCTTAACTTGTTAAGCACCTTTTACAGCTACTTTTAAAAAAAAGGAGCGTTGTTAAAAACTAATTTTATATATACATATTATTTTCTTTTATATAATATTTATTTAATGTTCTTTATTTTATTTCTTTTATAAAGATAGTGCAAATATGAAAATAGATTATTATTAAATATGTTTAATTAGTCTTAATTAATTTAGTTAGTTTTATTAAGCAATAACGACTGATTAATAATTTTTGTATGATTTAACGATGTTTGTTCGTTTATTTCATGGTACGTTTCTTCTTGGCTTGCTCGTTTATATGTATTGATTTTATTTCCTTTACACACTCGAAACCTTTTTCATATACGTGGATTCATACCTCGATTCACATCGAGTATTGTTTTTTCAAATCATTTAAAACTTTTTTTCAAATTTATTTCCACAATTTACTTGAACAAGAAAGAGAGTCTAGAGCCTTTTATCATCTCTCTCTTGATTCATTCTTTTCCCGATTGTTTGGGTCCGAGAAGCCTTTCTTACGTTCAAACAGTCGATTTCCCTAAAATCCTTTCAAACTCAATTTAATTCTCGATCCTTATCGAGTATTTTTATTAAATTAAATTAATATATTTAATCAAGTTCAAACACAATTTCAATAAAGATGAAAAGGGAGTTGGAATCGAGCCTTTGATTTCCCTTCTCGATTGTTTGGGCCTGAGGAGCCTTTCTTAAGTCCAAACAATTGTCTTCTCTAAAAGATGTACAATACAATGAAATTAAATCTATTTTTCTAAACACTTAGATGAAAAAGAGAGAAGGTCAAGCCTTTGACCCACTCTCCCGGTTATTTGGGCCTGAGAAGCCTTTCTTAAGCTTCGAGTAATCGTCATTCATAAACCACGTTAATTATATCAAAACTATTTCTTAATACAAGATGAAAAAGAGAGAGAGTCAAGCCTTTGACTCACTTTCCGGATTACTTGGGCCCGAGGAGTCTTTCTTAAGCTTCAAGTAATCCTCATTCGTTTAAAATACTTCAACCATCTTCCATCATTCAATGTGTTTCCTACTCAGTCTATTGAGGATGAAAAAGAGAGAGTGTCAAGCCTTTGATTCGCTTTCCTGATTACTTGGTCCCGAGAAGCCTTTCTTAAGCTTCGAGTAATTGTCATCCGATCCACTTTCCTCGAACTATATCCATTCCTTTTCCGTTAAGGATGAAAAAGAGAGAGAGAGTCAAGCCTTTGACTCACTTTCCCGATTACTTGGGCCCGGGAAGCCTTTCTTAAGCTTCGAGTAATCGCCATCCGATTAACTTACTCGAACCATATCCATTCCTTCTCCTTTAAGGGTGAAAAAGAGAGAGAGTCAAGCCTTTGACTCGCTTTCCCGATTACTTGGGCCCGAGAAGCCTTTGTTAAGCTTCAGGTAATCGTCACCTCTATCTAAACATCCGATATGTCAAACCTCTCTTTCTCGCCCTCGTGCAATCAAAACCCTAAAGTCTATTCCAATTTATTCTCTTCTCCAAACACATAAACATCCTAAGCATCAACTTATTTAAATTCAACTTCTCTCCGCCGTGCGAACCGTCAAACCTTTTTTCATAAACAAGAGATATGGTTTCTTGAGAACGACGCAAAATATTGCTTCGTCCGTAACTTACTTGAGTCGATATAAGTGGCGTGTTCCCCGTGAATGTTGATATGTGGAAATCCATTCAAAGTGGTGCAAGCGTCCCCTCCTCACCCGTTTAGATAAAGCAATATTTTCTGTCGAATATGACTAAGTATCTTTCGTTAAGGTCAAACTGACAACCGTAGGCCGAACTACAACTGCTCTGATTCCTTATTCCCTAATAAGGATATGTAGGCACGAGGATCTCTATCCTTGACGAGCACACTAACAACTAACTTACTATTTCTCTTTCCCTACTGCAATCGAGACTAACATGTTATTCAAAACATCTTCCTTTTTCTATCCAAACCTTTACTCGTAGTTGTCTGAACTACGGACGCTCTGATTTCTCGTCTGTTAACGAGAATACGTAGGCACAAGATTGCGATGATCTTGGAGAGCATATTTCCCTCCTTTTCCCGTAGTCCCACGAACTACAGATGCTCTGATTCTTCACTTCTTTTCAAGTGAAAATACGTAGGCACAAGGGCCCTAATCCTTGGCGAGCACTCTTTTCTAAAACCACCCCTTTCTCCTTAGTAGTCTAAACTCTTTTACCTTACCTCTACAATTTATTTCCTTGGAAGAAAACAAACAAATTAGGCTAAAATTTCTTACGAATCGAATCAAGAGGTTCCCGTTGAGTACAACGGACATGAGGGGTGTTAATACCTTCCCCTCATGTAACCGAGTCCCGAACCTAGAACTTGGTTGTGATGACCATGTTCTTTCCCTAATGGTTCTATCGATATTTTGCTTTCCCTCTTTGGGATAAATAAAGTTCGGTGGCGACTCTGTGTTTTCCGCGACCATTTGCGAAGGATCGTGCTTTTTTTAGGTACGACACTACTTCAAAGCTCAAAGGGGTTAACAAGGGTCTATCTCCCTAATATCTCCAGTGTTTGGGGATTTGAAACAATGTCTTACATCATCAGTAGGGTTTTACTCAAAAGCATATGACAAGAAGTCTTGCGTTTTTAATTCATCATCCTCCCTCTAATTCTCTATCAAAGTAAGAGATTGGGTAAAGTTGGCATTATAAAACATGAAAAATCATTTTATGAGTGAATACAAATGGATTTCTTCAAGACAAACATATTTATTGCATTAATCATTCAAAACAAACAAGTTCTTACATGCAAATCATGATTTTATAATCAAAGGAAATAACGACAAATGCAAGTAAAAAAGCAAACAGCCTGATGAGCTCTGCTCTTAGTTTCACCGGCTTGGAAAGGACTTTCTTGAGTCTTCATATTCATCAGCATAAAGGCATTCAATTCACAATGGGGCTTACTCCCTTGAAGGTCACCAACTCATCGTCGATCATCTCTTGGAATTTTTCCTGGAAAACCTTACACTCTTCAATCGAATGCCCCATTGCTTCATCATGAAATTCACAACTGGTATCTGGATTGAACCAAAGAGGGCGAGATTTCATGGCTCTGGTCTTTCTGGATTTCATCACCAAACTTCGAGTGAAATAGGTCAACAATGAACCATAAGTCATTAGAATTGGATCAAACTTCTTTTGAGCATAACTCTGATGTGTTCTTTGATGAAACTATGATTGACAATTCAGAATTACCTGAGCGGCATAAGCAACATCAACAGGAATTTTCTTACTACCCTCCAACATGTATCCACAAGGCATAGGAGAGGATTTGTTACTGTTGCAAGTAATCACCACTGGCTCTGGCATATTAAAACGTGGAACTATGAAGAAGTTTCTAATACAACATATCCTGGAAATCCCTCTTCAAAACAGAACATCCACGAGGATTTTTTAAACAAATTTTGCAAGAAGTGTGATTATGCTCATAATGGATAAGCCTACACAAATTGACGTTCATATCCACCAAAGATCCTCTTATTGAATTCACGTCAGACATACTGTATTCTCCAAGATATCCTTCCACAGCGTTTCCATACTTGGGTAACAAACTTGTTGAGACATTAGGTCCAGAATCTTCAAAAGACAACATACCGCTTTGCACTAACTTTTTTATTTCAGCTTTCAAAGCAAAACAATGTTCAATATCATGACCAGGTGCCCCTTGATGAAATGGACAAAAACGACCATACTTAAACCACCATGGGAGATTCTTTGGGATGGCCGGTGGAGTCCTTGTTTGCACCAGATTCTTTTGTACTAAAGTAGGATATAATTTAGAATAGGCCACCGGGATTGGGTCAAACTGATCCACTGTTGTCTACTTTTGTTACGAGATCCTCCATGTTTCTCTCACGAAATAGCATTAGCAGCTTGTTCCTTCTCCTTGGGTAAACCATCCACAAGCTTCTTAGAATTTCTAGAAGCACCAATATGAGCCACAGAAATGGGCATTGACATGATTTCAGAAACCACAGTCTTTTGAAGCAAAGCCTGAGAAATATAGGGAGAAGGTTGATTTTGAGTAGCAACTAGAGTTTCAACCAAAGCAGATCGCTTTTCCATACCAGCCCTCAAAGAAGTCACTTCCTTACGGACTTCATGGTTTTCTTGCTCAATGTTCTTAATCTTCTTTATTTGACTGGCACGAGTATCATACTGATGAATTAACTCGTCTAAGAGTGATAACCTGGGATGGAAAGAATGCAATGCTAATGACGAATGCAAGTGCACCAATGCAGATGAATTTCAAGGAACTCAAAGGTTATGTTTGCAAACACCACAAAGTAGACAATACTTTTGATAACTGAAAATCTCATTTTACAGAAAATAAAGTATAATTTCAAAATCCATGGTAAAACCTATGATGTTTGTAAACGAAAGCTTTGAATTCCATGAAACTTTTATGAACATGATGTTTATGAGTGCATGTATGCTCAAACACAGGTATACACATATCCACATACACATATACATTCAAACAGGCAAAGACTTAGGTTTGAAAAATCAACGAGCCTGGAGTAAGGGTCTACCCATCCCAAATGGTGTGAACTAAGGGTTTATTGTACCTGCAGAACAAAGGTTCTAAAAGTTCCCAAAGTCATCAGTCTGTCTTTCGGATCTTATAAATTTTCCAAATACTCGGTAGTTAATAATATTCTCAAGATAACCTCTTTCGAGTGTAGTATCACATATCAACTATTTTGGGACTACTCATTCATAGTCGTCGCACTATGTCCTAAGAAAGTCAAGTTAAGTTAAGGGTAACAAAAGGTTCTCAATGTCACGGGCTCCTAGGTCAAAAATAGTAAGTGTTTTCACGAACACCCGTTCAACAGTACTATTCTCAAGAGGGCCTCAGCTGAGTGGTGATTTCTCAAATCAACTTGGTCGAGAATCAACTCCCTATAAGACTCCTTGAATATATCACCTTCCTATCATAAGTGCACTCAAGTCCGGGTGTAGAACTTATCTCACCATACAAAAGCAACAACCCAAAGCAGAAACACATATATACAAATATATAGATATACAAAAAAAAACACAAATTAAACAAGTAGGGGGAACCCTTGCCTTTTCTTCAGTGAAGTCGCCATTTGTGTCGCGGTGAGAATTAGATATCAAGCTATTAATTAAATTGAATCACAAATCATAATTCACCACCGATCTTTAATTTATCCAAGGGAAGGGAAAAGAAGGAATAACCAATAAATATGCAATGCAATGCAAAGTGAAAGAGAATCTAAGGTTCGGGGGTTGGTTATACTAAGGGAAGGTGCTAGCATCCTAAGTATCTGTAGTACTCTATAGGAACCTCTTATTTTAATGTGTTATTTGTTATTTTTTCTGCTAAAGGGTCAGAAGAAAAGGGAGACCTAAGGTGTTAGCCCTAAGTTTACTCGCCAAGACATCGCATCTCATGCCTACGTATCCTGACAGGAATGAAATCAGAGCATTCGTAGCTCCCCTCAATAAGGGTGAGGAACTCTTGACCGTGGTCAAGGTTCTAAGGGGATAAGGTTTGTTGATTGGTTCTATGAGAAGGTACAAGTCGTCATCTTAAGGAGAATAATTGACTTAAACCACCACAAATATATGGAAGGCGGTATTTGCTTCACATTGAGAGAAGGGATCCAACTCGGATCTATAATCGACGAGTATGTCACACACCTCTCTCAAGTGGAAAATATTCTACGTCTTTCTCGACTATGTTATGGGGTAGGAGAATTATATCTCGACTACATAAATGAATCACGTCTAATTCTCTTGTGAGAATAGAGGATTTAATCTATAAGTTGTCTAAGTTGAAAATCTAAGGGAATCTAGCCTGAGGATATAAGGGTGTCTCTTAAGCTGATCAACCTAAAAGGAATCAGGGATCAAGCAGAGGGAAAATATGCAAATGAATAAGATGTTCATGACTATGAAGTCAAGAACAAGATCCTTCCTTTGGACATGTAACAAGAAATTATTAATTAATTTAAATATTTATATTTATATTAACTAATAATTACAACATATATTTATATATACTTTTAATATTCAACAAATAACTAAATAACTAAATAACTAAAATAAATAATTAAATTTTTTTTGGTACTTTTGAAATATTATATGAATCAAATTAAAGAGAAACTAATTAGAGAAAATAATTTCAAAATGTAACAATTAACAAATAGCCAACAAAAATGTTTTTAATTTTCTAGATTATGAAAAATCAATTAAAAAAGAAAAGAAGGAAAATAAAATATTATTAAAAAAAATAAAAATAAAAAAGAATCAATGTTTGAACAACCACACCATGTAATACAACATAAATATCATTCAAAATATTTCTACAAATACTTTCATTATTATCACTTGACATGCTCTTAACTCATATACACATGTACTTTAGTCATCCACACACCTTTCTCAAATGGCATTTTCTCTCGCGTCGCTGCCCTATCTGTCTCTTTCTCTAGATGCCAAGTTGTGGTTTATGAAAAACTCTGCAGTTTAGGTGTGAGGATGATGAGGTATGAGTGTTTTTTTTTCTTTTTTGTGTACCATTTTTTTCCTAATGCAGATATATAGGACTAGAAAATAAATAAGAATGATAATAACAATTAACACAATCTTTTTTTTGTCTTTTCTAATAAGACAAGAATAAAAGGAATTAAAAATCATATTTTTGTGTTTTTTTATGAAAAGACAAGAATAAAAAGAATTAAAAATCATGTTTTTGTGTTTTTTATGATAAGACAAAAATAAAAAGAATTAAAAATTTTGTTTTTGAGTTTTTTATAATAAGACAAGAATAAAAAAAATTAAAAATCATGTTTTTGTGTTTTTTTATTACAAGACAAGAATAAAAAGAATTAAAAATTATATTTTTGTGTTTTTTAAAAAGAAAATATTAATAAACAAATTAGAAATAAAATTAATTAATAAAAATAAAAATTTACATTAAATATATAATTAAATCTAAATAAATTAAATGATTATTTAAATAAAAATGATTTAAAAACGAAATAAAAAGTCGGGTAGAAAAGTGGTTGAAAAAATAAAATGAATACACCAAAATAATCAGTGTGAAATAAGCGACTCGAAAAAATACAGTGTTTGGTCAAATTTTAAAATAAGTTTTACCCGCTAAAAAGGCTTAAACTGAACAAAAAAACATCCAAAAGATGGTCGTAAAAATTAAATGACCACGCCAGGTTAAACTACGCGAAACGCAGATTAATATCATTGAGGTTTGCAAGTTCGATCTTGAAATTTTTCGTCCACTGATTTTACACACAATTGACTTTTATTTGATCAATTCTGCTGTAATTCCAACAAGTTTATTCCAGCTGATAAATTGGATATTATGCATGATAAAATACATGATATGCTATGCAAACGATGCAAAACGAAAAGCAGAATCTCAGAGACAAAAATTAGGGTATGACAGTTTGGTGCGTGAATGCAATACGAGATTTTTGGTTAGGTTGATGGCACTTGTATTACCATACAAAATAGGAATACGCTCGAGTTTAACATTGAAATCGAGTAACCGGAGGCAACGTATTCCACCTCGGATGTTGACAAAGAAACAAAAAATTGCTTTTTGTTGTGCCAACTCACTAAGGAATTTGAGAAAAAATTACAAGTGCCACTTGTGTTTTTTCTATCCGATTTGCAACCGACAAAGTCAGAATCGAAATATCCAACCAAAGAATAATCACTTCCCTTGGAATAACAAAGGTCATACTTTGGAGTACCGGAGAGGTATCTAAGTATGCGTTTTACGACTTTCAAGTGCGATCGCTTGGAATATGGTTGGTACCTCACACACAAACAAACACTAAACATTATATCTGGTCGAGATGCAGTAAGATAGAGGAGAGAACCTATCATACCTATATACTTCTTTACCTCTACATCCTTACCATTCTCATCACGACTCAAGTTTGTGCAAGTAGGCATTGGTTTGTCAATCGCTTTGGAGTTGGCCATGTCGAAACGCTTGAGAAGCTCAAGACAATATTTCGTCTGGCTCACAAACGTTCCTTCTTCGATCTGCTTGATTTGAAATTCGAGGAATTATTTTAGCTCCCTTATCATGCTCATCTTGAACTCTCACTACATCAAATTTGGAAACTCATTGACTAGATTCATGTTAGTAGATTCAAATATGATATCATCTACATAAATTTGTACCAAAATTGAGTGTTTTCCTTGAGGTTTAATGAAGAGGGTCGTGTCAACCTTCCCTCTTGAGTACCCCTGATCTAGTAGAAATTTTCTACGACATTCATACCAAGCCCTAGGGGCTTGCTTGAGTCTGTACAGAGCACGTTTAAGCTTATAAACATGATCAGAATACTCGGTTTTCAAAGCCAGGAGGTTGGGCTACATAAACCTCTTGATTGATGTATCTGTTTAAGAAAGCAGTTTTTACATCCATTTGAAATAATTTGAAATTCTTAGCACATGCATAAGTAAGCAAAAGGCTTATAGCCCCAAGTCGGGAAATAAGAGCATAAGGGCGTATAGCCTCAAGTCAGGAAATAAGAGCATAAGATTCCTCATATTCTTATAAAGATACACCTGCACCATGAAAAGAAATACCTTTTCTGACATTTTTTTGGATAAGTTTCATCAAAAGTAACGTGAACAGATTCCTCAACAATAAGTAACCTCTTATTATATACCCTATATGCTTTACTTGTATGAGAGTATCCAAGAAAGATACCTTCATAGACCTTAGAGTAGAACTTGCCAAGGCTCTCCTTACCATTATTCAAAACAAAACATTTACAACCGAATACATGAAGGTGAGATAGATTGGGCTTCCTCCCTTTCAAAATTTCATACGGAGTTTTATTAAGAATAGGACGGATGAGCACCCTATTTAAAACATAACAAGTCGTACTAATGGCATCGGCCAAAAAATATTTAGGAAGGTCACTTTCATTGATCATACTTCTTCCTAATTCTTCCAAAAATTCAATTTTTACGTTCCACAACCCCGTTTATTGAGGGGTACGCGGCGCGGAAAAGTTATGATCAATTCCATGCCTACCACCATATTCTTCAAAGAGATGATTTTCAAACTCACCTCCATGACCACTTTGAATTGTTACAATTTTTGTGTTCAACTTGTTTTAAGAGAGCTTGGAAAAATTTTCAAATTCGAAAAAGTATCACTCTTTCTTGCTAAGAAGATGGTCCAGTAAAACCTAGAGTAATCATCGACAATAAAAAAACCATAGTACTTACCATCTAGACTCTTAATTCTATATGGTCCAAAGAGGCCCATATGGAGGATTTCAAGGGGTCTTGTGGTTGAAACAATGTTTTTGGATTTTAAACACATCCCCCTTTTATCATTATTTTCAATTATGCAGCAACCTTTTGAAAATGATATTTTTATATCCCTTGTCACATAATTGACTAATTCTTATAAGGTTATGTTTAAGGCCCTCAACTAACAGAACACCAGAGATAGTAGTAGACGAGGAATTACCTACACTACCTTTGCTGAATATTGTTGTCTCTGTAGGTTACAAATCCCTTCTTTTTTGCCATAAAATCAATAAGTAGAGAAATGTATCCCGTCATATGTCTTGAACATCCACTATCGAGAACCCATCTTCTCTCTATAGACTCAAGACTTTGTACCTACACAATCAATCAAGGGAAATAGGTACCCAATTTTTTATTGGGTCCTTGGTTGTGAGTGAAATCTTGGTTGCATTTGGGCAACCATTGATAAACGCCTTTAGGAACTAAAAACCTCCTAAAGCGACATTTAGCAATGGTATGACCTCTTTTGAAACAATACAAGCAAGTAATATTAACATTGGTATCACTTTTGTTAACTTGATCTTTGATCACATAAGTATATTTTTGATATGGATTAATCATGCTTTTCCTAAAATGTGATCTATCAATAGAAAAAAGGGTCTTTGGTTCTAGAGCTTTGTTAAGTTTGGATTTAAGAGTTCTAACCTCCTTTTGCCAAATATGAAAAGTATCACAACCCTAATTTAACCATCTACTCTTAACTTCTTCAACATTTACTTTTGTTTCTTCTAACATAGACGCTTTGAGAGCCTCTAATTCCCTTTCGGAAACAGAGATATTTTTCTTCAAATGAGTAAACATTTGCTTGTTCGAAGCCAAACATTTAAAGGCTTCCTTGGCCTCATGGTGCAAAGTATCAAAAGCATGTTGTAATTCAGAATGAGACATTTTATTATAGTTATCATATTTAACATGTCTTACCTTTTTATTCTTCTTCTTTTAATAAGCGGAGAGGTAAAGGTTAACAGACTCTTCTTCGTCACTTGAACTACCATCACTAGATGACTCACTATCACTTTCCTAATTGATGTAAGCTCTTCTAGGTTTGAATTGTTTCTTTTGTGAACGATTCATTTCCTTCCCTTCATCCTTCTTCATCAATGGGCTATCCCTTTTTCTTTAATCCTCTTGTTTCCCTCATTCTTGGAAGACCTTGTTTGTCTTCTAAAATTGACGAGATTCTTTTCTAAATGTTGAATACCATTTTTTTAAATAGTGATTGTATCGCCTCATGAACAGCCTCATATCTTCATTCGTTTCTTCATCATCGTCATCACTCGATTCATTATCACTTAGCTCTTTTATGGAGGACTTTGAGCAAGAAGCCTTCAGAACATTGACTTCTTTTCCGTATCTTTGGTTCTTTCTTTCTTTTCCTTCTTCTCAAATTGATCAAGGCTAATGAGCACTTGCTCATGTTCTTGGAGCTTTCCAAATAGAGTTTTAATATCCAAAGTCACGAGGTCATTTGCTTCCTTAATGGTTGTGACCTTTGGTTTCCACTCCCTAGTAAGACACCTCAAAGCTTTGTTAGTTGCAACGTCATTGGAAATTGGTGTAGCAAGTGAGTTTAGTCGATTGATTAAATGAGTAAATCTCTTTTGCATGTCGGTAATGGTTTTCCCTTGTTTCATGTGAAAGAGATCAAACTCTCGAGTCAAAGTGTTGATTCGAGCTAGTTTGACGTCATTAGTTCCCTCATGGGCAACTTGCAATGCGTCCCATATAGCTTTCGCAGTTATACAATGTGAAACTCTATAATACTCATCAACTCCCAAAGAGGAGATCAAAATATTTCTAGTTTTCCAATCATAGTTATACTTTTTCTCGTCTTCATCATTCCATTGTGCTTACGGCTTAGGCACAACAACATTATTCTCATCGGTCATGTAATTCCCATGGGACCATTTTGTATAACGTTTTGTACCTTTCTATCAATGAAATTGATATGCACGCACATACAATCTTTCCAATAACTATAGTTCTCACCGTTAAAAATTGGTGCTCTATTGTAAGCCCATTTTGGTTCGTTTGCCATATTCTAAAAAGTTATATGTGAAGCACGGAATAAACATGTGCTCTTGATACCACTGGTTAGACGACGACAATGATCTAGAAGGGAGTTGGATAGATCACTAATTCCTAAATAGAGTCGGCGCTTAAAACAAATTTAGTTTTTAAAATTTATGCGGAAGCGGTCGAGGAACTAAGGTCATCTAAACGAACCGTTACTAAAAAGATCGGATATGCGATAAGCCAAGATGGAATATCGAATCCAATGAGAAAACGAATCAATATTTGAACATCAATCAATACAATTTGATTCACTTAAGGCTGTGCAATTTTCAATGGCTTGTGAAAAGAAAACTCAAATTGACAACAACCCAAATGGTTTGTGTTCAATCAATTTGTCGAACACTTGGTGTGAGAAACACTCCAAGTGAAATTCTCTAAGTAATGGTAGTGCAGGACTTTTCCAATTACAATCAAAAGGATTGTAATGAGTTCTCAAAATACTTTTCAGCATTACACTATACCATACTTTTATCAAGCAATTTGATTGTACACAAACGTTAACAATTCAGAAATGGAAAAATAGTGAAAGAGAGAACAACACCAAATTTGTTGAGGTAGTTTCCCCTTCGTCCTTGTTCGGGGTACATCTACCCTCAATTCTAGAAATAGAATTGAGATCTATATTAACATGTTGCAAAAGTTTCAACAAGAGTAGTAATAGTAATCACACATTCAAGCCTAAATGTTGATGTTGAAACTATGTCTTCTCTCCCTTTGATTCAAGTCGAATCAAGTGTCTCGAATGTGTTGAATAAACCTCCAATTCCAGCTACTCGTATGAATAACCCAATGGTCTTCAAATATTTAGCCCGACTAATTTCAATCACACATAATTCAAACCCAAATTTTTCTTCCACAATCCTCTAGTTACCGCTACTAGATTGAACGAACCACCCGTTCTTCAATCACATTCGCTCGGCTGAATCTGTGAAAAAATGATTTGTGCAAAAAAAAACCCCCAAAACCTCAAGTTTCTTGGAGGACAAAACCCTAACGGTTTTATTCAAGAAAAACTCATCGATCTCTTAATCCAAACCCAATACAATATCCTATGTTTAGACGTTATCACCTCAATGATGCAGAATGATCAACAAAAATTGTTATGTGTAGTTGTTGAGAAAATGCAAGAAAAAGGATGAAGATGATGAGAGAAAATAAATATTTATGCTTCACTTTTCTTGTTGATTGAAAGTCAAACAGTAATTTAAACATATCAGGTCGACCCCCATTATAACAGTAATTTGAAAGTCAAACATATCAGAAATGGAAGGTGATTCGACCTAAAGAAAGAGGGGGTCGACCTGAGCACACCCGCTTTCAAAATTATGTAAAAACTGACTCTATCTGTCGACTGGAACAGGTCCATGCGTCGACGCAAACCTGCCTAAAAATGACAAATTCAAACACTAACAGTATGAGTCGACCGGAGGGTCGACCCGAGCACTCCTGAGAGCAAAAACTCAAAATCCACCTTGCATGAGTCGACCTAAGCAAAACTTTGAGTCGACTCAAGTGCTCGAAACATCCAAAAATGACTTTTTTGAACAAGTCTTGGTATATCTAAACATTACTAATGCACATCTAAGTCTCTCAAAAGGTTCAAACACACACAAAATACATATGATACTTTTCTATATGAATAGACTCATGTTTTTGAAATATTTTCGTGCACGAGAGAACTACGAATGCAGATGAGACTCGATGATACAGTCCAAAATACAAAGTACTAACTAGACACATTTTGGCATCATTAAAATAAGGGTTGAGACAACTTGCTCTCACATAAACATGCCTAACAAAATTATCTATATAGTATATCAGTAAAGAGGTGTTATAAGACCCTCCTAGAAGAGGGTCTGCAAGTGAAGGAACACCATCATGTCCAACAGTAGGAGCTTACTACCAGTCTCCGTGATCAGGGGAGACGTGCCACTGAGATGAGGATTCCTATGACAAGCGGCTCCTAGAAGTCGACGCTTCCCCCTAAAGAGGCCTATGGACGATTCTCTGTCTAACTCTGGCCTACTCATTATGAAGCCTAACTCTCTCACATCGAATGGACACGTGTTGGTTTTCATGGTCGAGTCTCAGTTTGTCGTCAGTGTTTGCAACCATTTTTCTTGAAGCAATACTAGAAAAGACATTAGTTTGCATCCAAGTTAGTTTCAGATATGCATCTCTGAAAACCTGTAAACACTAATTCGGAGATGCATCTCCGAAAAACTCGTGTTTGCATCAATGGCAGAAACTGATACCAGTCTTGTCCTAACAACCCAAAATGCAATCAGATTATAGTGCATGTCTCAAACAACTATCTATTACGAATTTGACTACTTTTTAATACATTTATAACAAACTATTTTACCTAATACATTAATCAAAAATCAAAATAAGTTAAATGAGAAACTTACTCAAAAAAGTGTTGAGGACGAATAAATGGAGTTAGTTGAGATTGAAATGCTTGAAGTAAAAGTAGTGCTTATCTTTGAAGAAACTTGAAAAATGAACACGAAGTATGTTGCTACGAGTTCAAGTGTTGCTTGAAGTTAAGGATAAAACAGTTTTAAGAGCTCAAGTGTTGTTTGAAGTTAAGGATGAAACAGTTTTAGAAAATGAAGAAGGAGAAGAGAGAGGGTCTAGCATGATATATATACATTAACATATTCAATGGTGCATCTCCAAATATCACATTAGATTAGAAATTAAGGGTTATTTCGAAAATGCATATGCAGACAAACTCTAAAACAAATACGAAGATGTATCTCCGAATTAAATTTTAAAAAAGTGAGGAAACAATATTCAAAAATGTATCTTCAAAAATAAGGATATTTTTTACTTTTCGCCAAGGGTTTGAGAGAAACTATAATGGTAAAAATTGCATTAATTGTCTTCTTCCATATTAATTGATCTTATTCAAACCAATCATCAAACTGAAAAATACTTACATAAAAACAAACATATTTATATTCTTAAAAATAACTAATAATAAAAGAAAAGATTTTAAATTTATTTAAATTTTAATTAATAAAAAAATTATGACTAATTGTCCGTACAACGTATTATATTTGTGTTTATGTAAGAATTTTTCCATATCTTAATGATCGGACAATATTTTCTCTCTGAAAAAGTTAAATAAAAAAGAAGTTAATAAGTTATCCAAAATATTTATGGCATTGAGTCCTTGTTGTACATCATGTATCTCCACTCCCTATCTCTAAGTTCATTAGATGCAAAATATATTGCATTGAAATATAGTGCAGAATATTAATGCATGTAAAAAAAGATAAGAATGAGATATTAAAAACACATGTTAATATATTTTTTATTTTTATAAAATTATAATCATAGAGTATGACCGTACAAGTTGGAGCACCATAGAAGCACTATAAATGAATGCACACACCACAACCTAATAACCAACATTCTTTTCTTTCTCCTCTCTATGTACTTCTCATTAGAAGAAACTACTAAAGAAACGTAGTGAAAACAAGTTCAATTACATGCATAAACTCACAATCTTTCTCTTTTGTCTAATTTTCTCCGTAAGCACATTACACAATTCCATCCCACTATTATTGTATACCCATATTATGCAGATTCAATCACATATCAAAATAATTCTAACCAAGATTTTAAAAAACTGGTCGCAGAAGTGTAAAGACTTTTGCAATTTGTAGATAAAAGTGTCACGATACTAATTACAGACTGTCTTTTAAATTCCTGATTCTAACTACTAGTACAAATTTTTATTACGTGTAATAATTTTAGTACTGTTTCAATGCAGGTTGGTTTTGCAGATCATGCAGACAAAACACAAAATCCATTCACACCAAAAGCGTTTGTGATTCGCTATTGGGACAGAGTGATCAAGAACAACCTGCCAAAACCATCGTTCATCATCTCCAAGGCATCGCCACTTAGCGCTGCAGACGCAACCGCTTTCGCCAAACACATAGCTGACAACACACTATCCACAAAGTTACCGGAATTCTGCTCGGCCGCACACCTCCTATGTTTTCCCGATGTCAATCCCAGCCTTGCAAAACACTCTCAGGATGCTGATTTTACTGTCTACAACGACGCTCAGAACTTCACCAACTATGGAACAGAGAGACCAGGAGGACTAGATTCATTCAAGAACTACTCCAATGGCTTCGAAAGCAATCCGATCAATGAATTCCGCAATACAGCCGCAGTTCCGCCGGCCACAACGACAGTTTCACCAACTATGCTGACTCAACCAACGTTGCAGATCAGAATTTCAACACATACGGTTCCTCCGCTGCTGGTGGCTCCGGCGATTTCAAAGAATACGCTAAAGACACCAACGTCCCTAACCTCAGGTTTGCCACTTACTCCGTCTCCACCGCCGGCAGACAGCAGACATTCTCAAGCTACAGCGAAACGGAAACGCCGGCGATCAGAGTTTCGGTAACTATGGAAAAGACTCCGCCGGTGCCGAAAACCATTTTGCACAATACGGAACGAACTCTAACGTTGCATCATCAGGTTTTTCTAGTTACGCAGATAAAGGCACAGGTAATAAAGATACTTTCGATAGTTACGGCGTTAATATGAATAATCCTACTGAAAATTTCAAAAACTACGCCAGAGGAAGTTTAGGAGTCACTGAGAAATTCTCAAATTATAGAGATCAATCCAATGTTGGTGCTGATTCGTTAGTTCTTACGCAAAGGACGCAGAAACTGGGACCCATGTTGATTTTAACAACTATGGAAAATCTTTTAATGAAGGAACCGACACTTTCAAAGGCTATGCTAAAGGTGCAGGTGCAGATCATAAAGTTACTTTCAAAAGTTATGGAGTTAATAACACTTTCAAGGATTACGATAAAAAAGGTATTTCTTTTGCTAAATATACTAACGCTTCTTCAACTAACGCTGTTTCGGTTAGTGACAGTTTGGCAAAGAAATGGGTTGAACCGGGTAAGTTTTTCCGCGAAATGATGTTGAAACAAGGTGTGGTTATGCCTATGCCCGATATTAAAGATAAATTACCACAAAGATCGTTTTTGCCGCGTAACATTTTTACTAAATTGCCCTTTGCGACTTCAAAGATGAATGAGTTGAAGCAAGTTTTTAAAGTGTCTGAGAATTCGTCTATGGACAAGATGATAGTGGACTCATTGAGTGAGTGCGAGAGGGCTCCGAGTAAGGGAGAGACTAAACGGTGTGTAGGATCACTCGAAGATATGATCGACTTTGCAACTTCGGTGTTGGGCCCTGATGTTACAGTTCGGTCCACTGAGAATTTAAATGGGTCGGGTAAAAATGTTATGGTGGGTCAAGTTAAAGGTATAAACGGTGGAAAAGTGACTAAATCCGTGTCGTGTCATCAGAGTTTGTTTCCTTCTTTGTTATATTATTGTCACTCGGTTCCTAAGGTTCGGGTTTATGAAGCAGATCTTTTGGATCCGAAATCAAAGGCCAAGATCAATCATGGTGTTGCGATTTGTCACTTGGATACGACTGCATGGAGCCCAGCCATGGTGCATTCATGGCTCTTGGGTCTGGTCCGGGTCGAATTGAAGTGTGCCATTGGATCTTTGAGAATGATATGACTTGGACTACTACGGACTAAAGGAGAACTCCAACCCGAAATTAATATGTTTTTTATTTCAGTTTAATGTTATGTCTGTAATAACGGGTTTTTATTTTCCTATTTTAAGAAATAAATGATTATGTCATTGGAAAAAAAATGTACTATTTTTCACTTATGTATGTTTGGATTGAAGATCAGTTTGAGATAATTATAATGTGCCTATGTGATTTAAGAGCTAAGTTACAAACTTAAAGTTTTAACAAAATCACACGGAACTATCTTCATATAGTCAAATTTCCAAATGCACAGCATAAGATCCTTTTATGCAACTGTGTTATATAAATGACTTCCGAATGAATATTGGGTTTAATATTAGTAGTGTTTTTGCATGTTAGTATTTGCTTATTTAAGCTTTATGTCGGCTAGAACTTTTGATTTTGATTAAAGATAGCTATGGTGTAACTTGCTTTTAAATGGAAAATTATTGTTTTGAATAAATGGCTTCCGAATTATAAAGCATAAAGTCAAATATACTTTTACATGTGATGTGGTGATGTGTGAACCACTAAATAACTTAGACATTTTATGTATGGTTTGTCTAATGTTTATTCATCGCACCACTTGTAAGAAAAGGAAGATTTTAAATTTACAAAAATTTAAGGAATTTCAAGAATTGTGATGTGATCCATTTTTATAGAAGTGATGGATAGGTGTGTTCCTTATTCGTAAAAAATCAGTAAGAATTATTGAATCAAACTATATATATATATATATATATATATATATATATATATATATATATATATATATATATATATATATATATATATAATATATATATATATATATATATATATATATATATATATATATATATATATATATATATATATATATATATATATATATATATATATATATATATATATATATATATATATATATATATATATATATATATATATATATATATATATATATATATATATATATATATATATATATATATATATATATATATATATATATATATATATATATATATATATATATATATATATATATATATATATATATATATATATATATATATATATATATATATATATATATATATATATATATATATATATATATATATATATATATATATATATATATATATATATATATATATATATATATATATATGAGGTGACAATTAAATCTATTAAGAAAAAATTTATATAATCCATTCATTAAAAATTCATTCAATTTATTAATCACATAAAAAATAAGTTAATAAATTGAATTAAATCCATTCATTTATATGTATGGATTGATCAATTCATCCAATATATTTTAAGGATTAAATGAATTATTTTTATTTCCGTTGGATTTATTTTTAAAAAAATAATAAAAAATAAAATTTTTTAAAGAAAAGAATTGATTTTTTTTCAAAAAAATAAGTTGAATTTTCACAAAAAAAATGATTTTTTTCAAAAATTAAAATATCAATTTTTAAGAAAATACAAAAGTCGAATTTTTCCAAAAAAAAAACGATTTATTTCGAAAAAAGAACCGATTTTTTTTAAAATTAAAAAATTGATTTTCAAAAACACAAAAAGTCGATTTTTCCCGAAAAAAAATCATTTTTTTCGAAAATACAAAAAAAAAGATTTTTTTTAGAAAATACAATTTTTTTCTTGAAAATACAAAAAATCTTTTTAAAAAAAACAAAAAATCTAATTTTTTTCATGAATATATTAAAGAAATTTTTTTTTAAAATACCAAAAATGAATTTTTTTCAAAAATAAAATAAAATTGATTATTTAAAAATAAATAAAATACCTTTGTTTTTTCAAAGTAAAAAAAAGTTGGATGGATGAATATCCATCCATTAAAAATATGTTAATTCATGGATTAGATGAATTTTATTCTTAACAGATGCATTCGATTGAATAATTATAAAAAAAAATTAATGGATTGTTAATGGACTAATGGATTGTTTTGATTCATTCATTAAAAATTCAATCCATATTCATCCAATCCATCCATTTTGCCACCCCTAATATATGCTGTCTGATTTTGTTTTTGCATGTTCATTATGATGTTCTGTCACGAGGAGAAGAATGATTTAATCTCAGCTTGTGGTGTTTGTATTATGGCAAGATCGATCAAAGCTTAAGCAATGGTTGGCAGAAAGTAGAGAAATAACTCATATGGCGAACTGATAAACCATCAGAAGAAAAATGTATGTCTTGCAGTTGTTTATAATGAGGAAGAGACTTTTATGTGTAAGTATGGTGAAAAAAAATTCAAAACTCGACCTGTTTCACCCGCCTCCGTCCCAAATTTAATGGGGAAAAGCAAATTAAATTGGAAGTGAAGGCGGGTCCAGGGTGTTTACTGTTATTTATAGTAAATTAAATCACAAGTTTTAATTCACTTAGATGATTAAACTCGAAATCCCAAATTTAATGGGGAAAAGAAAATTAAATTGGAAGTGAAGGCGGGTCCAGGGTGTTTACTATTATTTTTGGTAAATTAAATAACAAGTTTTAATTCACTTAGATGATTAAACTCGAAAAAAATCCTAAAAGCATTTTGCACAAAACAGTTTAAGAAAAATGTATTTGTGCTTGGTAATTGTTGAAATTCAACAATGAATCTCCATTAACAATGCACAAGAATTGGAGAAGGAGAGAGAGAGAGAGAGAGAGAGAGAGAGAGAGAGAGAGAGAGAGAGAGAGAGAGAGAGAGAGAGAGAGAGAGAGAGAGAGAGCACTACTATAGAAAGCCCATTTAACAACGGTTGGGAAATATATATAATCACGCGAGCCCAAGCGTTGTTTTGTAGACTGTGGTTGTATATATGATACTTACAATCATGACCCAGTAATCGTTGTAATAAACTAGAAAGCGCGCGCCCTATCACAACGGGTTTTCCATTAAACCGTTGTGATAAAAATAATGGTCCTAAGTTTGATTCTCAGCTGCACCATTTTGATATTTACTTTTTTCTGGACATCGCGCGAGATATTATAGCGGTTATGATATATAATCGTTGTTATATTTTCTGTAGAATTAACAGATATTATCCTGCTTTTATAATTAATCTCATTTTTTAACCTGTATTATTGTTCACCATATCACAATAGAAAATACAACTCACATTTGTGATAAAGTTATCATAATAATATTAATTGTATCATATTTATAATATCACATAATTGTATCATATTCAATTATATCAGAACAAACATCCTACAATTTATCAGAACAAACAACCTAATGTTTATTCATTACATAACATCACATAATTGTAACTTGGTGTTTTGGTTTCTTGTCTCTTGGTGTCTCGACTCTAAAGACCTATGATTTTAAATAATTATACTTGTTAGTAAAAACACTTAGAAACTATAACATACAATTAATATATTATGAATAAAGAAAAAATTACGTACTTGTTAATTTTTCATATGCCTTCTTCATGACCGATTCGAATAGCATGCACGACATCTCCATCAACTTCATCATATGAGGTAGAAACTTGTGGTGTGTAAGAAGGTGTGGACGGAATATCAAGACTTTCATCACTAAGAGGAATGTGTTTTCCCTTGGAGAATGATTGCCCATTTCCCCGGTATGTCTGATGGGTCGGTAACATAGAAAACTTGTTTTGCTTGAGAAGCCATGATGAATGGTTTGGTCATAAAATATGTCTTGCTAAGGTCGACCCGGGTGAATCCTAAGTCATGAATGTGTACACCATTACTATTATTGGAAACCCACTTGCATTTAAATAAAGCCACATTTAAAATAACATAATCAATCTTCCAAATCTCATAAATGACACCATAAAACGCGGTAGTTGCCAATACAGGACTCTTATCTTTCAAACTAGAGAAATACATTGATTCACTCCAACCATAACCCCACTATTTTGCATTGTACTACGATCATCTTTTGATTTTGTATAAAAGGTATAATGACCAATGTCATATGCAGTCCAAGTAATGACACAAAATTTTGGCTCGTACGACAACCATTTAAGTATCTCGAATGCACTACGATCATTAGATACACTTTTATTAAATCAATCTATAAATCTCTTTCTATGCTCTATCAAAAACAACTTGTCACTCATTTGGGGGGTCCCTAGAGTCGTAAGTCATTAATTAATGGACTTAGATAAACATCTATATCGTTATCAGTTTGTCGTGGTCCAGAAATCATCATACTTAACAGTATATACTTACGCTTCATGCACAACCAAGAAGATAGGTTATAAATAGTGAGAAGAACAAACCACAAAGTATGATTAGTCCTCAGATTACCAAAGGAGTTCATTCCATTGGTGGCAAGCCCAAGCCTAAGGTTTCTTGGCTCAACTACAAAATCCGGAGACAACGAATCAATTTTCTCCCATTGCAATGAATCAGCTACGTGGCAAATGTTTCCATCATGAGTCCTTTCATCTGCATGCCATCATCTGAGATTCTTTGTGTCATTCGAATTAGCAAAAAGTATTTTAAATCGTGAAATTATTGGCAAGTACCATAACACTTTAGTAGGAGGATGCTTTTTACTAATATTGTCATAGTTATTGTTATCATCGTTGTTGGCCTTCAGCTTGTAACACGACACACCATATTTCGGACATTGATACAAGTCTTCATACTCTTTCTGGTATAATATGCAATCATTAGGGAAAGCATGTATTTTGATATACTTCAGACCCATTGGACACAATATCTTTTTGGCCTCATAGCAACAATCCGACAATTTGTTATCTTCTGGTAAAATTTGCTTTAACAATTCAAGTAATTCCATGAAACTTTTATCTGACCATCCATTTTTTGCCTTCAGATTAAACAACTTTAACACCACTGGAAATCTTTTAAAATTTGTGCATCCCTTATATAAAGGGGTGTCTTTATCACTACATAAAGTACCATAAATATGAGCATTCTTAAAAGAAGATTCCCCAATATCACGGAACATATCCTCTAGTTGATCTTCCATATATTCATCTTCATCCACTCTTTTACTTTGTGACGTATGACTTTCCTCTTTATCCACCTCACCATGCCATGTCCATATTATATAATTTTGACATATACCATCACAACAAAGGTGATGGAATATTTATTTCTCTGTAACCTATTTTATACTTGCGCAAACAACACAAGGACAATAAAAGATGCCATTATTGTCGAGAAGATGTTTATCAGCATATTCAAGGAATTCAAGAACTCCTTTCTCATAAACCGGACCTAATCTATCGACTTTCATCCAACTACGATCCATAACAACTTCTGAAATTTATACATGTATAATAATGTGAATGACACACCAAAATCTAATCCAAAAACTTTAGCATATGCATATGCAAATCTAAACCTAAAGCATATGAAACATGTACTCTCATAATGACTTGAGCATATACAACATAAACAAAGAAAAAAAGAATGAAGATGTTGAAGAATACCGTACTTCGAAGCTGAAGAATCAAATGAACAAAGAGGGTGAATATTTGAGCATATACAACATAAACCAAGAAAAAAGGAATGAAGATGTTAAAGAGTACCGTACATCGAAGCTGAAGAATCAAATGAATGAATAAGGTGAAGATTTGAGCTCCAAATGAATGGATACGAAGAGGGTAAAGATTACGCCACCCTGTCGTCTTTGGCTCGCTTTTTCGCATAGGGCGTCTTATGAAAGAAATAAAAAATAAGTTTTTTTTTTCAATTTATCAGTAAACCCTTTAATCGCGGTTGGACAACCCAGCCGTAGTGGAATTGTAAGTCCTTTAACAACGGTTGGATTACTTCACCGTTGTAAAATCATTTACATTTTATTTTTTAAATAATGTACTTAAGTGACACACGCTTAATGTACTCTAAAAAATAGAAAAAATGTAAATTCTGGGAATCAAAGCTTGCTACACATCATTTATTACTACGATGTTTTAAGACAACCGTCATTAAATTACTATTTATAAATCTAGCTACTCACTGGGTGCAAAAATTTTAACCTATTACAATGGTGTATATGAATCCGTTGTAAATCTGGCGTTGTTGTTTGTGCATTTTATAGTAGCGGGGGGAGAGAGAGAGAGAGAGAGAGAGAGAGAGAGAGAGAGAGAGAGAGAGAGAGAGAGAGAGAGAGAGAGAGAGAGAGAGAGAGAGAGAGAGAGAGAGATTTTTCTATCTAACTTTCTCTATAGAAAAATATGTTACAATCGGTTACAAATTCATCTTCCTTGAGCTTATATAGATTCACCCAAACCCACATTGTTAGATGCCCAATTGTGCTTATTTGAGCTATCAAATATGGGCATCTTTCACTCCGTTTTTGTCTAATTTGTGCTCTAACCAACTTGCTTTTGTTAATATGCATCATAGTTTGAAACACTCTTGGTTCTTTTAATTTGTGTGTTATTGTGCAGTATTTGAGCATGAAAGAGTAGGATTTGAAGGCACAAGAAAGATGACAAAGGAACCAAGAAAGTTGAAAGCAATAGCAAGTTCGCTAGCAAGTTCGCTGAGCGAAGCAGTAGCGAGTGTTCGCTAAGCGAGCTCATAGCGAGCAGCTAGCAAACACTCCCAGACTTGGGCAGAAGCACATTGGCATTGTTCGCTGGTAGCGAGGAGGGTAGTGAAGCACTCGCTAGACAAGCACCTAGCGAGCAAGTGCCGAAGCCAAACAGAATCATACCTCAAGAACTCGCTAGCATGTTCGCTGAGCGAGGTTGCAGCGAAGCCAAATAGAATGATTGCCTTAGACCTTGCTAGCATGTTCACTGAGTGAGGCTGTAGCGAACATTTGCTGGAAGCTCGCTTAGCGAGCAGGGTCGCGAGCGTGGCAGACCATCAACTTTGTCTATAAATAGCTAGTGCACTTTTTGTTGACAAATCACAACTTTTACTACTTTTGCTAAAAAGTGATTTTGTGACCTAAAAACTTTTCTGGCTCTCATTTCTTCATCTCTTAACATCATTCCACCAAAAAGAAGGTGGATTCTCATCCAAGTTGGATTCTTCGACTCGGATGTTCATCAACCTTCTCCCGATACTTCTACCGCAAGCTACCATGAAAATGAGTAGCTAAATACTTCCTTTTGTCAAGGTTAGATGTAGGTGATCATCAAGCTTTGTATGTAAATGTATTGATCCTCATTTGTAAACTCTTTGATGATGAATGTATGGTGAAAAATTTGCTTTATCGATAACTCTTTGTGTTGGTTTATGATCGAGAGATATTTTCCAACTCTTAACCTAGGTTTTCATCCATCTTTGTTTGTAAGCTAGAGATAGTTATGAATAAAGTTGTTCACATAAATGTTGAACTTTAATGTTGTCATTTTGATAGATTGTGTGAGAGATCAACAATGGATCAAAATGACAAATCCCACAATGTGAGTTAGAGATAATCACATTGAGAGGATGTTGTGAATGTATTTATCATCTAATGGAGTTTATGCATCTTGTTGATCGAACATATGCATGAAAAGCGATCACCGAACCCTAACTTTGGCAATCTTTCTTTAAACCGCAAAACCCTAACTTTTACCGCGAAACATTATTTTTTTTATGCAAGATACCGTTACTAAAACCAAACCCCCCTTTTGTTACTATAAGGTTACGAATTTAACAACTGTCGAACTGCGACAATATCTTATATTCCCTGTGGATACGATAACAAAAACCCGATACTTTACCACTGTCCTAACAAAATGGCGTTGTTGCCGGGGAATATAAATTGATATTGCGAGCATCGCAATAGTTTCTGAATTTTTAACTTTGAATTTTTGACTTGTGCTTGTAATATGTTTGGTTTAGTGTGCAGCTTTTGTTTTATGCGAGGACAGATTCCTGAGGACCAACTTCTTTTTGATCCCGAGATCGAGAGAACCGCAAGGAGACTAAACAGCAGAACAAGACGGAAGAGGCAACAAGCTAGGCAAAGACAAGAGCAAGGAGAAAGTTCCTCTACACCATCACCATCACCATGTTTCACACCAATTATGGCAGCACCTCCACCACCACCACCTCCAGTTTCCACTCCATGCACAAACAGTCCAAGACATACAGCTCAGTTTGCACGGAATGTTCAAAACAGAAGGCAAGCTGAAATGAAAACGGGAATCCTAGCTCTAGTCTATCAAAATCCTTTCACGGGACTAGACCATGAGGATCCGTTCACCCATCTTACAAAATTCTATGAGATTGCTGGTGCAACGGGAGCAATAAAAGCTGATGAAGAGTCATTGTTTAGGAGACTATTTCCTCATTCCTTGATTGGGAAAGCGAAGGAGTGGTACCTTGATCAATCAACAACAATCATGACGAATTGGAATCTTTTAGAAGAGAAGTTTCTTGAACATTTCTTTCCACATAACCGATTCATGGAGGCTAAAACTACGATTGCGGTATTTTCTCAAGGAGCTAGTGAATCACTAAGCGAAGCTTGGGAGCGATACAAATCTATGTTAACAAAGTGCAAGGGACACGGTTTCGACGAGCTCACTCAAGTTCATATTTTCCACAATGGACTCCTTTCGGTTCACAAGACCTTATTGGATGCTATGGCGGGAGGTTCTTTGATGTCAAAAAGTGCAGATGATGCAATTGCAATTATTGATATGATGGCACTTAATGATCATCAAGGGAATCATAACCGTGGGGTGACTCAAAGAAAACCGGGTGTGCTCGAGTTAGGGACAAATGATGCTATTCTTGCGCAAAATAAGCTTATCTTACAACAAGTGGAACTTTTAACTCAACAAGTAAAAGAGTTAAAAGAACCTTCAAAAGCTAAACAAATAGCCTGTTGTGAACTTTGCAAAGGTGAACACGACACCGGATTTTGTCCACCTCCAGGATTTGAAGAAGTTAATTACATGGCAAATAAAAGAGATTATCAACCGAGGCAACATCAACAACAACACCACCAAAATCCACAACAACAAAACTATCAAGGCAACCAAGGGTACCAACCTAAGGGAAACTATCAACATAACCAAGGTTATAGGGGTGGTCCTTCCAACCGTCAAAATCCCTATCAAACTCAATAACCACCGGTCGTAGCTTCAAAATTGGAAGAGACATTGACGCAATTCATGCAAATGTCAATGGCGAATCAAAAAAGTAATGATGCGGCAATTAAAAATCTTGAGACTCAAGTTGGTCAACTTGCTAAGCAATTAGAGGAACAACAATCTGGACCATCCTTCTCGGAAAATACACAAACAAATCCTAAGGAGCATTGTAAGGCTATTAAAACGAGAAGTGGAAAAGAGTTGGTTGACGAGAGTGAAAAAAGAGAGGTAGAGAAAAAAATTGATGAACTTAATGGTAGAGTTGGGGAGTGGAGTGAGGATGAAGTTGAAAATAATAAAAAAAATGTTGAAGTTGAAAAGAAAGAAAAATTGGTTGAAGTTGAAAATCAAAAAAATGTTGAAGTTGAAAATGAGAAAAATGGTGAAGTTGAAAATAAAACAAGTGAAAAAGTCATGGAGGAAGAAGTGAAGAAGAAAAAAGAGCGAAATTCTAGAAGGAAGGAGGTAGTGAGCACTACTCCGGTCCAAAATTTACCTTATCCACATGCTCCATCTAGGAGAGAAAATGAGCGACATTACGCCCGGTTCATGGATATCTTTAAACAACTCCAAGTCAATATCCCGTTTGCCGAAGCTTTAGAGCAAATGCCAAAGTATGCCAAGTTCATGAAGGACATACTAACCAAAAAGCGAAGGTATACGGAGCCGGAAACAGTTGTTCTGGATGCAAGTTGTAGTTTCATCATCCAAAGGACTCTACCGAGAAAAGAAGTTGATCCGGGGCGAGTCACCTTGCCGGTTACAATTGGCGACGTTTATGTTGGAAAGGGGTTAATCGATTTGGGGCCAAGCATCAATCTTATACCTTTATCTATTGTGAAAAAGCTTGGAAACATTGAGATTAAGGCCATCCGTATGACGTTGCAATTAGCCGATAAATCTACTACTCATCCTCATGGAGTAGCTCAAGACGTATTGGTAAAGGTTAACAAGTTTTTCTTTCCGGTTGATTTTATTGTTATTGATATGGAGGAAGACGATGATGCGCCGCTAATTCTCGGAAGACCATTCATGAAAACTGCTCGTATGATGATTGATGTAGATGACGGTTTAATGAAGGTGAGGGTACAAAACGAAGAAGTCACTTTTGACCTTTTTGAAGCAATGAAGCACTCAAATGAAAAACGTGATAGTTTCCGAGTTGATGTAATTGAAGAAGCCACCTTTGAAGTTTCCAAACATGTTCATGCCATAACTCCCATGGAGCTAGCTCTTAATGACTCCTTTGAAGTTTTCACTCTTGAAGAAGAAGAAGCTCTTGATGAATGTTTAAAAGAATTTGATAGTCTTAAAGAGTTACAACCATGGGAAGTGGAGGAGGAAGTGTTGAAAAAGGAGGTTGATAATGAAAATCCAATGATTGAATTGAAGGAGTTACCAAATAACTTGAAGTATGCATTCCTAGATGAAACCGAAGAAAAGCCGGTTATCATAAGCAACCTTTTGTCCAAAAGTGAAGAATCCTGTTTAATTGATGTGTTAAAAAAGAATCGAGAAGCGATGGGGTGGACTCTTTCCGATCTAAAAGGAATTAGTCCTTCCTATTGCATGCACAAAATTTTAATGGAGGAGGATTTTAAGTCGGTGGCTCAACCACAACGCCGCTTGAATCCTACAATGAAAGAGGTTGTTAGGAAGGAAGTTGTCAAATTATTGGATGCAGGAATGATCTACCCTATTTCGGATAGCCCTTGGGTGAGTCCGGTGCATGTGGTTCCTAAAAAGGGTGGCATTACCGTTATTCATAATGAGAAAGATGAGTTGATCCCAACAAAGGTAGCAACGGGGTGGAGAATGTGCATTGACTATAGGCAGTTGAATACCGCAACTCGGAAATACCACTTCCCACTTCCGTTCATGGACCAAATGTTAGAGAGACTCTAGGGACAACAATTCTATTGTTTTCTAGATGGCTATTCCGGGTACAACCAAATTGCGGTTGACCCGGCCGATTATGAGAAGACGGCTTTCACGTGTCCGTTTGGAATCTTCGCTTACCGCAAAATGCCATTTGGATTGTGTAATGCGCCGACAACTTTCCAAAGATGCATGCAAGCCATTTTTTCCGATCTTATAGAGAAAACAATGGAAGTTTTCATGGATGACTTTTCGGTGTTTGGTGGTTCTTTTGGTTTATGTTTGGAAAATTTAGAAACCATGCTTGAAAGGTGTGTGAAGACTAATTTGGTGCTAAATTGGGAGAAGTGCCACTTTATGGTGACGGAGGGGATTGTTCTCGGTCACAAAGTCTCGTCAAAAGGGCTTGAAGTGGATCATGCTAAGGTAGATGTGATTCAGAAGTTGCCTCCTCCAACTAACTTAAAGGGTATCCGAAGCTTTCTTGGGCATGTTGATTTCTACCGGTGATTCATCAAAAACTTCTCAAAGGTGGCTAGGCCTTTGAGTAACTTGCTGGCCAAGGACCAGGTATTTCTCTTATCTGATGAATGTTTAAAAGCTTTCGAGATTTTGAAAGAAAAATTGGTCACCACTCCAATCATAGTTGCTCCGGATTGGAATTTAAATTTTGAGCTAATGTGTGACGCTAGCGACTATGCTATTGGAGCGGTGTTAGGCCAAAGAAAAGACAAAAATTTTCATGCTATACATTATGCAAGCAAAGTTCTTAATGAGGAACAAAATTTATTATGCCACAACAGAAAAAGAATTGCTTGCAATAGTGTATGCACTTGAAAAATTTAGGTCATATCTCATTGGGTCTAAAGTGATTATTTATACCGACCATGCAGCGACAAAATATCTGCTAACCAAACTGGATTCAAAGCAAAGGCTTATCCGTTGGATCCTTTTGTTGCAATAATTTGATGTAGAAATTAAAGACAAAAAAGGGTCGGAAAATTTGGTGGCAGATCATTTATCTCGCCTTGTCAATGTGGAGGTGACTACTTTAGAAAAGGAACTCCGAGAAGAGTTTCCTGATGAAAAACTCTTTAAAGTTCAAGTGAGGTCGTGGTTTGCGGATTTTGCAAACCATAAGGTGAGTGGTTTTGTGCCGCCCGACCTAACTCCTAATCAAAAAAGGAAATTCCCCTCGGATGCCAAGTACTATGTGTGGGATGACCCTTATCTGTTTAAGCTGGGAGGTGATAATTTGTTAAGGAGGTGTGTTACCCGTGATGAAGCGCAAAGTATTCTATGGCATTGTCACAACTCGCCTTATGGCGGCCATTTCAATGGGGATAGAACGACAAATAAAGTCCTTCAATCGGGATTTTATTGGCCTTCTATTTTTAAAGATGCAAATGCCCATCCGCAAAGTTGTGACAGTTGCCAACGAAGCGGTGGAATAGGTAAGAGAGATGAGATGCCTCTTCAAAACATTCAAGAGGTTGAATTATTTGATTGTTGGGGTATCGATTTTGTCGGACCATTTCCACCCTCTTTTGGAAATGAATACTTGTTGGTTGCAGTTGACTACGTGTCAAAGTGGGTTAAGGCGATTGTCTCACCAAGGGCGGATTCTAAAACGGTCATTAACTTTTTAAAGGAAAATATTTTTTCCCGTTTTGGAACCCCCCGAGTGTTGATTAGTGACGGAGGGTCACACTTTTGCAATTCACCATTGGAAAAAGTTTTACAACATTACGGTGTAACGCATAGAATGGCAACTCCGTACCACCCACAGGCTAATGGTCAAGCTGAGGTCTCTAATAGAGAGATTAAGAAAATTTTGGAAAAAACCGTGTCGAACTCTAGGAAGGATTGGTCGTAAAAATTGGATGAAGCTCTATGGGCGTATCGCACGGCCTATAAAGCTCCAATTGGGCTAACTCCGTTTCAATTGGTTTATGGTAAAACTTGCCATTTGCCGGTTGAAATGGAGCACAAGGCCTTATGGGCCTTAAAATTTTTGAATTTTGATAATGAGTTGGCCGGTGAAAAGAGGAAGGTGCAACAATGGATCAAAATGACAAATCCCACAATGTGAGTTAGAGATAATCACATTGAGAGGATGTTGTTAATTTATTTATCATCTAATGGAGTTTATGCATCTTGTTGATCGAACATATGCATGAAAAGCGATCACCGAACCCTAACTTTGGCAATATTTCTTTAAACCGCAAAACCCTAACTTTTACCGCGAAACATTATTTTTTTTATGCAAGATACCGTTACTAAAACCAAACCCCCCTTTTTTTACTATAAGGTTACGAATTTAACAACTGTCGAACTGCGGAAATATCTTATATTCCCTGTGGATAAGATAACAAAAACCCGACACTTTACCACTGTCCTAACACACATGCACATTAAATGCAAACTCAAATTCAAATTCAAATGTAAACTTAAATGAAAATGAAATTCAAATCTAAACTAACTTGAATGTTGAATTGCATTCAATACAATCCCTTAATTCACATTCAAGTTAAAATCCACAACACCAATTTCATCTCTCAAATTGATGAAGTGTTCAGTTTTGATTACCCTAGTCAGCATATCGGCAAGTTATTTCTGATTCAACAGAAAATGATACTTGGTATTGATGTGCTTGCTTCTTCCATGCAACACTGAACTCTTAGCAAGACTTATAGCATATTTGTTGTCTACTATCAACTTGACTGGATTGCTAATCTTGAACTTTAGTTCATTCACAAATTCACCATCCAAATAGCTTGACAATCTGACAAAGCACCAACTATGTATTCAGCTTCACAGGTTGACAATGCAAACAATGGTTGCTTCTCGGATCACTAAGATATAGGGGCTCTTATATACATAAACATGTATATACTATAGTGTTTCTTCTGTCTACTATATCCCCAAGCATGTTAGAGTCTGAGTAGCATATCAACTCAGCAGTATCTAACACTCCATATTGAAACAAAATTCCACGTGTCAAAGTTCCTTTTACATATCTCGGAATTCTGACTGTAGCTTGGTAATATAACCACTTTGGCTTACTCATAAACCTAGTCGCCATTCCAACTGCATAACATATGTCAGGCCTGGTGTTACAGAGATTCAGACATCCAACTAATTATTTAAGTTGTCACATCTACATCCTTACCATGATCATCAGGGTCCAACTTATGATTTGTCTCAGTATATGTGATTGTTGACTTAAAATTCATTAGCTCAAATCTCTTCAGCAGCTCAAGTTCATACTTTAGTTGGTGCATAATAATTTCCTTCTCAAAATTCTAAATCTCCATCCCTAGAAAGTATACCATATTTCCATGGTCATCCATATCAAGCATTCATCGGCACCTTCTTAAAATTGTTTATCTCAAAAGTACAGCTCCTTGTCAGACATATGTCATCAGCATAAAGACACAACAGAATCACAATTCCATCTAAAGTATGTTGCACATACACACCATATTCCAATTCACATTTTATAAATCCCATATCCTTGAAAAATGAATCAATCTTCAGATTCCAAGCCCTTGGAGATTGTTTCAACTCGTGCAAGGCGTTATGAAGCTTGTACACCATCTCTTCTTTGTTCTCTTTCACAAATCCATGAGATTGTAACACATAAACTTCTTATTGTAATGGAACTTTTAGAAAAGCTGACTTTACATCTAAATGTATCATGGGCCAATTCCTATTTGCAGTTATAACAATAACCAACCTTATGGGTTCGTGTCTAGCTGCAGGTGAAAACACTTCAAAGTAGTCTAAACTAGACATTTGTAGGAATCTTTTAGCTACTAACCTTTCCTTATGTCGGGCAACTGAACCATCTGTCTTCAACTTTATCTTTAAAACTCATCTCAAACTAATAGATTTCTTGTTCTAAGGTAGAACAATCAATTCCCATATCTTGTTTCTTTTAATGGTCTATAGCTCTTCCTTCATGACATTCATCCATACCTTTTTCTTGAGAGCCTCATTGATGCTGATAGGTTCAGAGTCCACCATCATAGCACTCTATATGAATTCTCCTTTAGAATCAATCTCAGTATCTTACTGCAACTCAAAGTATGCATGTTTCCTTGGTATCTGTCTAACACTATGTGGCCACTAGAAACCTTCAGAAGTTCCACATTCAGAGGATGGATCGCCTTCAGAGGCTAGATCACCTTCAAAGTTAGATCCATCATCAGAGTCATACTCACCTTCATAGTCATAGTCAATTTCAGAGTTAGAGTCATCTTCAAATTCAGATTCTCCTTTAGATTCAGAATCATCTTCAAAGGCATAATCTGCTTCAGAGGTAGAATCTTCTTTAGAGGCAGAAATAGACTCTAGTGTTGACACTACACTAGAGTTTGATTAAAATTTGCTCAATCACATGTTTCTGATTCTTTCACTATGACATCTCTGCTGAATTCAACTTTGTTGGTGATTGGGTGTCGCTACTGCGAAAATCGGCGCCGGCTGAACAGAAGAGTCGCCACCGTGCGTTATTTATCCCACGGGAGGGAAAGGAAACGCTCAGAGTAAACCTCGCACAACACGGGAAAGGTATGGTCGTCGCAACCAAAACCTGGATTCGGGAGTCGGTTACGCAAGGGGAAGGTATTAGCACCCCTCACGTCCGTCGTACTCGACGGGATCCACGCTTGTTTTCGGGTATGGATTGTTATTCTATCTACTCTATAGGTCAAGGGTTAAAAAGAAAATAAAATGAAAATAAAAATGACTCGGCAAAGTATCGCACTTTATGCCTACGTATTCCCGTCTGGAACGAGAAATCAGAGTCAACGTAGTTCGCCTACCTACGGGAAAGGAGGGGAAGGTTGCTCGCTAGGATATCGCATCCTATGCCTACGTACTTCCACACGGCATGGAAGATCAGAGCAAACGTAGTTCGGGCCACGTACGACACAAGTCTGTCTTGATTGATTTTATTCCTTCTGAAAAAGGTTTTCTTGATTAACAGTCCCAGCGGACAAAAATGACGCTTTGATGAGTTCACATTCTTTTACGGAAGAAGTGTCTTTTATTGTGTTTGAAATCTTTATGTGTTTTTCTGTTTGTTTTGAGAAAGAAAGAGACAGAACTCTAACCTACGGTTGCGAAGGGAAACAAGCTATCCTAATGTGATCATGCATGGGTTAAGACCTAGTGTCTATCATGCTCCTCTCTTGCGCAGAGAGAAACAGAGATCCTACGGGATAGGCAGAAACAGAAACAATATCAGATATATACAGCAAAGCAGAAAAATGCATGAATGCAGCAATACAAGCGAGGCAAGGGAGTCCCACTCAACCTCGAACCTAGAAAACAATAGGCGAAAGTGAACAGACTTCACTTTCAACCCAACAGGGTAAACAGCAAACAATACAGTTCAGAAAACCAATCAATACATCAGCAAATGAAATACAGCAAAAGAAACAGCATCAGCAGCTCTGAATCAACAACTGGCTTCAAGCAACCTCCAATAAGCTACAGGCTTCACCAAGCATCAATCTCCATCTTCATGGCCTTCAGACAAGGGCTTTGACATCAATCTTCAGTCTACAATGGCTTTTCTTCAAGCTCAAACCTCCAGGATGAGGGATCAGTTACAAGAGTGAATTGGGTGTTAAGCAATCAGCTGACTACCAAAGGTGGTGAACAGACTGCTTCTGACACAAGAGACATTTTCTCTCAAGAGTTCTATCTCATAGACACCATCACCAAGCCTTCCAAAGGAAGGGGGTGAGTGTCTTAGAGAGACTCTGAATCACAGAGAAGAATGGATGCAGACAAGGCAATCCATGTTTGAGAAACAATCATTCTAATCTAGAGCTCTGCCTAGCTCCTAAACCCTAGTCTCCTCAGCATCTGCTAGCAAGAGACTCCTCCTCAACTCTGACAGTTGATCTTCAATCTTTGACTCTTCAATGGCTTCATCTCCACAAATCTTCAGCTTCCCCAGGGCCCCAGACAAACCCAATACCCAATCAAACAATCAACAATCCCCAGAGGGCACACCACACCAGACAGCAGATATACAGATAGTAATAATATCAGTAGGGGAGTCCTAATTTTTTCTAAGGGATCTAATAGCTACCCATAGCCCATATAGTCCCATAACTAATCTATTCAAACCCTAAGTCCTAAGGGAGAAAATTGAACTTCCTAAGTTGTTACCTAAAAACCCTAGTTTTATTCATGATATTCAAGCATCTATTAATCACCTAAAAGTAACTCCTAAAAATGGGAAATAAAATATTTCTACAAGCTTAACATCTCATCTAAACAATATGAAAAGAATGATCAAAAAATATTAAAGCATGTGAGAGAACAAAAATCATAAAAATAATGCATGAAATGTAACTATTTATTATGCTATTTATTTAGAAAATATGTAAAAAATATGAAATAAAACTAAAAATGAAATTTTATTTTCCTATAATGTTCTAGACATGTTAATGAGAATATGGTAAAAAGAATGGATTAAAAAGCATTTTTTATGAATTTATTATGGATTTTAGAAGATTGGTAAAATAATGAAATGAAATAAGAAAATAAAAAGAAATGAAATGAAGGAGGGGGTTAGAAGAGAAATTCGCTCAGTTATAAATCCAGAATGGGCCACAATAGGGGGGCGAGCTTAGCATTTCTGGCTTAAGCCCAACCTGAGTTCAGAACTAAAGAGGAATAGAAGCGCCAGGGGGGGTGAGACAAGTAACAAATCCAGGTTGAAAATACATTGGGCCTAATTCTGGGGGTGGAATTAGCACAAGAGCCTGAGGCCCGCCCGTTTCAATTAATGAAACGGTGCGTTTGGCACCCAGCTTCTCCCTCCAAATCTGAAATCAAACGCAGGCCACACGATCACGCCCAGAGTCAAAAGTTCAACTCCAAATGAAGGGCCACGATTGCATCTTCCCCAAATAACCTGCAACTAGGGTTTGAGCTTCCATGAAAGCTCCCATGCACGAGCTACCTTCCTCCTTTCTGTTCTCACTCCACACGCAACGAATCCTCACACCATAAACATGAAATCTGCTCAAAATCTTTCACTCTACAATCCTATGATCTCAATTCCCTTTGAAATTCACCACATCAACAAATTCGATGGAATCAACATTCGGCCTCCATTGAAATACACTGGTATGCATCATCACCAAACTTCCTCAAACCTAGCCTAACTTAAACTACATCTAATGGAGGTTAACCTATGCTATCAAGCCACGATTATAACACCCTAATCTAAGAGATATCAACACCAACAGATTATGGCACCTGCTAATAAACTTCACCAAATCGTTCCAAACTCACCTAAACCAATCTCCTAACCACCTAGATTGCATCTAAACTAACTACATCATGCCAAATTAACTAGATCAAGTAGCTTGAATGAAAACTTACCTTGTAAGAAATCTTGAGAAACAGCTATGGAGAGGGAAGATCTGAGGCTTTTAAGTGTTGAATCTTGATCAATCCTTGATGTATGTGATTCTGTATGCACAAACTTGGAGTTTCCTTGCTTGAATCATGCAATCCACTTGAACTTGTAGTTTTGAGATTCTTGAGAAAAGCACTCGAATATGAATGATTCACACCAAGAACTTGCTTCAATTATGATCTGTGATGATGATGGAATGGAATTGAGTTGATTATGATGAAGATTGATGAAGGTTTTGAGAGAATTGTGATGAAACTCCAATGAAAAAGTGTGATAGATTTTGTGAAATTCTTGGTGCAAATGAGGCCAACCCTTGATCAATGCACATTTCATGAATATATAGACCCCAAATGAACATTCTAGATCCATCTTGCACATTCCCTTGTTTTCAAATTTTGATCCATTTTGATTATGTTTCTTAAATGATAAGCAACCATGGATAACTTCATTTTTTCCTTCTAAACTCAAAAAAGTGTGTGAACCATTGTTCTTAGAATTGTTTTTCCATTCAAAATCATATATTGGAAGTCTCCATTTGGACTTGTAAATCTCCCAAACCATTTTCCATCTTGAAATTGTTCACTTTATAAGCCTTTTTAGTTCAACTTTTGACCAATCATGCAACTCCATGCTATGAGCTTCTCCAATAACTTGTGACCTTCTTTCTAGACTTAAAATCCCATTTGGAGCAAGTTTGATGTTGGAAGTTTTTCCATTTGAGGCCTCCTTGTATGAGTTTTGGGTATAGGTTAAAATGACCTGTAATTCACAAATGCCCAAAATACCCTTTGCTTGCCAAGATCATAAGTTGAGTTCCACACATCATATGAAGGCATACTATACCATTCTAGAAATCTAAGACAATGAGGAACAATTCTTATGTTGACCAAGAATTCATTTGAAATCTCCTTGAGGGGCAAAACTAGCTTGGAAGTCAAGTCACTTTCACAGACAAAAATTCAGATACCTCAGATGACCTGTAACTTGCAAGGACCATAACTTGAGTTCTATAAATCTCCTTGAAGTCTTCCACCACTCAAATTAAAGGTCTTGAGATCCTCTACAAGTTTCATGTTGGCCAAGAAGCCATTTGAAACTAGCATTTTGACTTATCTTGCTTGGAAATTTGACCTAAACTAGGGGATTTTACAGAGAAACCCTAATTTAGTAACTCCTCTTCTCCTTGATTTCTCTTGAATTCTTCTTGTCATATCTCCATGTCCTTCTTCATATGTCAAATGTTGATCCCCACATCTCTCCAATAGACTTGAATGCCCTCTTAAGTCAGTCAATTGACCTAGGGTTGACCTAGGGTTGACCCAGATGAAACCCTAGTTGACTGTCTTCAACTGTAGCTCTTGTGCCTTCATCAATGACTTGTTTTCTTCTCCAAATGACTTTATAAGTCTCTCATAAGGTCTAGATGCTCTCCATACCTTCACTCCACAGCTCACAACCCTCTTGTTGATCCTCAAACACCCTCAGCTAGGAGATGGACTCAAGGCTTGATCTGCTGAACTCTTTGCTTTCAAATTCTTTCCTGATGACTTGAATGAGATTGAATTATGATGATAACCTCTTGCTAGGCCTCTGGAGATGAGAATAATGATTGGTCCCCTGTTGAATGACTTGCTATGCTTATGCTATGCAGATGGTTAGTCTATGTACATGACTCTATATGCAAATGCTAGTGACAATGAACCATGAACCACATGAATATGGTTGAGCAAATTTTAGGGTGCAACAGCTGCCCCTATTCAAGCGACTTGGACCCGATTGGATGAAGAGCCCGGAGCCTTCAGACATTCGCGGTACGAGACGGTTGAATACTAGTGAAACCAGAAATTTGCCAACCGCAGAAATAAACTGCGCTCCTGCTTGAGGAATGACATTCATCAGCTGAATCTGACTGTTAGAGTAACCCACTGATCTCGCGCGACCGTGCTGGGGATTGTCTTCATCGTCCTGAAGAGGATTCTGTCATAACAGATTGCTTGCTTGTCCACGCTAAGACTCTGTCTGTCGTCAATACAAAGAAATCTCAACTAAAACCTGTCCACGTTAGGACTCCACTTGCTGTCAACCCAGAAAAATCTCGGCAACTCCGCTGGGGATAATTCGTCTGCATTTCCATAAACCGCATCGTCCACGTTAGGAATAAAACTCTTCCACGTTAGGAGTAACACCTGTCCACATTAGGAATCATTTTTCTGCGTCTGTCCACGTCAGGACTAACCCTTTCATCTTTCCACGTCAGGAAACAATCTTCTTTCCGCGTTAGGAAAACTACATCAATCTATCCACGTAAGGACTCCAATACCACTTGCCATGTCCCCGTCAGGACTCCAACCTTTCCACGTAAGGAATACAACCATTTCTGAACTTGTCCACGTCAGGACTCCAATGTCTCCGCGTAAGGAATAAACTTCTTCTACTATGTTAGGCATGCCTCTTTGATCTGTCCGCGTCAGGACTAAACTCTCTTTCCACGTCAGGAATAATCCATTTCTTTCCACGTCAGGAATCAATCTTGATATGTCCACGTAAGGACTCTGATCTTTCCACGTAAGGAATAAACTCGTCTTTCCACGTAAGGAAACCATCTTTCTTCCACGTAAGGAATGCCCTTGATATGTCCACGTAAGGACTCTCTTCTTTCCACGTTAGGAATACTGTCATTTCCACGTTAGGAATCACTTCTATTGATAGGTCCGCGTAAGGACTACATCTTTCCACGTTAGGAATCTCCGTCTTTCCACGTTAGGAATGATAATCTCTTTGATCTGTCCGCGTTAGGACACTGATCTCGTCTTGATTTGTCCACGTTAGGACTCAGGCATCTTCGCCTCACCGAGGAAATAAGACTTGTCCATGTAAGGACTCACGCGCCTTCGACTTGCTGGGGAAATATCCGCGTTAGGACTTACACTTTGCCAACAACACGAAGAAAGATAAATTTGTCCACGTCAGGATTCTTGTATCTTGTCATCACAAAGAACTACAAACTTGTCCACGTCAGGACGCACATTTCACCATTACGAATAAAGATATCTGCCGAAAACAAAATGATCCACGTCAGGACACCAACACGAAGAGTAACCAATCTTTTGTCAACGTCATAACCTCCCTTTCTCCAAATTTCAAAAGACCGAATCTATCCGCGTCAGGATTAACACACCTTACCAATCTGGTAACACAAACCTGTCCACGTTAGGACGCCCACTTCTGAAGAAATCCCGTCATTCTAGGAGTAAATGGTCCACGTCAGGACTTAATTCTTCAAGGGTCCTTTCCCACAACTTGCTCAGCACTGACGTGACGGCGACTTTGAGGCGGACTCTACTGGGGATGTCTGAAAACTAACTATCGGACACCTGCTTCGAAATTCTGATTCATGCGACTCGTTGATGACAGACAAACTTTGCTTGGGAATAAGGAGCTTCTTATCCTGGCCACTCTGGCTGGGGAAAATAACATACATTTGCATAAATGGCTCTGCTAGAGGCAAAGAGAGTTTTATCACGATAACTCTGTGGGGAATACCGCCGAAACTGACATTGTCATTGAATATCTCCTGCCGAGATCTTGACTGTTTGGTGATTTATTTGAGCAAGAGCTCTCCCCACCTGAACTATTAGGGCACCAAAACTGCTTCAGCAAAATAAATGCTGGAAGGATAACGCCGACTCGCCGGGGATAGCCTGATGCTACAAAAATTATTCAAGCAGAATAAATGCTGGTAGGGTGAAGTCGACCCTGCTGGGAAGTTAGGAACTCAAACCACACGTCTTGCGGAGGTAACCCCCTGCTGGGGAATATAACTCTGCTGGGGAATAGCAGATGCGCCTGATATGATTGAGCCTCTGCTAGAGAGTGAACTAATATCACCGGTATCTCTGACAAAATAAATGACAGGACCCACCATCAACTCTGCTAGGAAGAGTCTTGATTTTCGAATTCCACCGGAAGGAAAGAACACTTGCTGAAAAGAGAACTCCGCTGGGAATGGGATGATTCTCTCGGGGAAAATTAACTGACTCCACTGGGGAGAATGCATGACCCTGCGGGGGGAGACGAACCTGTCTGAATACAGCCTTACGATCCCGGAATCACCAAACTCTGCTGAGGACGAGTAACTTCTCTGGAGCACGTCCTTTGGATAAGCTACAGCTAGCTGGGGAATTCTATCCTTCTTTAGGAAGAATATGCATGACCTGCGTGAGGATCAAGCCTTTCACTATTGCAATCTTTTGATCACCTTCCTCGTACGGTTATGAAACCTGCAGCAATACAAACAAAACACGACAAGCCTATGCAATCCAAATCGATTCAGGTTAGTGACGTTACACTCAGTTAATTCAAAGCTTTAACAATTGTTGGCAAGGGCCAGTGATGTTATACTCATGCTAGTTTCATCAAACTTAGGCGTTTTATCATGCACAAAACAGTAAAGAACAGGCATCAAGTACTGAATAACACATTTTCATTGATTGGGCCCCTGAATGGGCGGAGTTTTTTGTACACGGGATGTAACTCCTGAAAAGAGGAAGCTACACAAAGCAAATATACAAGTATGCAAGTATTCACAAGAAGCATAAATATTGACAAATTAAATTTTGTACACGTGTCGGCAACTGGATGCAGATGAACACCACGACTGATCCTCCCATGACTCGTCCGACTCTTATACTTTCCCGGTATCCCTACTTCTGAAGAGGTTGTATCCGATAACTGACTCCTCAAACATATTCTCCCGCACTGATGCTCATTGAATACCAAATTCGGACCGCAGTCATTTGCTTTTCTTATCCCTAACTTTTGCGTGAACCGCCCTTTACGGGTTTTCAGTTCACCGGGATACCCCTTTTTGCCGAAGCCGCCCAGTGTAGGTTTTCAACTTCGCGGGTGTACATTTTTTCAATTTTATCCCTAACTTTTGCCCGAACCTTTCATTCTGTTTTTGGTTCGCCAGGATGCCCCATTTTTGCCTGGACTCTCTTTTTCTGTCCAGCGGGTCTATTTTAAGCAAAGTATTTTTTAACTGCGTCCGAATTCACAGGTGATGCAAAGTCTTCCCCGTCCATGGTGGACAACAATAAAGCTCCTCCTGAAAAGACCTTACTGACAACGTATGGCCCTTCGTAGTTGGGGGTCCACTTGCCCCTGTGATCTGCTTGCGGTGGGAGAATCCTTTTCAACACAAGGTCGCCCGTCTGAAAGCTCCGCGGAAGTATCTTCTTGTCGTACGCTTTCTTCATTCGTCTTTGATACAAACGACCGTATGCCAGAGAAGCTAGCCTCTTCTCATCCATCAAACTCAGTTGGTTCAATCTGTTCGTTACCCATTCTGCCTCGTCCAGCTGAACGTCTCGCAATACCCTCAGAGAAGGGATCTCCACCTCCAATGGTAACACCGCTTCCATTCCGTATACCAACGAGAACGGAGTTGCCCCGGTTGATGTGCGTACCGTCGTACGATAACCGTGCAGAGCGAAAGGTAGCATCTCGTGCCAATCCTTATACGTCACCACCATTTTCTGGACGATCTTCTTGATATTCTTATTGGCCGCTTCGACAGCGCCATTCATCTTGGGTCGGTAAGGGGAGGAGTTGTGATGTTCGATCTTGAAATTCTGACAGAGCTCCTTCATCATTTTGTTGTTCAGATTAGAACCATTATCCGTGATTATCCGCTCGGGAATCCCATATCGGCAAATGATATCTCTCTTGATGAATCTAGCCACCACTTGCTTCGTTACATTTGCGTAAGACGCTGCTTCCACCCACTTGGTGAAATAATCGATTGCTACGAGGATGAACCGATGCCCGTTAGAAGCCGTCGGCTCAATCTTTCCAATCATATCGATTCCCCACATTGAGAATGGCCATGGAGATGACATCACATTCAGAGGACTCGGAGGTACATGTATTTTGTCAGCATAAATTTGGCACTTGTGGCACTTTCTTGCAAATTTGAAACAATCAGTTTCCATCGTCAGCCAAAAATAACCTGCCCGCAGCAGTTTTCTCGTCATAGCATGCCCACCAGCATGCGTACCAAAGGCACCTTCGTGAATTTCCTCCATGAGAAGCTTTGCCTCTTTTTCGTCTACACAACGCAACAACACCAAGTCGTGGTTTCTTCTGTATAAGACGCCATCCGGGTTCAAATAGAAATTACCCGCTAATCTCCTGAGAGTCTTCTGATCTTGACTGGATGCCCCAGCCGGATACTCTTTATTCTTCAGGAAATTAAGGATATCAAAGTACCACGGTTTGCCATCAGACGCTTCATCAATAGCAAATACATAAGCTGGCCTGTCCAACCGAGAGATAGTGATCTGGGGAGCTTCGTTCCAGAAGTTGACCTTGTACATGGAAGACAAGGTGGCAAGGGCGTCAGCCATTTGATTTTCTGCCCGTGGCACGTGATGCAATTCAACTTTGTCGAAGAAAGGCAACAATCTCCTTGCATAATTCATATAATGTATCAAATTGGGCTGCCGTGTCTCCCATTCCCCTTTGATCTGATTCACCACCAGAGCTGAGTCTCCGTATACGTCTAAATGTTTGATTCGCAAATCAATGGCTTCTTCAAGCCCCATTATACAAGCTTCGTATTCGGCCTCATTGTTGGTAACGGCAAAGGTCAATCGGGCAGTAAACGGGATGTGCGACCCGTGTGGCGTAGTGATAATTGCCCCTATCCCGCTACCGTAAGCATTCACAGCTCCATCAAATATCATCTGCCATTTGGACCCCGGCTCTGGTCCTTCGTCTGGTAACGGCTCTTCGCAATCCTTCATCTTGAGATACATGATATCCTCGTCAGGAAAGTCAAATCTCATCGATTGATACTCTTCAATAGGCTGCTCCGCCAGATATTCAGACAACACACTCCCCTTTATCGCCTTTTGCGAGACGTATTGAATATCATATTCAGTCAAGATCATCTGCCACCTGGCAATTCTACCTGACAACGCCTGCTTTTCGAATATATATTTGATCGGATCCATCTTCGAGATGAGCATGGTTGTATGATTCAGCATGTACTGCCTCAAACGCTTGGCGGCCCAGGCTAGCGCGCAACAAGTTTTCTCCAGCATTGAGTATCGAGATTCGCAGTCTGTAAATTTCTTACTCAGATAATAGATCGCATGCTCTTTTCTCCCCGTCTCGTCGTGTTGACCGAGAACGCAACCCATGCTTCCCTCAAGAACCGTTAAATACATTATCAAGGGTCTCCCTGCCACTGGGGGTATCAAAATAGGAGGCTCCTGCAAATACTTCTTTATTTTGTCGAACGCCTTTTGACAATTGTCGTTCCACGTTACAGCTTGATCTTTCTTCAAGAGTTTGAATAATGGTTCGCACGTAGCAGTCAGGTGAGATATGAACCGAGCAATGTAGTTCAATCTCCCCAAAAACCCGCGCACCTCTTTCTCTGTTTTAGGCGTCGGCATTTCTTGAATCGCTTTTATTTTAGCAGGATCGACCTCTATTCCTCTTTCGCTTACTATGAACCCCAGGAGCTTACCCGATCTCACCCCGAAGGTGCATTTGTTAGGGTTCAGCCTCAGCCTGAACTTCCTAAGCCTTTTAAACAACTTCAACAGATTCACCAGATGCTCTTCCTCCGTCTGGGATTTGGCAATCATATCGTCAACATAAACTTCAATCTCTTTATGCATCATGTCATGAAAGAGAGTTGTCATCGCACGCTGATATGTTGCCCCAGCATTTTTCAAACCAAAGGGCATCACTTTATAGCAAAATGTTCCCCAAGGCGTTATGAAAGTAGTCTTCTCCATATCCTCTGGCGCCATTTTAATTTGATTATAGCCTGAAAAGCCATCCATGAAGGAGAATACGGAGTATTGAGCGGTATTATCAACTAATACGTCAATATGAGGAAGTGGAAAATCGTCTTTTGGGCTTGCTTTATTCAAATCTCTGTAATCCACGCACATTCGCACCTTGCCATCTTTCTTTGGCACTGGTACGATGTTGGCAACCCAGGAGGGATACTTCGTCACAGCCAGGAAACCAGCGTCCCACTGTTTCTGAACCTCATCTTTGATCTTCATTGCCATATCTGGGCGAGTCCTGCGAAGTTTTTGTTTGACAGGCGGACAGTCTTCTTTCAGTGGCAGACGATGCACAACCATATCTGTATCGAGCCCTGGCATATCTTGATACGACCAAGCGAATACATCATTATACTCTCGGAGCATTTCAACCAGTTTTCGCTTGATATCACTCTGCAGTGCGGCTCCGATACGAATATTTTTCTCAACCCCTTCCGACCCCAAGTTGATAATCTCGATAACCTCGTCGTGAGGCAGAATGGCTCTTTCCTCTTGCTTCACCAGCCAAGACAGTTCTTCAGGAACGTCGCTATCTTCAACAACCTCTTCTTCGGTCTGGAATACCGGGTGCTCGAAGTCGGGACGAGTCATAGGTGGTTCAAGGATGTCATCTGAAAATGTTATCCTGCAAAAGAAAGGGTTAAGTGCTTCAAAATGCGTATAAAGCGGATAACCACGTTGCCATTTTATTGAAAAATACAAAACAAGAAAGACAGGGATTACAGTATTTGCACGTGAAAAAACGCCATTTATTTAATGATTAACAAAGCAATGTTTATAACAACACAGCCCTAAGCAAATCCTGATGCCCCGGGCAAGACATCAGATTATTCAACAATTAATAAAGCAAAGCATTACTGTTTCAAGGTCACAGGAACAAGCTCCTGAATGGACCAGTTGCACAGTCCTTGTCCTGGCGTGCTTGGCTGAATCCAGGCCTCCATATCACAGTCGCTGTCCCCTTCATCGGATTCTGAAGCAGCATTGACAGATTCATGGCATACTCCACTGGCAGAGATGGTGATTGACTTTCTGAAATGCGGAGCCCCCACAGAAGGAGTTGATGACGACGGTCGGTACCCCAGTCCGAACCGGTCCATTTTCACCGGAATGTCCAATACTTTGCCCCAGCCCTTGGCTTCTCCTGCCTTCACTAGCGCTTGAGCTTCTTTGTACGATGAGACAGCTATCTCTGGCACTTTGCTTGGCCCGGGACTCTTGTCCTTTATGCGCAAACCTTCGAACGCCTGGCATGGCGTCTCGTGGATCTCCCCGTCGACTTCCACATATTTGAACGAAGAAAGATGGCTGACCAGGATGTCTTCTTCTCCGCACACGGTGACTACACTGTCTCCGACCATATACTTTAACTTCTGATGCAGGGTAGACGTAACTGCCCCTGCACCGTGAATCCAAGGTCTTCCCAGCAAGCAGCTGTACGCAGGCTGTATATCCATGATATAAAATTCCGTTGCAAACACTTCCGGCCCCACTTGCAGAGGCAATGTGATCGATCCGAAGACTGTTCTCCGCGTGCCGTCAAACGCTCTGACCACCAAATCACTTGGTGTACACAAAATCCCTCGAACATCCAGCTTCATCATAGCCTTCTTAGGCAGCACATTCAAAGACGACCCGGTGTCAACCAATACGTGCGACATTGTCGACCCTCTGCACTCAACAGATACATGTAATGCCATATTATGATCCCTTCCTTTCGGAGTCAAGTCGAAATCCGTAAAGCCCAGACTGTGGCCTGCATTTACGTGTGCCAATACTCCTTCTAGCTGGTTCACGGAGACATCCTGTGGTACAAAAGAAGTGTCCAGGACTTTCAGCAAAGCGTTCCTGTGGGCCTCCGAACACAACAACAATGACAGAATAGATATTTTGGACGGTGTTTGCTGCAGATGCTCCACAATTTTATAATCGCTTTTCCGAATTAAGCGCATGAATTCTTCGACATCCTTAGATGCTGCTTCTTTTTCATTTGCTTGTACCGGAACATTTTCCACCGCTTTCCCTTTTCCTTTCGCTATCCTTTCGGCTTCCACTTCAGGAGATATAAAGATCCTGCCGCTCCTCGTCATGCCTCCTGAGCCAACAACATTATCCACAACCTCCGCTGACTGCTTGTTAACATCGATTTTAATCCCGTCACAATACACCTCTAGCCCATATGACCATGGGACCGCTTTCGTGCTCTCATACGGGATTGGCCCGGCTTTAGTTATAGTAATCGGTGGTCGCTGAGCGGGTGCTGAAATGGTGATCGTCTTCCTAGGAATTGTCACTGTGGCAACATCACTCCGATTATCCACTACTGCCCCTGCCGGCTCATCAGTTGCTGTTCTATCAAACTGCAATACACCTTCATCAATCAAGGCCTGAATGCCTTTCTTCAGATCCTCACACCCCCCAGACAGGGCCCAACAATCTAAACAGTACTCATTACATCCCGGGTAAACACCTCCCTGCAACAGTCGGCTTTTTATTTTGCTCAGCGGCGTCTTTAAATCCTCAACATTCATAATCAGATTCAGACCTTCCTCAATCAGCACGGCATTCGCCCCATGATTAGGCATGGGTTTCTGGACTATATTCGCACCGGTCGTTCCGAAGTTGATAGACTTGTTGTCCAAGAGATCCTGCACAACGTGCTTAAAAGCGTGACAACCTTCTATATCATGGCCCGGGGCCCCAGAATGAAACTCGCAGCGCCTATTTGCATCATAGCCGAACGGGGGAGTTCCCGTTATTGGTGCCAAGGTTCTTTTTTCTACCAGATTCAATCCCAACAAGGTCTGCAATAAATCAGCATAGTTAGAGGGAGGCTTCTCGAACACCCTTCTCGGCTTATTACCCTGGAATCTTCTCTGAGCTTGCTGTGCCCCCTGCTGAGGCTGCTGCTGCTGTGGCATTGGCTGCTGCTGAACCGGTTGTTGTTGCTGGATTGGTTGTTGCTGATAAGGGATAGTGACACTCGACACTTGCTGCTGCTGACGATACTGATTTCTTCCCCTGCCTCGGCCTCGGCCTCGGCCTCCAAATACCGCACTAGCTTCGCCCTGACGGCGCCCACCATAAGCTTTCTTATTACTGCCAGACGCAGCTGCCTCGTCAACTTGGAACTTTCCTTGCTTAATGTTCCGCTCAATCTTTTCCCCCATCAAGATCAGGTCTGAAAAACTAGCCAAAGACGTATGAAACAGCATATCATGAAACAGCCCGGTGAATGTGCCGACAAACATATCGTTCATTTCTTTATCTTCCACAGGAGGACGAACTCTGGCAGCCATATCGCGCCACCTTTGCGCGTATTCTTTAAAACTCTCCCCCTTCTTCTGCGAAAGCCCGGCCAACTGGACCCGATTGGGTGCCAGGTCACTGTTATATTTGTAATGGGCTACGAACGCCTCCGCTAATTGCTTCCAAGTCTTGATATCAGTGGGCTCCAACCCCATGTACCACTCTAAGGAAGGACCCGATAGGCTATCCTGAAAGAAATGCATGAGCATTCTTTCGTCAGTGGAGTATGCAGACATTTTTCTGTAATAAGCTCGTACATGAACCTTCGGACATGTGTCTCCTTTGTACTTATCGAACGCAGGCGCTTTGAACTTGATTGGCACCCTCAGCCCAGGTACCAAGCCCATTGTTGCCATGTCCAGACCCACAGCACTCTGATTTAAGACTCCCTTCATTTGCTCCTCCAGCATTCTAATCTTTTGAGAATCATCCATCGGCCCTTCAAAGCCTCCTCCAGAGAAGGCGTCCTCCTGCTGATCCTCTTGCCACATACCGTTTCCAGCCCCGTATCCATCATACGCATTATTACGTCCAGCTCTGACTTGATTCATCCCTGGAACTCGGCCTCTGTTGCCGTACCCTTGAACACCTACAGCAGGACCTCCAGCCATAAATCCAGTACCATTTCCGTTTCCAAAGCCTCCGTAACCCTGATTGACCATACCATAACCATCTTGCCCAAAGCCTTGAGCATTAAAGCCATACTTGCCAGTGTTGTCGAATCCCTGATCGTTAAATCCGAACCCAGTATTGACAAAGCCATTGCCTCCGAGATTATCTCCCAAATTGACATCACCCAGCCCAACGTTGTGGACAGCAGTTTCATTTCCAACTCCTACGTTACCATTCACAGCAGCGGTAGCGTTGTTGAGATTAGCAGCGGGTATATTGACGACAGGCGGAGCCACTGGCGTGGGAGTGCCGTCTCCATGAGCAGTATCAACCCGGACAGACTGATGATCTTCGTTACCATGACCAGCGTTGCGAGCCAACAGAGGCTGGACCATGGCCTGCAAGTTCTCTTGCCCTTTTGCTATAGCCTCCATGGTCTGCATGAAGAGGGCGAGCTTCTCGCGTACATCCTGCATCTCGTTCTGAATCTGGTCCATGACTTTCCGACAGTTGGATCGTGTAGGATAGCGGTGCGGATGTTGATCTGGAATCCTGTTAAGTACCTGATACAGAGCAAGGGATAAGACACCGTTCATAGATTACCTGTTATGCAAGATGAATATGAATGCAATGCAATGTGTCTGTGCATTAGGGAAGTTCATTCCCCCAGTTCTAGTGCGAAGGTGCCGGTGCAGTGACAGTGCTGACAATAAGAATACCGGAGCTGAATCATAGAAGGCCTCATATATAACAGAGAGAATCAATAAGCCCAGGGTACAATATCACTGAGAGTACAAAGATGGCATGACCTCAACCAACAATCCTGGTGATGGTCAGCACTATGCAAATAAAGCATACAAATAATGGAATGATCAAATCCTCCCAAAAGTCTGGTACTCCTCTATCAACTTTTTGGTCTCCGGATGGCTTGGTCGATCAAGCAGCCCTTCAACAAGCTGATTTCTCCTCTTAAGGACACGGCGTACGTCTTCAGCAGTTTCTTCCCATGTTGCTTCTCCGAAGCAATCTTCTAACTTTCGCTTCTGGGACACTGCTTCATCTCTGGATTTGATTGCCTTGTTCAGTGCATGCTGGACACTATACCGGGTCATCACTTCCTCCTCACACTTCTTGATGCTAGACTTCAACTTCTCCTCGAGGTCGGAAATTTGCTGCTTCAGCTTATCTTCCCTCTTCTTGTTGTTAGTGAGTGTAGCATTCCAAGTCTTATTGCAAGAAGATATCTCTCGGTGTGCTGCGTCGAGCGCTTTCTTTTTGGCTTCCAGCATGTCATGGGAACTTCTGAACTCTTGCCCCAGACGTTCGCGCTTTTTCTTTTCCTCGGTCAACTCAGCTCCTAACCTGTTTACCAGCTCAATCTGTTGTTGGAAAGCATATACGGCTTTGTTCTTCTCGCTGCGTACTTGAGCTAGCTCTTGCTCTAACCCTTCGTTGATCTTCATCAAGGCTTCTTTCTCCTTCACAACCTGTTCATATGCTTCTCTAGAAACAGTGATCGGCTCTTCTACCGGAATAGGATCAAGAATTGGTGCATCTGGAAATGGCATCTTCAACTGACTAGCCCTCTCTTGAACCCAAGCTCTATAAGGTGCATAGGCCTGACAGTCATTCTTTCCTAACAACGGCTTCCCTTTGCGGTTAATACGCGTCCAAGCATGTCGCAACTTGGCTAATAACTCCCCCTTCACGTCACCGGTGAAGTACAGAGATTCCTGTACTTCTTCCTCTTGAGGTGGACTCTTCAGCGCATATCCGAACTGGCGAATGAATAGAGAAGGGTTGTAATTGATACACCCTTTTCTTCCTATCAATGGCACATTAGGGTAACCAGAACAACTGAAGATGAGCTCCGATCCCAGCAGGTCTCTATCAAACCACTCCATATCTTCCGACGATAGCCTCATCAGACGCTCTGGCCAACCAACTGGAACTGTAGTCTCTGCAGCAGATCCTCTCTTAGGAAGGTGACTCTCAAACCACATACTCAACAAGGGCACACACAGATGAACATTCTTCCCTCTTCCCTTCTCATTCTTGTAGTGCAGTGAATGGTAGAGATCTCCGAGTAAGGTAGGTACAGGATTACCAGCGGCGAACAAGTAGAAAGCATCGAAATCCACAAAATCCGGTATATTGGGGAATAGTATTATGCCATAAATGCACAAGGCCAACACAGCATTGAAAGCAACCCAGCACCCGCTCTTGGCGTACTCTTGGGCTTTGCCAACTAAGAACTGAAATGAGAAGCCTGGAACTCCACGGGAAACAGTAGTCACAAGTTCAGAAGCATCAATATGCAAGGCTTTTGCCAAATCCTCTGGCTTGGGCTTGACGTCGTAATGAATGAACGGAACCTGGTTCTGCACGGGCAGCTCAACATACTCAGCGTATTCCTCCAAGGTTGGTCCCATAATAAAGTCAGAGAACGTGAAACACCTCAAAGCAGGGTCGTAGAATTGCATCAAAGCATACAACCCATCTAACTCTACCTCTGTAGGTTTGCACACCAATCTCAATAATCTACCATAACTCATCCGGAAACTCCTACGAACACCCTCATCAGCAAGAGAGATCAACCCCAGTAAAGGAACAATATCAGGCGTAGGCAATTTGTAAGCAACCGTTCTCCTTAAGCTAGTCATGATCAAACACTCAGAAGTCTGGGCACTAGAACTAGGGAAATGCAAATGCACCTGCAGCACAGACACACGTTAGTGAAATGCAAATGATAATGGATATGCAAGGATGCAATGCAAGTAACATTCAACGGGGACCAAAGCTGCAGCTGAATAGCCTAAACCCAATCAAGAAAGGTCTCAGACAGACCATCCAGAAATCATCAACCCTGGTCTCAGATAGACCTAAAATAAAACTCCAACACTGGTCTCTGACAGACCTCAAACCATAACTCCAACTGGTCTCTGCTAGACCTCAAATCCCATCTATAACTGGTCTCTGACAGACCTCAGAATACATCTCCAAATGGTCTCTGACAGACCTCAGAATAAATCTCCACATGGTCTCTGACAGACCTCAGAATAAATCTCCACATGGTCTCTGACAGACCTCAGACCTCCCCATAAATAACCAGGATCTCTGATCAAGAAATAACCGGTAGTCTGGAGGTCTAGTTACCTGCATAACCCTGAATCCCCTCACAGGTGGGTGGCCCTATAACTGGCACAAGGTACGGCATCCTATGCGGTCGTCGGCGTCACAGACTTTCAGGGTTAATGATACGATTCCCAGAAGGAGTGGCATCATCAATCCCTGAAGAGGCCTCACTCAGCCAACTTCCAAATGATCGGTCCCCAGAGTCGACAATCCAACTAACCAGCAACCCACGCCAACCAAAGGAAGGGGCAGGAGGCCAACCAGAGGAACCTCGTCTGAGTGTAGATTTCATGGGACACCAAAGCAAGCAAAGCAAGCGGGCGCCCACTAATTTCTACTCTAATTCTAGGTGCACTCAAGCCCAGGTCCGGCTTATCTCTCAATATCAGAACACCCGTCACACCCCAAATACAGCAATAATAAACAATATATATAAAGCTGAAAAATACAGGGTTAGAAATATACAATAACTCCATACAAAATCCTCGACGGGAAAACAAGCGCTAGGATTGACTCTCTCAAGGGACGTTGGATCCCAAATGCATAAGAACCATCGCAGTCCTTAGCAGCCAGGGGACGTTGGGTCCCCAGCAGAGTCGCCAGCTGTCGCTACTGCGAAAATCGGCGCCGGCTGAACAGAAGAGTCGCCACCGTGCGTTATTTATCCCACGGGAGGGAAAGGAAACGCTCAGAGTAAACCTCGCACAACACGGGAAAGGTATGGTCGTCGCAACCAAAACCTGGATTCGGGAGTCGGTTACGCAAGGGGAAGGTATTAGCACCCCTCACGTCCGTCGTACTCGACGGGATCCACGCTTGTTTTCGGGTATGGATTGTTATTCTATCTACTCTATAGGTCAAGGGTTAAAAAGAAAATAAAATGAAAATAAAAATGACTCGGCAAAGTATCGCACTTTATGCCTACGTATTCCCGTCTGGAACGAGAAATCAGAGTCAACGTAGTTCGCCTACCTACGGGAAAGGAGGGGAAGGTTGCTCGCTAGGATATCGCATCCTATGCCTATGTACTTCCACACGGCATGGAAGATCAGAGCAAACGTAGTTCGGGCCACGTACGACACAAGTCTGTCTTGATTGATTTTATTCCTTCTGAAAAAGGTTTTCTTGATTAACAGTCCCAGCGGACAAAAATGACGCTTTGATGAGTTCACATTCTTTTACGGAAGAAGTGTCTTTTATTGTGTTTGAAATCTTTATGTGTTTTTCTGTTTGTTTTGAGAAAGAAAGAGACAGAACTCTAACCTACGGTTGCGAAGGGAAACAAGCTATCCTAATGTGATCATGCATGGGTTAAGACCTAGTGTCTATCATGCTCCTCTCTTGCGCAGAGAGAAACAGAGATCCTACGGGATAGGCAGAAACAGAAACAATATCAGATATATACAGCAAAGCAGAAAAATGCATGAATGCAGCAATACAAGCGAGGCAAGGGAGTCCCACTCAACCTCGAACCTAGAAAACAATAGGCGAAAGTGAACAGACTTCACTTTCAACCCAACAGGGTAAACAGCAAACAATACAGTTCAGAAAACCAATCAATACATCAGCAAATGAAATACAGCAAAAGAAACAGCATCAGCAGCTCTGAATCAACAACTGGCTTCAAGCAACCTCCAATAAGCTACAGGCTTCACCAAGCATCAATCTCCATCTTCATGGCCTTCAGACAAGGGCTTTGACATCAATCTTCAGTCTACAATGGCTTTTCTTCAAGCTCAAACCTCCAGGATGAGGGATCAGTTACAAGAGTGAATTGGGTGTTAAGCAATCAGCTGACTACCAAAGGTGGTGAACAGACTGCTTCTGACACAAGAGACATTTTCTCTCAAGAGTTCTATCTCATAGACACCATCACCAAGCCTTCCAAAGGAAGGGGGTGAGTGTCTTAGAGAGACTCTGAATCACAGAGAAGAATGGATGCAGACAAGGCAATCCATGTTTGAGAAACAATCATTCTAATCTAGAGCTCTGCCTAGCTCCTAAACCCTAGTCTCCTCAGCATCTGCTAGCAAGAGACTCCTCCTCAACTCTGACAGTTGATCTTCAATCTTTGACTCTTCAATGGCTTCATCTCCACAAATCTTCAGCTTCCCCAGGGCCCCAGACAAACCCAATACCCAATCAAACAATCAACAATCCCCAGAGGGCACACCACACCAGACAGCAGATATACAGATAGTAATAATATCAGTAGGGGAGTCCTAATTTTTTCTAAGGGATCTAATAGCTACCCATAGCCCATATAGTCCCATAACTAATCTATTCAAACCCTAAGTCCTAAGGGAGAAAATTGAACTTCCTAAGTTGTTACCTAAAAACCCTAGTTTTATTCATGATATTCAAGCATCTATTAATCACCTAAAAGTAACTCCTAAAAATGGGAAATAAAATATTTCTACAAGCTTAACATCTCATCTAAACAATATGAAAAGAATGATCAAAAAATATTAAAGCATGTGAGAGAACAAAAATCATAAAAATAATGCATGAAATGTAACTATTTATTATGCTATTTATTTAGAAAATATGTAAAAAATATGAAATAAAACTAAAAATGAAATTTTATTTTCCTATAATGTTCTAGACATGTTAATGAGAATATGGTAAAAAGAATGGATTAAAAAGCATTTTTTATGAATTTATTATGGATTTTAGAAGATTGGTAAAATAATGAAATGAAATAAGAAAATAAAAAGAAATGAAATGAAGGAGGGGGTTAGAAGAGAAATTCGCTCAGTTATAAATCCAGAATGGGCCACAATAGGGGGGCGAGCTTAGCATTTCTGGCTTAAGCCCAACCTGAGTTCAGAACTAAAGAGGAATAGAAGCGCCAGGGGGGGTGAGACAAGTAACAAATCCAGGTTGAAAATACATTGGGCCTAATTCTGGGGGTGGAATTAGCACAAGAGCCTGAGGCCCGCCCGTTTCAATTAATGAAACGGTGCGTTTGGCACCCAGCTTCTCCCTCCAAATCTGAAATCAAACGCAGGCCACACGATCACGCCCAGAGTCAAAAGTTCAACTCCAAATGAAGGGCCACGATTGCATCTTCCCCAAATAACCTGCAACTAGGGTTTGAGCTTCCATGAAAGCTCCCATGCACGAGCTACCTTCCTCCTTTCTGTTCTCACTCCACACGCAACGAATCCTCACACCATAAACATGAAATCTGCTCAAAATCTTTCACTCTACAATCCTATGATCTCAATTCCCTTTGAAATTCACCACATCAACAAATTCGATGGAATCAACATTCGGCCTCCATTGAAATACACTGGTATGCATCATCACCAAACTTCCTCAAACCTAGCCTAACTTAAACTACATCTAATGGAGGTTAACCTATGCTATCAAGCCACGATTATAACACCCTAATCTAAGAGATATCAACACCAACAGATTATGGCACCTGCTAATAAACTTCACCAAATCGTTCCAAACTCACCTAAACCAATCTCCTAACCACCTAGATTGCATCTAAACTAACTACATCATGCCAAATTAACTAGATCAAGTAGCTTGAATGAAAACTTACCTTGTAAGAAATCTTGAGAAACAGCTATGGAGAGGGAAGATCTGAGGCTTTTAAGTGTTGAATCTTGATCAATCCTTGATGTATGTGATTCTGTATGCACAAACTTGGAGTTTCCTTGCTTGAATCATGCAATCCACTTGAACTTGTAGTTTTGAGATTCTTGAGAAAAGCACTCGAATATGAATGATTCACACCAAGAACTTGCTTCAATTATGATCTGTGATGATGATGGAATGGAATTGAGTTGATTATGATGAAGATTGATGAAGGTTTTGAGAGAATTGTGATGAAACTCCAATGAAAAAGTGTGATAGATTTTGTGAAATTCTTGGTGCAAATGAGGCCAACCCTTGATCAATGCACATTTCATGAATATATAGACCCCAAATGAACATTCTAGATCCATCTTGCACATTCCCTTGTTTTCAAATTTTGATCCATTTTGATTATGTTTCTTAAATGATAAGCAACCATGGATAACTTCATTTTTTCCTTCTAAACTCAAAAAAGTGTGTGAACCATTGTTCTTAGAATTGTTTTTCCATTCAAAATCATATATTGGAAGTCTCCATTTGGACTTGTAAATCTCCCAAACCATTTTCCATCTTGAAATTGTTCACTTTATAAGCCTTTTTAGTTCAACTTTTGACCAATCATGCAACTCCATGCTATGAGCTTCTCCAATAACTTGTGACCTTCTTTCTAGACTTAAAATCCCATTTGGAGCAAGTTTGATGTTGGAAGTTTTTCCATTTGAGGCCTCCTTGTATGAGTTTTGGGTATAGGTTAAAATGACCTGTAATTCACAAATGCCCAAAATACCCTTTGCTTGCCAAGATCATAAGTTGAGTTCCACACATCATATGAAGGCATACTATACCATTCTAGAAATCTAAGACAATGAGGAACAATTCTTATGTTGACCAAGAATTCATTTGAAATCTCCTTGAGGGGCAAAACTAGCTTGGAAGTCAAGTCACTTTCACAGACAAAAATTCAGATACCTCAGATGACCTGTAACTTGCAAGGACCATAACTTGAGTTCTATAAATCTCCTTGAAGTCTTCCACCACTCAAATTAAAGGTCTTGAGATCCTCTACAAGTTTCATGTTGGCCAAGAAGCCATTTGAAACTAGCATTTTGACTTATCTTGCTTGGAAATTTGACCTAAACTAGGGGATTTTACAGAGAAACCCTAATTTAGTAACTCCTCTTCTCCTTGATTTCTCTTGAATTCTTCTTGTCATATCTCCATGTCCTTCTTCATATGTCAAATGTTGATCCCCACATCTCTCCAATAGACTTGAATGCCCTCTTAAGTCAGTCAATTGACCTAGGGTTGACCTAGGGTTGACCCAGATGAAACCCTAGTTGACTGTCTTCAACTGTAGCTCTTGTGCCTTCATCAATGACTTGTTTTCTTCTCCAAATGACTTTATAAGTCTCTCATAAGGTCTAGATGCTCTCCATACCTTCACTCCACAGCTCACAACCCTCTTGTTGATCCTCAAACACCCTCAGCTAGGAGATGGACTCAAGGCTTGATCTGCTGAACTCTTTGCTTTCAAATTCTTTCCTGATGACTTGAATGAGATTGAATTATGATGATAACCTCTTGCTAGGCCTCTGGAGATGAGAATAATGATTGGTCCCCTGTTGAATGACTTGCTATGCTTATGCTATGCAGATGGTTAGTCTATGTACATGACTCTATATGCAAATGCTAGTGACAATGAACCATGAACCACATGAATATGGTTGAGCAAATTTTAGGGTGCAACATTGGGCAATAGAGCTTATAAGCACCTGCATTATGGTAAGCTATAAGCAACATAACCTTGCTTCTGTCCTCCAATTTCCTTCTAGTGGAATCTGGTATATGTTTATAACATACAAAACCAAACACCTTTAAATAGTTGACAATTTGCTTTCTTCCAATCCACTTCTCAGTAGCAAATACTTCCTTCAACTTCTTTGTTGAACATCTGTTGAGCACATATACTAACGTAGCAATTGCTTCACCTCATAATTCCTTAGGAAGATTCTTCTCCTTCAGCATGTTCCTTATCATGTCAAGTAGGGTTTTATTCCTCATTTCAAGAATACCATTATGTTGTGAAGTGTAGGGAGTAGTCACCTCATGCTTAATACCATGTTCCTCACAAATCTTCTTGAACTCTGTCAAGTTGAACTCACCTCCACCATCGGTTTTAAGGATCTTCAAACTTTGTCCATTTTGATTTTTCAGCCTTCACTTTGAACTTCTAGAACTTACCGAATACCTCATGTTTGAACTTAATTAGTTCTACCCATGTCATTCTTGTAAACTCACCCATAAATGACACAAAACACTTGTTCCATCTAAGTGAAGGTACCTCAAATGGACCACATACATCAGAATGCACCACATCCAAAGCATGAGTTGCTCTTGGAGGCATTTCTGACGAGAATGGAAATCTTGGTTGCTTTCCTTTCATGCATTTATCACATGATTTTTCTGGTGCCACAATCTTAGGAATTTTATGTACCATATTCTTTGAACTCAGCTGCCCTAAGCTTCTAAGTTCAGATGGCCCAATCTCTTGTGCCACATCTCACTTTCCCCTTCAACACTTCTTACACTAAGGCATTGAGTGTTTGATGTTGCAAAATTTACCTTGAATGGATTGTTTCTTCCCAGATCAGACTGCATAATCAGCTTCTGATTACAGTCATACAACTTCAAGAGATTGTCCTTCATGGTTATTAAAAAACATTTTTCAATCAACTGACCTGCACTCAGCAGATTTCTATTCATGCTATGGGCATATGATACATCCTTGATCAATACAATTTTGTCATTGTTCAATTTCACGATGACATTTCCCATTCCATTAGAATTTAGATAATTATCATCAACACATCTAATCTTGGTCCTTTTACTAAAGTCAAAATCAATTAGCCATTGCTTGTTTCTAGTTAAGTGATTTGAGCAACCAATGTCCATATACTACCAGTCTATCATTTATCTACCTACATTTTCAAATTCCATCAATAGCATAGGTTCATCATCAAAATTTTCTCTGACTAAGTTGGCTTCTTCACCCATGCTAACTTTTTTTATTATCAACAATCACCAGCAAAATGGCCAAACTTGTTGCAACTCTAGCACTAAACATTTCTCATGTCAAACTTCTCTTTTCCCTTCTTATCATTATGAGGTTGCTTATTACAATGGGAGAAATCTGGAATTTGAACACCACCACCATACTTCTTCTTATTCTCTAGCCATGCTTGCTTCTGAATCTTCTTGCCAGATGAAGCTTTCAGAGTATGAACTTTCAGAGCCTATTCTAACTCTTTTTCAAAGTTTCTTTCAGTCAAACTCAACTTTGTGCCTCTAAACTACTCTAAAGCTCTTCAATTCTCATGGTGCTAGTTTCTTTAGATTGTTCTATGGATATAACTATGTAATCAATCTGAGGAGTAAATGATCTCATTACATGATAAGTGCAAATTTTGACTTAAATTGAACCATCTTTCTTGGCATTTTTCAACTCATTTCTCGTGTTTTAATAGAGTTAATTCTTGTTCTTGTGTGATTCTTCAACATATTGAAAATACCTTTAGAATCTTTGAATGTGTGTTATTGTGCAGGATATAGGCATAAAAAATCAATGATTAAGACACAAATGATTGGACAAGAAAGCCTAAGAAGGGAAGAAGGATCAGCATGTTCGCTATGCGACCACCAGCGAGGTGAAAGTGAATGCTCGCTGTGCAAGGTCCTTGAGAAGCCCCAGTGAACCATCATAGATTAGAGGCAGTAGGAAAAGGATCCTAAGTTCGCTAGGTGAAGCTGTAGCAAAGCATTTCGCAGTTCGAAGAAGTGTTTGCACTGCGAACTCAGATATTTTCCAAGGACGGTTTAACTATTCATAGGCACTTCAAGTGCCTAAAAGTAGTCTTCATTGGGCGAAGAAGGTGTTCGCTAGGCGACCAGGATAGATTTTTGTTTTACTATATATGTACTTTTCTCACTTTTTAGAAAAAAACTTTTGTATGACTTTTGTAACATATATTTTGAGGATCATAACTTTATCTCTTTTCATTCTAAACATATTCTAGAGAGAGAAACACAAACCCCTAAAGGGGATAAGGTAAGAGCTTCGATTTGTTGTTTGGTTTGGATGTAATCTTTTGATAGATTATATATTTCATCTAATATATGTATTCTGAACTAGTTTTGATTCACTATTGATGTTTTCTTTGATTTCTTATTTGTGGGTCTTGACAAAACCTTTTTCAAATCTTAGATCTTAGATATTCATCTATCAATGAGAAAACTTTTGACATAGTCTTGTAAGTTGATATTCACTTGTATCTTCTTTTTTATTGTATTGATTAGTAGCATGAGTAGCATGAGTAGGATCAATACGGTATTGTGAGAATGCGTGATAATAGAGATGAAGAACTATGTTCACTTACATTTGGAAAATTAGTTGAATGTATGTAAAATGGGTTAACCGTATGTATGGATTCTGATCATGGCATTTTACATGACGCTGATATGGATATAATCTTTCTTTACCTATTTATATTTTGATTGATTAGATGAATGCATGAATTGGATTTTTATTACCATTGTTTGTCAGGTGAGTGAAATTGTTTTGCGGTTGCAAACACGTTAATTTCTTCATTCTTATTTTGAAGAGGAGTGTTAGAGTGATTCAAGTATGAGAATTTAATTGTTATTTAAAACATTGCATGATTTTTTTTAAAGAACTAAATTCTTTATCATTGTTCGATCCTTTTAAGTGGTGAACATTGCTTGTGCACATTTTCATGTTTGAGCAAAGCCTCTTGTATGAGCAAATCTCTCTTGTTTGAATTTGAACCGTTAATCATTTCTTGGTTGAATCTTATGCTTGAGCAAATCCTCTTGTTTGATTAAATTTCTCTTGTTTCCATAAGGGGCATACTTTGCTTGAGCACAAGCAAACATCTAGTTGAGGAGAGTTTGTTAAATGAAAATTTTGACTTAAATTGAACCATCTTTCTTGGACTTTTTCACTCAATTCTAATTGTTTTAATAGATTTAATTCTTATTTTTTTGTGATTCTTCAACATATTGCAAATACCTTTGGATTATTTGATGTGTGTGTTACTGTGCCGGATATAGGTATAAAACATCAATGATTAAGACACAAATGATTGGACAAGGAAGCCAAAGAAGAGAAGAAGGATCAATATGTTCGCTATGCGAACACCAGTGAGGTGAAATCGAATGCTCGTTGTGCGAGGTCCTGGAGAATCCCCATCGAATCATCCCAGATTAGAGGCAGTAGGAAAAGGAACCTAAGTTCGTTGGGCAAAGCTGTAGCCAAGCAGTTCGTTGTGTGAAGAAGTGTTTGCACTGCGAACACAGTTATTTCTAGGGGCGGTTTAACTGTTCAAAGGCACTTCAAGTGCCTAAAAGTAATCTTTGTTGGGCGAAGAAGGTGTTTTCTAGGCGAATATGATAGATTTTTGTTTTACTATATATGTACTTTTCTCACGTTTTAGAAAAAAAAATTGTAACATATATTTTGAGGGTCATAACTTTGTCTCTCTTCATTCCAAACATATTCTACAAGGAGAAACATAAACCCTAAAGGGGAGAAGGTAAGATCTTCGATTTCTTGTTGGGTTTACATGTAATATTTTGATAGCTTATGTATTTCATCTAATATATGTATTGTGAACTAGTTTTGATTCAATATTGATGTTGTCTTTGATTTCTTATTTGTGGGTCTTGACAAAACCTTTTTCAAATCTTAGATCTTAGATATTCATCTATCAATGAGAAAACTTTTGACATAGTCTTGTAAGTTGATATTCACTTGTATCTTCTATATTATCATATTGATTATTAGCATGAATAGGATCAATACGGTATTGTGATGATGCATGATAATAGAGATGAAGAACTATGTTCACTTACATGAAAAACGGGTTAAGCGTATGTACGGACTCTAATCATGGCATTTTATATGAATCAATCATGAAGTTGATATGGATATCATCTTTCTTTACCTGTTTACCTTTGATTTGAACCGCCATAGAAATATACTCTTCATATCTGGATCTAGTATGATTATCTGTTAGGTTCTAGTCACTAGACATAGATTTAAGTTTAACATTTGCTTGAGTATCAGTTCTTAATGCTGTGTTATTGAGTTGGGTGACACATCACCAATGAGACAATGCGATTATTCTCTCGATGTTGTCTTAGACATAACCTCTGTTGTGGGTGATACATGAGGATATTAGATGAATGATTATTTTTTGTTTAATTGGTAAGAAGAATGCATGTGTTGTCAATTGATGAGATCCAATCGCAACAAGGATCCGTTTATATTTTAAGCCTTTAATTTACATTTTCCGTCTTTACATTTTCCGCTTTTATCTATTGTACCTTGAATCTTTCAACCATTTTGTAACCATAAGCTTAGAAATGTAGAGACCGTTGAACGACGCTTTTTCCCTCGCACCGATCCCTGTGGATATGATATAAATCTCGAAAGGAATTCTTTCAAAAATACATTTGTGCTTCTTGCCGCTTTACTGAAGTTTGAACAAAATGTCACCGTTGTCGAGAATATAGAAGTGCATTACAATAGTTTTTATATTTTTGAGCTTTTTAAAATTGTTTATATTGTATATATACTTGTTTCCTTTTATGTTTTCTCAAGTGTTGATTAGGGAGGAATGATGAGAACTTCTTCTAGATTGGTTTTTATTTGTATAAAAGTATCCAATGAAGATTCTCCCAAGTCTAGATGGTGAAATTGGATGTTGAACATGTGAATGCAAGCAAGGAAAATGGTACCGCTTTATAGAATGTTAGAATGATTTAAGAATCTTGTGCTTTGTTCAAATGTGTGTTTTTGTTTCATTTTGCAACTTTTTTTGAATGCTTGTTTCACTAAGGACCAAAAGCCCCATATTATGAAAAACCTCCATTGTTTATTATATGTTAGGATGACTGATAAACTTTGTTTAATTCATTTGATTCATGCATAATCTTGTGATTATAGTAATTTTGTGGAAGCATTAGAAATGATTAAGGAATTTGTTTATATTGAGCACGACCGTATCCAAAAGTAACTTACCTGTGAGTAGTGAGAATTTGATATCCCCTTTGAGCCTAAACAATTTACATCTCATTTTAGTGATGAACTTGGTTTATGTACATAATTTGAAAGTTTAGTTCGTCATTGAATTTTGTAAGATTCAAAAAAAAATTCTTGAACCTTTGAACATTGTTTAAATTTATTTCCTTGACATAAAAAGAAAAGAGAATTCACTTGATATTTGGTTGAATTCAAGTTGGGGAGGAGGAAAATATAATCGGTAGGTTACTCTAAAATTTTGAAAATTTTCAAGCAAGCATTGAAAATAAAATTGTGAATATGAATGTGAAAAACAAAAGAAAAAGAATGCTTGTCTAAAAAAGAAAAATAGGGATTGAAATAATTGTCCAAAAGGAATTTTGAGAAGGTTGAAAATAGAGGAAAGGAAGCGGTGAATGAAGTTGTGATGTGTAAATAACTTGTGTAGTGAATGTCTCTTTTGCATTGGCAACTTTGATTCCATGACCTTTAGAAATATTCCTTTGTTGTGAACCCGACCAAGCTACAACCTTAAAAGTCCTTACTGATCTTTTTGCTTCCACAATTTCATTTTTGATTGATTAGATGAATGCATGAATTGGATTTTTATTACCATTGTTTGTCAAGTGAGTGAAATTGTTCTGCGGTTGCAAACACGTTAATTTCTTCATTCTTATTTTGAAGAGGAGTGTTAGAGTGATTCAAGTATGAGAATTTAGTTGTTATTTGAAACATTGCATGATTTTTTTAAAGAACTAAATTCTTTATCATTGTTCGATCCTTTTAAGTGGTGAACGTTGCTTGTGCGCATTCTTATGTTTGAGCAAAGCCTCTTGTATGAGCAAATCTCTCTTGTTTGAATTTGAACCGTTAATCATTTCTTGGTTGAATCTTATGCTTGAGCAAATCCTATTGTTTGATCAAATTTCTCTTGTTTCCATAAGGGGCATACTTTGCTTGAGCACAAGCAAACATCTAGTTGAGGAGAGTTTGTTAAATGAAAATTTTGACTTAAATTGAACCATCTTTCTTGGACTTTTTCACTCAATTATAATTGTTTTAATAGATTTAATTCTTATTTTTGTGTGATTCTTCAACATATTGAAAATACCTTTGGATTATTTAATGTGTGTGTTACTGTGCCAGATATAGGTATAAAACATCACTGATTAAGACACAAATGATTGGACAAGGAAGCCAAAGAAGAGAAGAAGGATCAACATGTTCGCTATGCGAACACCAGTGAGGTGAAATTGAATGCTTGTTGTGTGAGGTCCTGGAGAATCCCCATCGAATCATCCCATATTAGAGGCAGTAGGAAAAGGATCCTAAGTTCGTCGTGCAAAGCGGTAGCCAAGCAGTTTGTTGTGCGAAGAAGTGTTTGCACTGCGAACTCAGATATATTCTAGGGGCGGTTTAACTATTCAAAGGCACTTCAAGTGCCTAAAAGTAATCTTTGTTTGGCGAAGAAGGTGTTTGCTAGGCGAACATGATACATTTTTGTTTTACTATATATGTACTTTTCTCACTTTTTAGAAAAAAAATTGTAACATATATTTTGAGGGTCAGAACTTTGTCTTTCTTCATTCCAAACATATTCTAGAGCGAGAAACACAAACCCTAAAGGGGAGAAGGTAAGATCTTCGATTTCTTGTTGGGTTTAGATGTAATATTTGTTAGACGATGGCTTGGATCTAGAAGGGGGAGTTGAATAGATCCCAATTAAAATCAGTCGGCGCTACCAATTAAAAATTGGTTTTTCAAAATATTTGTTTAAACTTACGAAAGCGGCCGTGGAAAAATTACGTCTAAGAACGAACAATTATTAGAAGACCGAATATGCGTCTAGCCTTATGGAAATGATAATGAACAAAATTGATTCAACACACTAGTCACACTATCAGTTGATTTTACCACTTATTAGTAGAGCTAGCACCAATGATCTATAATGCCCACAAGGTAGGCAAATGAACTAAGTAAACTTTGGTGTAGGAAATTTATCAAACACTTGGTGTGCAATACACTCCAAGTGTGGTGTGGCTTGAGTAAGATGCTTTAAGTTCCTTGTGCAATGTATTGTTGCACTAAAGTTCAAAACAGTAATAAGTACTTACTCAAATCAACCCAACTTGTAATATAACTGCTTATACTAAAATCACTTAAATTTTAAGCCAAAATTGAAAGTGCTGAAAAGTAAAGGAGACAAAGAATTGTTGAGGCAGTTCCCCCGTCGTCCTCGCTTCGGGGTACGTCTGCCCTCAATTCTAATAATAGAATTGAGATTAATATATTAGATATCACCTGTAATGTAGAAATGTTTATACAAGAATTGATAAGCAAAATGTAGAATCAAGCCCTCTTGAAGTTGATGATGCTATCGCTTCTTGCTCCTTGATTCGAGTCGAATCAAGTTCTCTGATTGTTGTGAGTAGACCTCCGATTCCAGCCCCTTTGTTGAACAACCTTCAGTTCTTCAAACCATCGGCCCGACTGATCCTGTGCACAAACAAATCGAACCCGGAACACTCTTGAACGCTTCAATGATTTCCGCTACTAGATTAACAAAGACTACCGCTTTTCGATCACCTTCACTTAGCTGAAGTAGGTAGAGATGCTCCGTATCGAAAAACCCCCAAAATCTCCAAATCTTGGAGGGTAAAACCTGCTACGTTTTATCCAAGAAAAACCTGCCTTCAAAATCACCCCAAACCGGATTTCCAATCAGGGTTTCAGACCTTATCACCTTGGACAAAATCACAATCACCCTAAGAATTGTTGTGTGTAATTGTTGTGTTGTGGGTTATAAAAGATGAAGATTGATGAACTTTGAGGGCACCTCTTTCACTTTTCTTGATTTGTGACAACTGACTCAAATTCACAATTGTTATTGATAAAAATGAACAAAGTTACTATATATAGTAACCAACCAAAACCACACATAACAGTTTTTCAAACATAGTGGAAAGTCTTCAAAAAACAGCACAAACGCGCGAACGGTCGACCATAGCAGGTCTATGCGTCGACGCATAGCCTGCAGATTTGGACTGTTTTGAAAGTGCAGTAGTGTGCGTCGAACATAGGTCGGCGTGCCCTGACCCGTGAGAGAAACAAAGCCTTCATGTGTCGATTTATGCCTTCATGCGTCGACTCATAGCCTTCATGCGCTGACCCGTGGGAAAAGTGCAGATATATGCGCTGACTCAATGGTCGACTCATGGCCTGAAATTTTGCAAAAAATTGTTATTTATTTGTTTTTTTTTGCATTTAGACATAACCACTTATCATTCGTATATATTGTATTAAGTAAATCACTTTAAATGATATTGGAAGGATATGATGGATGGAATGTTTGCATTTGTCTTTGTAGAGGCGGAGCCGGTAATGCCGATTCATCCATGGTTGCAATTTGTCATCATCAAAACTCAAGATCGTATGTTGTATGACGGTTTTCCCTCACAATATTTTGATAGCTTATGTATTTCATCTAATATATGTATTTTGAAATAGTTTTGATTCAATATTGATGTTGTCTTTAATTTCTTATTTGTGGGTCTTGACAAAACCTTTTTTAAATCTTAGATCTTATATATTCATCTATCAATGAGAAAACTTTTGACATAGCCTTGTAAGTTGATATTCACTTGTATCTTATATTTTATTGTATTGATTAGTAGCATGAGTAGCATGAGTAGGATTAATATGGTATTGTGATGATGCGTGATAATAGAGATGAAGAACTATGTTCACTTACATTTGGAAAATTAGTTGAATGCATGTAAAAAGGGTTAAGCGTATGTACGGATTCTAATCCTGGCGTTTTATATGAATCAATCAAGAAGATGATATGGATATCATCTTTCTTTACCTATTTATCTTTGATTTGAACTCCTATAGAAATATACTCTTTGTTGCACCCCAAAATTTGCCTAACCTTTTCTCACTTAGTTTATGTTTCATTGCATTAACATATCATTGATCTAACATTTACATAGCATAACATTGGTCATTTGTGCAGGGGATCAAGTGTGGTTTATATCAAGAGAAGCCTTTCTAGAGGTCTTATTCAAGCTTAAGAAGTCACCAAAGTCATCAGAAAGAGAGTTGGGTTCTTGAGAAGTTCAGTTGTTTGTATGTGGTTAATCTCCTAGCTTGAGGACAAATTGAAGATCATCAGTGAGTTGTGAAGCCTTAATCATGGATGAAGTGTGTGGATAGAGCTCATAGAGTGCCTTGAGGGTCATGAGAGAGCTCAGACAAATCATTATTCCAAGTGTGGAGAGCCACAACTGAGGGTGTTGCAATTAGGGTTTTCATCTGAGTAATCCTAAGTCAATTGTGCAATTGAAGAGGATCAAAGCTCATTTTTGAGTGTTTGCAATTATGGATAGTTGTTTTGAGACACATGAGATGATATTCCAAGATCAATTCAAAAAGAATTTAAAGTGTGAGGAGTTGCTAAATTAGGGTTCTTAGGGTAAAATCCCTTATTTAGTGCCTAACTTCAAGACCACTTATCTCAAGATGCAAGTTTCATCTCTATTTTTGGCCAACATGAAACTTGTAGAGCATGTTCTTAGATTTAATTTGAGTACTAGAAGTCCTCCATTGGATTTATAGAACTCAAGTTATGGTTCAGACAAGTTACAGGTCATCTGAGGAATGTGAAATTTGTCTGTGAAAGTTAACCAACATCCAAGGAACTTTTGACCTAGAAGGGTGTTTATCTTGGATTTTTGGCCAACATGTAAGTTATAGGTCTTGATCTTAGCTTTCCAAATTGTATTAGAAGTCTTCCATCTGATTTGTAGAACTCAAGCTATGAGGTTTACAAGTCAGGGGTATTTTGGGAAAGTGATATTATAGGTCATTTGGCATTATAGGTCATTTTCACCATCTTGCAAGCTTCAAATGGAGTTTTTTTCAACATGAAACTTGTTCAAAATGATGTTTTTAGGTCATCCATGTCCTCATGAGGAGTTGATTTTGCCTAGGGTGAGACTTGGTTTGAGAAATTTTGCAAAAGGGAGAATTTAAAGGCATTTAATTGAAAAATTCATGATTAATTCATTTGTGTTCAAAATAGCCCAAGTGAGTACTCATTTTAATCAGAAAAAGCATTCTAAACACTTTGGCATTTTTAGAGTTTTCATTTGAGGTCAATTTCATAGCTTTGTGGCTTGTTATTTCACAAGTAAGCAACACTTCATAACTTGGTCATGAGAGGAATTCAAGCTCTCTAATCACTCTAGACACTCTCACCAGACCACAAGGGTTAGAATGAAAGCTTCCAAGGGAAGTTTTGAGGGACAATTCGTGCTCTCCATTGTTGAAGTTTTGAAATAAAATTGAAAAGTGGATTTTCTGATTTGGGCCTCAATTGGACCTCAAAAGCCCATAAACCATCTCTATTTAAGTTCAGAAGAAGGTTTTGCTCCAGTTTGGTGATTGATTCGTGCTGGAGGCAGAGATTGAAGTTTGAGTTCAAAAGCAAAAAGTGAGAATCGTGAATTCTGATTGAGAGGTTTCCAAGGCAATTCAAGGTGTCCTTCTTCTTCAGCACACTTCCTTGAATGTTTCTGCACGATTTGAAGCTCAGGAACACTCCATAACTGCCTCAATTTGAAGCTCAAAACCAGGTATGTAACTTTCAAAATTGTACTGATTCTAGCATGATCTAGCCTAGATTAGTATGTGGTTAAGCATTAGGTTGAAGCATAGATGGATTTTGGATAGATATCTGGATGATTAGAGACAAAATAGGATGCGATGTAATTTCTGTTTGAGGTTGAATTGATCTGATCTTGAGGATTCAGCATGATCTAATTAGTGGAGGATGATCTGTGTAACAAGAGGAACAAATCTATGGTTTTAGTTTGAGGAATGGTGAGGTTACATAATTATGCATATTTTAAGATCTCCATCGTGTTTGAGAATCTATGAGGATTTAGGAAATTTGGAGATCATATTTGAGTTCTATGTTGAATTTGGAGTGAGACAGTATAAGTTTTGTTAAGCTTGGAGGACCTGCAACTCAGAGACCACCGGAGAAGATGACCGGAGGTCATCTCCGGCTGCCGTGCTGGACTTCCCTCCATTTGGACTTTCAAACGAGGAAGATGATGTCTGAACCCTGGATCTGGCCTGAGTCTTGACTTCGTATTCAAATCCAGTGGCCACGACTTGTTTTCAGAACTTGAGTTTTGGGTATGAAACGCTGCGTTTCATTTTTGAGGTGGCAGCGCATGAGCCTTTAGATGCCTTGACCAAGTCCACCATCCAACGCTTCTCTTTTATCCTGTCATTTTATTTTTGTTTAATCCTTTTTTGTATTATTTTTAATTGCTTTATCATTTTAAAATCATATTAATTTCAATTTTTGTCAAAAAAATAAAACAAAAATATGCTCATGATCCTCATTTAATTTGTGATTTTTTTTTATATTTTTGTATTTCTGGTTTGCTTATTTTTCAATTTAATTTGAATTTCTCCATTTTATTATTTCTTTAATTTTGTATATTTGATACATTTTTTTGTTGTTTTTTGTTCTTGCAATTGGTATGGAATCTTGGGCTGATTTTTTGCTAGCTAGTAGACTAGAGATGCATGATCCCCTATGATTTAATTTAGATTTTTTAGATAACAATAGGTTCTGTTTTGGATTAGGATCATTAGACTTGCTATTTTAGGGTTTTAGTTAGATACCTTGTGATTTAGGATTTTTTAGGTGACCTTCCCTTTTGATTTGATCCCTGATCTTTCTACTATAGGTCCATAACATGTTTAGGTTCCCTTATAAAATTTGTTTGGATTTTAGAAGGTGTTTTAGGATTTTTCATAGATTTAATACTTAGGATAATTTTAGTTGCTTTCAACATAGCACTTGCCTTAGATTGACCCCAATGGTTGCCTTTAGTGCATGATAGGTTTTCTAATCATATTTATTGGTGTTTTAGACATGTTTAAGCTTCTGTTTGATTTGGTGTTTAGACCTCCCTTTAGAAGCTTTCTTTGAGCTTGTTCAATTAGGGTTTAGGAAGAGTTTAGTTTGCTTTCTCTTTCTTAACATGAAACATGGATTGCTTTGATTGCTTTCCATTCTCATCCTATGATTCAAGGTCCCTATGTGAAAGCCTCATCTTTCCTTTGGAAGGATGTGTGGCTTTTTACAAGCGGTAGAACCTTTGAGGATGCCTTTCTCAGATGACTGGTTAAGTGTCAGGAAGGATTCCTTTGGTTTCCTCCCTGCTTCCCATCATCAGTCAATATTCTTGATGATCATTCTTTTCCTTTTGTTGGAGCTTGTTGAAGCATGGAGATGAAGACTTCTCTTGAAGATTGCTTGAAGTTGTTTGCTTGCAGCTGTTTGTTTGTTTGCTGTTTGTCTACTCTGTTGTTGAGCTGTTTTGTCTGCTATTTTCTAACTGCTCTACTTTGCTTGTGTGACTGATTGACTATGTGCTGCATTAGACAAGGTTTCTCATATAGTGATCTATGCTTAAGAGCATCCTAAAGGTTGAGAATAACTCATTTTTCTTGTCTTCATTTAGAGGTTGAGTCTGTCTCCCTCTGCTTGACTATTATTATCTGGCTTTGCTTGCTGGCTTAAGGTTGAGTCTGTCTCCCTTGCCTGTGTTTTGTGCGTTGCCTTTGGGCTTGCTTGCTCTAGAAGTTGAGCTTACCTCCTTCTGCTTGTTTGTTGCATTGCATGCATTGTTATTTACAGTTGTTTTTGTACAGTTATTTCTTTTGTTGTTGGTTTTCCTTTGTCATGTTCCCCTAGGAACTCTGACTTCTCTTGTTCAAGAGAAGTTATGACAGACATTAGGGTTCTAACCATGCATGATAACATTAGTTAGCTTCCCTTCTAACCTCAATCATAGGATCAATTTTGCATGACAACTTTAGGATTGGATCAGTTCCCCTTTAGTGCGTCTTTTCTCTTCTCATCTGCAAATAAATCAAAATACAGTAATAAAGGTTAATTGACGTCGTGCGCTACGAGCCTTAAGCTACTTGAGAAAGGATTATTGGAGAGTTTCTTTTCAACAGTCTGGATGTTTAGTATGGTACCCTTTGGGTGACATGCGACGCATTCACTCTCAGGTCATAGTCTCTAGTGCGATATCAGTTGCAAACATCCATAAAAGATACTTCTCTTAAAAACAGAAAACAAATATCAAACTCGTTTTGTCCTCTTGGACCTTTAACTCTTGGAAACCCTTTTCAGAAGGAGAGTTCTGTTAACTCCCGGTTCTACCGCAAACGGTAAACGCCTAAGTCTCCGTCGAGCGAGCTGCATACACCAAACTGATGGAACCGTCTGTTAACCCTACTCGGATAAAAAAGACAAACTTGTGTCTCTCGTGTCCCGAACTACGTTTGCTCTGATCTTTCGCGCTGTGTGAAAGTACGTAGGCACAAGATGCGATATCTTGGCGAGCAACCTTCCCCCGTAGTTAGGCGAACTATGTTGACTCTGATTTCTCATTCCATACGGGAATAGGTAGGCATAAAGTGCAACGCTTTGCCGAGTCATTTTTCTTTTCTTTTCAGACCAGACCTTTAGTGTAGATAGATTTAACAAACCCGTCAGATAAACACAATAAGCGTGGATCCCATCGAGTACGATGGACGTGAGGGGTGCTAATACCTTCCCCTTGCGTAACCGACTCCCGAATCCAGACAATGGTTGCGATGAACTTGTCTTATACCTTTTGCGTCATGTTTTTTCCGATCGTTTCCTTTCTTGTTCTGAGGGATAAATAACAAAAGGTAGCGACTCTTCTGTCTTGCCGGCCTCCTTTTTCGCAGTAGCGACAGCTGACGACTCTGCTGGGGATTCTGGTTCCCTATGCGAGTCAATCCTAGCGCTTATGTGTTTACCTATTGGGTTTTATTTATCGCAGTTTACTTTCCGCATTTTATTTTCAGTATGATTATTATTATTGTGCTGTTACGGGAAGGGGCTCTGATGAGTGAGAAGCCAGATCTAGGCTTGAGTGTACTTAGCATTAGTTGTGGAAATTAGTGGGCGCGTGCTTGCTTTGCAGGCACTAGTGTCTCATGAAATCCACGCTCAGACGAGGTTCTCCCAGTTGACTTCTTTTCCGGCCCTTTGGGCTTGAGGGGTTGTTGGTTTGGAGGATCGTCGACTCTGGGGACCGATCATTTGTGACTCAGCAGAGTGATACCACTTCAAGAGATGATGATGCCATACCTTCTGGGTATCGTATCATCGCTCTTGAAAGTATGTGACGCTGTGATTAGGTCCATACCTGTGAGCGGGGTCGGTTTATTGCAGGAAACCTTAACCTTCTGACTACCTGGTTTTCTTGACAATGAATCAGTGTTGTTGGGTTCAGAGGGTTCTTATCGTCAGAGATGTGGTTGTTCTCGACAGTGCATATTTTATTGGTCCTCTTCAGGGTTGTGCTATCAGAGCAGTGTTATGATTGTGTTGGATCAGAGATTTGGTCTTCTCAGCAGCCATCTTGATCCCCTGTTGCATATTTGCATTTTGCATATCATTAACGTGTGTCTGTGTTGCAGGTACATTATCCCCCGGTTCCGGTTTTCTTGCCTTCTATTGTGCTATTATGGGATCTCTGAAGAAGAATGCGGCCTACAAGCTCCCCACTCCAGATGTTGCTCAATTGTCCAGTCTGATTGCTTTGGCAGATGATACTGTGAGAGGTGAATTCAGAAAGTCTTATGGGAAGCTGCTCAGTTTGGTCCACAAATCTTCTGTGTATGAGTTGAATGGGTTGTATGCCTTGCTGCAGTTCTATGATCCTCCTTTGAGATGCTTCACTTTCCCGGACTTCATTCTTGCACCTACATTAGAGGAGTATGCTGAGTTATTGGGTGTGCCTATTAAGAGTCAGATTCCATTTGATCACATGGATGCTAAGCCTAATCTGGATAATCTAGCTCTTTCTCTTCATCTGGATGCCTCTGAGTTGATCTTGTCCAGTTGGAACGGGGTTCTTGGATTTTCTCTGCAGTTCCTAGTTGGGAAAGCCCAATAGTGTGCCAAAGACGGTTGTTGGATTGTATTCAACGCCATTCTTGCTCTCTGCGTATATGGCATCATTTTGTTTCCTAACATGCCTGATTTTGTAGACTTGGATGCCTTTCATATCTTTGCATCAGGGAATCCAGTCCCTACCTTGATTAGAGATGTGTATCATTCCGTCCATTACAAGAACGAGAATAGAAGGGGTAAGAATGTATCATGCTGTGTGCCCTTACTCTACAGATGGTTTGATAGTCACCTACCCAAGAAGGGTCTCTTTGCTTCATCTGCAGCCACAGCTGAGTGGCCTGAGCGATTGATGGGTTTATCAGCAGAGAGCATTGTGTGGTTTGATAGAGATATGTTGGGTACTGAGGTTATATTCAGTTGCAGTGGGTTTCCAAATGTGCCTTTGATCGGAAGAAAGGGTTGTATCAACTATAATCCGTCTCTACTTGTCAGACAGTTTGCATATGCTTTGAGAGTTCCGCCAAAGGATGAAGAGGTGCAGGAATCTCTGTACCTCACCGGTATTCTAGAGGGTGATATGTTAGCTAAGCTTCAGCATGCCTGGAATGATATTAGTAAACGAGGGAAATCTTTGTTGGGCAAGAGTAATAGCCAAGCTTATGCTCCGTATGTGACCTGGGTCAGGACCAGAGCAGAGACTATAGGAATGCCATTTCCTTCTGCCAAGCCAGAAAGCCCTCCAGTGAGTGAAGAGCCTACTACCGTGCCTATTCAGCAGTATAATCAGGCGTTAGCTGAGAGAGAAGAGCTGAAAAAGACCAATGAAGAGTTGGAGCAAGAGTTGGCACAAGTTAGAAGCGAGAGAAATGAAGCCGTCCACTCCTTCAAGAAGCAGACAGAGTTGGTGAACAGGTTGGGCACGGACTTGACTAAGCAGATAGCTGATCGTGAACGCTTGGGTCTGGACTTCAAATCTGTCAACGATGTACTGGCCATTAAGAAGCAGAATCTGGATGAAGCATACCGAAGAATATCCAAGTTCAATCAACAGTGGAATGCCACTATAGCCAACAACAAAGAGAGGGAGGATAAACTGAAACAGCAGATCTCCAAATTGAAGTCTCAGGTGAAGGCTAGTGAGAAGAGGTTTGATGAGGAAACTGCTCGCAGATATGCCACTGAAGACATGCTGAACAAAGCTCTCGCTAACTTGAAAGATCACAAGCAGAGGTTCGAGTCCAAGAAGTGAAAGTTAGAAGATTGCTTTGGCCAGGGAGCGCGGGAAGATTCAGTTGAAGGTCTCCAGTGCACTATTATGCAGAGAGAGTTGCTTGTTGAAGGGTTACTCACTCGTCCTGATCACCCCGAGACTAGAGAGTTGCTAGAGGAGTTTCGTGCCCGCTGTCGCACTTGATTATCTATGTAACCCTTTGTATTTCTATGATTCTTGCTGTAGGCTGACCATCACCAGGCTTGTTGGTCGAGGTCATGCTATTGATACCCCATGTATTCATTGACTTTGTTCTGCTGCCTTGTGGGCCTTATCTTTATATGAGATGTTATTTCAGTGACTAGATCCGGACTTCTTGTTATCAGCACTTGCACTGTGGCACTCGAACCGGGGGAAACATCTCCCTAACACACAGGCACACGTTTGCATTTGCATAAATCATTTGCATAGCAGGTACCTTATACTGTTCTCCAAACCCTCTGTTGATGCAGGTTCCAGGATTTCCGATCAGCGAATTCATCGCTACTCTACAAGAAGCAACTGCAAGAAAGCCATGGATCAGATGCAGACTGAGATGCAAGAGATGCGCGGCCGGATGGCGCAGTTCATGTAGATGATGAAGACTGTGGCCAAGGGCCAGGAGCAGCTGCAGACTCTGGTGCAGCCTCTGATCGCTAGGGTTGATAGTCAGGGTGTGCTGCATGGTGGAATTGCTACTGATCCTCCTCATGGTGAGACTCTCCAAGCTGGTGATGCTGTGCCAGTGGTTGTCCTCAATGCGACTGAGAATGGTAACAGAGCTGGGAACGGAAATGTGACGGGTAACGGAAATGGGCATGTGGAAACTAATGGAAACATTGGTGCTGGGAATGCTGGTTTCAATGTTGGAGTTGGAAACACTGGTCTTGGTGTTGGGAATACTGGTATGGGTATTGGTGTTGGCAACGCTGGTTTTGGTGGTAATCAAGGCTATGGCAATCAGGGTTACGGTAATCAGGGTTACGGAAACCAGGGTTACGGCAATCAGGGCTTCGGTAACGCAGGTTTTGGCAATGCAAGCCATAATGGTATGGGTATGGGTGCTCACAATGCTGGTTTTGGGCCAGGTGCTGGAAATCAAGGTTTTGGTAATATGGAGTATGGTCCCAGGATCAATCAGGCTGGTTTTGGTCCCAACACTGCTTATGCTGGGTATGGTAATGAGGATTCTCACTGGGGCGAAAATCGCCAGGAAGATGCTTTCCCTCCGCCAGGTAGGGATCTTGAGATGCCCGTTGACAGTGATAGAAGGTTCAGGTTGTTGGAAGAACATATGAGGAATCTTGCTAATCAGAATTCCACGGGATTGTACGTGGCTAACATGGGATTGGTCCCTGGTTTGAGGGTGCCACTCAAATTCAAAGCGCCCACTTTCGACAAATATAAGGGGGATACTTGCCCAAGAGTTCACGTGCGATCTTACTATCGGAGAATGTCCGCCTACTCTGATGAAGAAAAGATGATGATGCATTTTTTCCAGGACAGCTTGTCGGGACCGTCATTGGAATGGTACATGGGGTTAGAGCCTACTCAAATTGGTAGCTGGAAGGAGTTAGCGGAAGCTTTTGTCAAGCACTACCAATATAACAGCGACCTTGCGCCGAACAGGGTCCAACTCCAAAATCTCTCTCAGAAGAACGACGAGAGTTTCAAAGAATACGCCCAGAGGTGGCGTGAGCTTGCAGCCAGGGTGCACCCACCCATGGTAGAGCGGGAGTTGGTGGATATGTTTGTGGGAACTTTCTCTGGGCTGTACTACGACAGGCTTATCAATTGTACGACGAGTAACTTTTCTGAGTTGATACTCTTGGGAGAACGCATTGAGAATGGTGTCAAGATTGGTAAGATTCAAGCGGGAGAGTCAACCTCAGTTGGAGGTGGTAAGAAGACTTTTGGGAACAAGAGATAGGGGGATACCAATTCAGTATACAGCTCCCGGGGAAGAGGTAGAGGTCGAAGCCAATACTGTAAGCAGCAGATTGCTAGTGTGACAATTCCTGTGCCTCAACAACAACAACAGCCACAGCAACAACAGGGACGACAGAATGCTGCTCCATAGAGATATCAAGGTCGGGATAGGGCTGTAAAGAAATTATTTGACGCACCTCCATTGCCACATGCTCAACTTCTTCCAACTTTGTTATAGCTGCAGCTAGTTGAGAAAAGGACGTTGGCTCCGTTAAAGGGCACGTCTCCTTTCGGGTATGACGCTAATGCACATTGCAACTTCCACTTCGGGGCGCCCGATCATAGCATCGAGAACTGCCATGCTTTCAAGCACAAGGTGCAAGATTTGTTAGATAGCAAGGTTATAAACTTCGGTAACGAGGGACCCAACATTGAGAAGAATCCGATGCCAGCTCACGGATCTACGTAGGTAGGTGCAGTTTTGGAAGATACTAGTCTGAATCTGGTTATGAATGTGGATGAATTGAAGACGCCTTTGAGATATGTCAAGAGCAGATTTCTAAGAGGGGGAGTGTTCCCTGGTTGTGATGCTGATTGTGTTGATTGTTTGGCCCGGTCTGAGGGTTGTGATAACTTGAGAAGAGGTATTCAAAGGCTGATTGATGAAGGTACATTGCAATTCGACCATACTGCCGAAGAGAAGCCTGTTGAGGCAATAGCTGAAAAGCAGGGCGAAGTTGCAACGATTATGATCCCGTTCAAAACTGTCACGATATCGGCACCTTCCAAGAGGCCGACTATCACAATAACCAAAGTTGGACCTATTCCGTATGAAAGCACTAAAGCCATCCCTTGGAACTATGGGGCGGAAGTTTACTGCAATGGGGAGAAGATTAACCTGCCGAGCCCGCCGGTAGGGTCAATTGACAACCTTGTGGGGGCAGGGGGCATAACCCGCAGTGGCAGAATTTTTGCGTCGCCAGAAATAGAAGCTGAGAGAACGGCCAAAGGGAAATGTAAAGTTAGTGAAGAAGGACCTTCTCAAGAGAATGAAAAAGAGACTTTGACCAAAGATGTAGAAGAATTCATGAGATTAATTCGGAAGAGAGATTATAAAATTTTCGACCATCTGCAGTAGATGCCTTCCGAGATCTCGATTTTGTCTTTGTTGCTTTGTTCCGAGGCTCACCGGAAAGCGTTGCTGAAAGCTCTTGACGCTTCCTATATACCCCAGGAGATATCCATGAATCAGCTCGAAGGAGTGATTGCGCACGTGAATGCGGGGCATGGCCTTGGCTTTACCTATTTTGATTTGACACCCAGGGGCCGCAACCATAACAGTGCGTTGCATATTTCTGTTGAGTGTAGGGGCACTGTTATGTCTCATGTCCTGGTTGACACTGGTTCATCCCTGAATGTTTTGCCCAAGAAGGCATTGTTGAAGCTAGATAGCTGAGGTGTAATCTGCACGCCTAGTGACTTGGTAGTGAGGGCTTTTGACGGGACGAGAAGGTCTGTATTCGGAGAATTGACTTTGCCAATCCAGGTCGGTCCAGAAGTGTTTGATACCGTGTTCTATATCATGGACATACAACCAACTTATAGTTGTTTGCTTGGATGACCATGGATTCACGCTGTAGGGGCTGTAACTTCTACGTTGCACCAAAAGCTTAAATATATGGTCGGTGGTAGCATTGTCACCATATGTGGGGAGGAAGACATTCTGGTTAGCCACCTGTCATCGTTCAAATATGTCGAAGTGGATGGTGAGATCCATGAGACATTGTGCTAAGCCTTTGAAGGAGTGCAGATCAGAGATAAATCTCCTGTCTTAAGAAGTGGGCTAGAAGTGGCTATGTCGTCGTACAAAGAAGCCCAAGAGGTTGTCCAGGCCGGGGAGACCAAAGGTTGGGGGCAAGTTCTGGAGATTCCTGTTAAGCAGGACAAGTTCGGCTTAGGGTACCGCCCGTCGTCGTCATCTGCATCACAGAGCAAGCCGAGGTTCAAAGGGCCGATTGTGTTCACTCCGGGAGGAGTCAGTTTCGAGCAGATCAATGTTGTGTCTGACAGTGAAGAAGGCGATAGCGACTGTGACATGGATTCATGGATCAAGCCCGCGAGCCAGGACAGAGCCTATGCAACTGGTCTATTCAGGACTTTATCCAAGTGACGCCGAAACAGTAATGCCTTATTTTTCGATTATTGTACAATCCTGTGTCCTACCCGGGGCATAGTGATTTTATTTCAGGGCCTACTTGCTTATGTGTATGCTTTGTTTTAATCATTAAATAAAGGTGTTTTCCTCATGCAAATTTTGTGATCCCTGTTTTTCTGTTTTTATTTTACAATAAAATGGCAATTTGGTAGTGTGCTTCGTTTGCATCTCATTTGAAGCATTTAACCCTTTCTCTTGCAGGATTCATATTTCAGATGACACCGATCAAGATCTCCCTATGAATTGCTTCGACTTTGAGCACCCGATATTCCAAGCCGAGGAAGAGATTGTTGAGGACGCCGACTTACCAGAAGAGCTGACTCGTCTGTTGAAACAAGAAGAGAGAATCATTCTGCCTCATCAAGAGGATATCGAGGTCATTAATTTGGGTTCTAAAGAGATTGTCAGAAATGTCCAGATAGGGGCTGCGCTGCAAAGCGATATTAAGCAGAGACTTGTCGAGATGCTTCGAGAGTATAGTGACATCTTTGCTTAGTCTTATGAAGATATGCCTGGGTTAGACACTGATATTGTGGTTCACCGCTTGCCATTGCGTAAAGACTGTCTGCCGGTCAAGCAAAAGCTCAGGAGAACTAAACCAGATATGGCCATAAAGATTAAAGAGGAAGTACAGAAACAGTGGGACGCTGGTTTCCTAGCTATTACAACTTACCCTCCTTGGGTCGCCAATATAGTACCTGTAACAAAGAAAGATGGTAAGGTACGGATGTGCGTTGACTATCGGGATATGAACATGGCGAGCCCTAAGGATGACTTACTGCTTCCTCATATTGACATGTTGGTTGACAACACTGCTCAATTCTCCGTGTTTTCCTTCATGGACGGCTTTTCGGGCTACAATTAGATTAAAATGGCGTCGAAGGATATGGAGAAAACAACTTTTATTACCCCGTGGGGAACGTTCTGCTACAAAGTGATGCCCTTTGGTTTGAAGAACGCTGGGGAAACATATCAACGTGCTATGACGACGCTCTTTCATGACATAATGCATAAAGAGATTGAGGTCTATGTTGACAATATGATTTCCAAATCCCAGACGGAGGAAGAGCATCTGGTGAATCTTCTGAAATTTTTTGAAAGGCTTAGGAAATTCAGGCTGAGGCTGAATCCTAATAAGTGCACCTTCGGGGTGAGATCTGGTACGCTACTGGGGTTCATTGTTAGTGAAAAAGGAATTGAGGTTGATCCTGCTAAAATAAAAGCGATACAAGAAATGCCAGCGCCAAAAACAAAGAAAGAGGTTCATGGTTTTTTGGGGAGATTGAACTACATTGTCCGGTTCATATCTTACCTTACAGCCACGTGTGAGCCAATGTTTAAACTGTTGAAAAAAGATCAGGCAATTGTCTGGAACGAAAATTGTCAAAAGGCGTTTGAAAAAAATAAAAGTATAATTGCAGGAACCTCCTATCTTGATACCCCAGTAGCAGGGAGACCACTGATCATGTACTTGAAGGTTCTTGAGAACAGCATGGGTTGTGTTCTCGGTCAACATGACGAGACTGGACGAAAAGAGCATGCAATCTATTACTTGAGTAAAAAGTTCACAGACTATGAGTCCCGTTACTCTATGCTCCAAAAGATGTGTTGTGCACTTGCTTAGGCTGCCAAACGTCTGAGACAATACATGCTAAATCACACAACCATGCTGATTTCGAAGATGGATCCGATCAAATACGCCTTTGAAAAGCAGGCACTTTCCGGAAGGATTTCCCGATGGCAGATGGTACTGACTGAGTACGATATACGGTATGTCTTGCAAAAGGCTATCAAAGGTAGCGTACTGTCAGAGTACCTGGCTGAGCAGCCAATTGATGATTACCAGCCGATGAAGTTTGATTTTCCTGACGAGGATATCATGTACTTAAAGATGAAAGACTGCGAAGAGTCGTTGCATGGTGAAGGTCCTGAGCCGGGTTCCCAATGACAATTAATTTTTGATGGTGCTGTAAATTCATATGGAAGTGGAATTGGGGCAATCATTACGACTCCCCATGGGACGCACATCCCGTTCACTGCTAGACTGACATTTCCAGTTACCAACAATGAGGCTGAATATGAGGCGTGTATCATGGGTCTCGAGGAGGCTATTGATTTGAGGATTAAAAATCTTGATGTGTATGGAGATTCCGCGCTAGTCGTGAACCAGATCAAGGGCGAATGGGAGACTCGTCAGCCTAATCTGATACCGTATATGAATTACGCAATACGGTTGCTGCCTTTCTTTGACAGAGTCGAGTTTCACCATGTGCCCCAGGCAGAAAATTAGATGGCTGACGCTCTTGCGACATTGTCCTCCATGTACAAGGTTAACTTCTAGAATGATGCTCCCAGGATAGTTATCTCTCGCCTTGACCGGCCTGCCTTCATATTCACCATTGAGGAAGCTTCCGATGGCAAGCCGTGGTATTTTGATATCCAAAATTTCCTAAAGAACCAAGAGTATCCGAATGGGGCATCCAGCCGTGATAAGAAGACTCTTAGGAGATTGGCTGGCAATTTCTACTTGAACCTAAATGGTGTTTTTTATAGGAGAAACCATGATTTGGTGCTACTGCGATGTATTGATGAGAAAGAAGCTAATATGCTCATGGAGGAGGTCCACGAGGGTACCTTTGGCACGCATGCTGGCGGACATGCTATGTCTCGAAAGTTATTACGGGCAGGGTATTATTGGTTGACAAGGGAAATAGACTGTTTCAAGTTTGCAAAGAAATGCCATAAATGCCAGATTTATGCAGACAAGATTCAGGTGCCGCCAAGCCCTTTGAATGTTATGGCGTCCCTGTGGCCTTTCTCCATGTGGGGCATCGATATGATTGGCAAAATTGAGCCCACCGCATCCAATGGACACCGGTTCATCTTGGTAGCTATTGATTACTTCACCAAATGGGTTGAAGCAGCATCTTATGCTAATGTTACCAAGCAAGTAGTAGCGCGGTTTATCAAAAAGGATATCATCTGTCATTACGGCATCCCCGAAAGAATCATTACTGACAATGGTTCGAACCTGAATAACAAGATGATGAAGGAATTGTGCCAGAATTTCAAGATTGAGCATCACAATTCATCTCCCTATCGGCCCAAGATGAATGGCGCTGTCGAAGCGGCCAATAAGAACATCAAGAAGATCGTTCAGAAGATGGTTGTGACATACAAAGATTGGCATGAGATGTTGCCCTTCGCTTTGCACGGTTATCATACGACGATACACACATCAATTGGGGCAACACCCTTCTCGCTGGTGTATGGTATGGAGGTTGTCCTACCATTAGAAGTTGAGATTCCTTCCTTGAGGGTTTTGCTCGATGTCCAACTCGATGAGGCAGAGTGGGTAAGGAATAGGCTGAATCAACTCAGTTTGATGGATGAGAAGAGACTTGCATCTATCGCATATGGTCGGTTATACCAGAGCCGGATGAAGAAGGCTTACGATAAGAAGGTGCGCCCTTGAAGCTTTCAGACGGGCGATCTTGTGCTGAAGAAGATTCTCCCACCACAATCAGATCACAGGGGCAAATGGACTCCCAACTATGAAGGTCCATATATCATTAGAAAGGTCTTCTCCGGAGGAGCCTTACTGTTGTCCACCATGGATGGCGAGGATTTTTCATCCCCTGTGAACTCGGACGCAGTTAAAAAATACTTTGCTTAAAAAGACCTGCTGGACAGAAAAAAGAGAGTCCAAGAAAAAATGGGGCATCCTGGCGAACCAAAAAGAAAAAGAAAAAGGTTCGGGCAAAATTAGGGATAAAATTGAAAAGATGTACACCCGCGAAGTCGAAAACCTGAAAAGGCGACTTCGGCAAAAAAGGGTATCCTGGTGAATTGAAAACCCGCAAAGGGCGATTCAGGAAAAAGTTAGGGATTGAAAAAGCAAATGATTGCGGTCCGAGTTTGATACTGCATTGCTTAGTGGTTTGGGAGCACCTGAGGGTCGATTATCCAAGTCAATCTCTTCCGAGGATGGAGTATCTGGAACGCATCGGAGTCAGGCGAGTCATAGGAGGATCAGCTCATGGTGTTTGTCTGTACCACGTTGCCGACATGTATACAAATTTCTTTGTAGCTCTGTACATATTTGTATTTGTTTTTGTAGCTTCCTCTTTTCAGGATTTGCATCCATTGTACAAAACCTTGCCTATTTACAGGCCCGTTATCAATAAACGCGTACTATTCAGTACTTGATGTTTATTCTTGTTTTAACTTTTACTGTTTTGTTTGCGGAAAACGCTAATGTTTTTGATAAACTTGCACGTGCATAAACTTGCAGGCCTCGGCCAATAATTGTTAAAACTTTGAATTGACTGAGCAATTGTCACGGTTATTGACCTGGATATTTCCTGTTGTATAAGATATCTTATCGTTGCTCATTTTTTGCAGGGTCATTACCTTTGCAGCAAATAGATAAGGGGTCATGTTTCCCCAGCCAGAGTCCCTTAACGTAGGAGCAGGCTCTAGGTGATTTCGTTTCTCCCCAACAGATGGAAGTCGCATCTTTATCCCCGCAAGAGTTGGATACAAGCTAGCAAGTAGTCAGGCCATGATGGGCATCCCCAGCGATGGTCATGTGTACATGTAATCCCCAGTGAAGTCCTCACAGGACACAACCAGGTTGTCAGTGGTTTTGAAAGTTCATCCCCGCGCAGGATTGTTCTTTCTGTTTCTCCAGCAGGTTGTCTTTCCTCCAATAGGTTGATTATCCTCAGCAGAGTTCGTAACTCCGGATCGTAAAACTATCCCCCAGGAGGATTGTTTCTTTCCCCCGCGGAGTCGGTTCACCTTTTCCAGCATTTATTTTGCTGGAATAATTTTGTGATACCCTGTTATCCCCGACGGAGTTGGCTTTGTCTTCAACATTTATTTTGTTGAAGCGGTTCTGTATCTAGATTTTCTCTGGCAGCCCGAGCCTGCATTTGCATCTTGCATATATCATCATATCTGCATTGCATAGTAATTTACCCAAATGTGTAGCATTCCATCTTATATGGAGAATTTTGCCATTTTCAAACATGTGCATTCTGAGACATAAGCCAGGTTGGTTACCTCTTTGTTTCCGGGTGTTCTTCCCTGCAAGTAATTGGAATTCTTGTTCAGGATCGTTTTCAGATATTCAGATTTGTGGCATGAGATATGTGATGATAACGTTTGTCGTATCGTGTGTTCCCTCATCAGAGTTGCTTGGTTAAGTTTCTCTTCTGCCCCGACAGAGTTTTCTTTACGCAGTTTCATAATTAGACTTTGGAGTTGTTATTAGAAATTCCCCAGCGGAGTTTTCCTCAGATTGATGTCACGTCAGCATTTTAAAAGAAAGACTTCAGGGATGAGACAGTTGAGGTCAGTACTCGTCGTCAAGGTTAAGGTCTGGCAATCGACGTCAGAATTTCCCCGGCAGAGTTCTTCCCAGATGGCTGTTATGTCAGCATTACAACGGCTTCTTGATTAGACTTTGGAGTTGTTGTCAGAAATTCCTCGACAGAGTTTCTTCGAATGGCTGAAAAGGCTTCATAATTAGACTTTGAAGTTGTTACCAGCATCACACGGCTTCATAATTATACTTTGAAGTAGTTAGCAACAGTGGATGGCTTCATAATTAGACCTTGGAGTTATCGTCAGCATTAAACGACTTCATAATTAGACTTTAAAGTTTGTTATATCAGCGGTACAAGGCTTCATGATTTGACTTTGAAGTTGTTGTCAACATGGAAGGCTCCATAATTAGACTTTGGAGTTGTTATCACTATGGCTTCATAATTAAACTTTGAAGTTGTTGTTAGAAATTACCCGGAAGAGTTCTAGCACACTTCATAATTTGACTTTGGAGTTCGGCAGAATTTTTCTCGAGTAGCTGTTACGTCAGCATTACAGACTTCATAATTTGATTTTGAAGTTTGGCAGAATTTTTGCTCGAGTAGCTGTTACGCCAGCATTGCAGACTTCATAATTTGATTTTGAAGTTCGACAGAGTTTCCTCTAGCTGCTGTTACGTCAGCATTACAATAGCTTCATAATTAGACCTTGGAGTTGTTGTCAGTTTTAAACGGCTTCATAAATAGACTTTGAAGTCATTGTCAGATGTCCCCAACAGAGTTTTTCTCTAATTGCTGTTATGTCAGCAGTAAACGGCTTCATAATTAGACTTTGGAGTTTGTTATCGGCATTACGCGGCTTCATGATTTGACTTTGAAGTTGCCGTCAGCATTGCAGGCTTCATAATTAGACTTTGGAGTTTGTTGTCAGTTTTGAATGGCTTCATAATTAGACCTTGGAGTTGTCGTCAGCATTAAAAAAACCGCTTCATAATTAGACTTTGGAGTTGTTGCAAGATTTCCCCCGCAGAGTGGCTTGGAAAAGGAAGATCCCGGATAGTACATGGATGACACACTTTACGTAGTGCCCACTTTTTGTAGCGCATGTTCGAATATTGATTTTGGATTCAATGCCTGTGGCGTCACACAGGTGGGTAATGTTGAAATCAGTTGCTTTATCAAAGGATTGATCAGTTGTTGCCGTGACAACCAGATTTAATTTTCGGGATTTTTCCCCAAGCAGTTTTGCAGTTTGTTTCTTTGGTTAGCAAATTTCTGGGTTCTCTGGTATTCAACCGTCTTTTACCTCGATTGTTCGAAAGCCGTTCGCTTTTCACCCAGTCGGGTCCAAGCCGCTTGAATAGGGGCAGCTGTTGCACCCCAAAATTTGCCTAACCTTTTCTCACTTGGTTTATGTTTCATTGCATTTGCATATGATTGATCTAACATTTGCATAGCATAGCATTGTTCATTTGTGCAGGGGATCAAATGTGGTTTATATCAAGAGGAGCCTTTCTATAGGTCTTATTCAAGCTTAAGAAGTCACCAAAGTCATCAGGAAGAGGGTTGGGTTCTTGAGAAGTTCAGTTGTTTGTATGTGGTTAATCTCCTAGCTTGAGGACCAATTGAAGATCATCAGTGAGTTGTGAAGCCTTAATCATGGATGGAGTGTGTGGATAGAGCTCATAGAGTGCCTTGAGGGTCATGAGAGAGCTCATACAAATCATTATGCCAAGTGTGGAGAGCCATAGTTGAGGGTGTTGCAATTAGGGTTTTCATCTGAGTAATCCTAAGTCAATTGTGCAATTGAAGAGGATCAAAGCTCATTTTTGAGTCTTTGAAATCATGGATAGTTGTGTTGATACACATGAGATGATATTCCAAGATGAATTCAAAAAGAATTTAAAGTGTGAGGAGTTGCTAAATTAGGGTTCTCAGGGACAAATCCCCTATTTAGTGCCTAACTTCAAGACAACTTATCTCAAGATGCAAGTTTCATCTCCATTTTTAGCCAACATGAAACTTGTAGAGCATGTTCTTAGATTTAATTTGAGTACTAGAAGTCCTCCATTGGATTTATAGAACTCAAGTTATGGTTCAGACAAGTTACAGGTCATCTGAGGAATGTGAAATTTGTCTGTGAAAGTTAACCAACTTCCAAGGAACTTTTGACCTAGAAGGGTGTTTCTCTTGGATTTTTGGCCAACATGAAAGTTGTAGGTCTTAATCTTAGCTTTCCAAATTGTATTAGAAGTTTTCCATATGATTTGTAGAACGCAAGCTATGAGATTTACAAGTCAGGGGTATTTTGGGAAAGTGAGATTATAGGTCATTTGGCATTATAGGTCATTTTCACCATCTTGCAAGCTTCAAATGGAGTTTTGTTCAACATGAACCTTGTTCAAAATGATTTTTTTTAGGTCAACCATGTTCTCATGAGGAGTTGATTTGGCCTAGGGTGAGACTTGGTTTGAGAAATTTTGCAAAAGGGAGAATTTAAAGGCATTTAATTGAAAATTTGTGATTAATTCATTTATGTTCAAAATAGGCCAAGTGAGTACTCATTTTAATCAGAAAAAGCATTCTAAGCACTTTGGCATTTTTATAATTTTCATTTGAGGTCAATTTCATAGCTTTGTGGCTTGTTACTTCACAAGTAAGCAACACTTCATAACTTGGTCATGAGAGGAATTCAAGCTCTCTAATCACTCTAGACACTCTCACCAGACCACAAAGGTTAGAATGAAAGCTTCCAAGGGAAGTTTTGAGGGACAATTCGTGCTCTCCATTAATTTCAATTTTTGTCAGAAAAATAAAACAAAAATATGCTCATGATCCTCATTTAATTTGTGATTTTTTTTTGTGTTTTTGTATTTCTGGTTTGCTTATTTTTCAATTTAATTTGAATTTCTCCATTTTATTATTTCTTTAATTTTGTATATTTGATACATGTTTTTGTTGTTTTTTGTTCTTGCAATTGGTATGGAATCTTGGGCTGATTTTTTGCTAGCTGGTAGATTAGAGATGCATGATCCCCTATGATTTAATTTAGATTTTTTAGATAATAATAGGTTCTGTTTTGGATTAGGATCATTAGACTTGCTACTTTAGGGTTTTAGTTAGATACCTTGTGATTTAGGATTTTTTAGGTGACCTTCCCTTTTTGATTTGATCCCTGATCTTTCTACTATAGGTCCATAACATGTTTAGGTTCCCTTAGAAAATTTCATAGGATTTTAGAAGGTGTTTTAGGATTTTTCATAGATTTAATACTTAGGCTAATTTTAGTTGCTTTCAACATAGCACTTGCCTTAGATTGACCCTAATGGTTGCCTTTAGTGCATGATAGGTTTTCTAATCTTCTTTGTTGGTGTTTTAGACATGTTTAAGCTTCTATTTTCTTGTTTTTGATGTTTGATTTGGTGTTTAGACCTCCCTTTAGAAGCTTTCTTTGAGCTTGTTCAATTAGGGTTTAGGAAGAGCTTAGTTTGCTTTCTCTTTCTTCGCATGAAACATGGATTGCTTTGAGTGCTTTCCATTCTCATCCTATGATTCAAGGTCCCTATGTGAAAGCCTCGTCTTTCCTTTGGAAAGATGTGTGGCATTTTACAATAGGTAGAACCTTTGAGGATGCCTTTCTCAGATGACTGGTTGAGTGTCAGGAGGGATTCCTTTGGTTTCCTCCCTGCTTCCCATCATCAGTCAATATTCTTGATGATTATTCTTTTCCTTTTGTTGGAGCTTGTTGGAGCATGGAGATGAAGACTTCTCTTGAAGATTGCTTGAAGTTGTTTGCTTGCAGCTGTTTGTTTGTTTGCTGTTTGTTTGCTCTGCTGTTGAGCTGTTTTGTCTGCTGTTTTCTGACTGCTCTGCTTTACTTGTGTGACTGATTGACTGTGTGCTGCATTAGACTAGGTTTTTAATATAGTGATCTAGGCTTAAGAGCATCCTAAAGTTTGAGAATAGCTCCATTTGCTTGTCTGCATTTAGAGGTTGAGTTTGTCTCCCTCTGCTTGACTGTTATTATCTGGCTTTGCTTGCTGGCTTAAGGTTGAGTCTGTCTCCCTTGCCTGTGTTTTGTGTGTTGCCTTTGGGCTTGCTTTCTCTAGAAGTTGAGCTTGCCTCCTTCTGCTTGTTTGTTGCATTGCATGCATTTTTATTTACAGTTGTTTCTATACAGTTATTTCTTTTGTTGTTGGTTTTCCTTTGCCATGTTCCCCTAGGAACTCTGACTTCTCTTGTTCAAGAAAAGTTATGACAGACATTAGGGTTCTAACCATGCATGATAACATTAGTTAGCTTCCCTTCTAACCTCAATCATAGGATCAATTTTGCATGACAACTTTAGGATTGGATCAGTTCCCCTTTAGTGTGTGTTTTCTCTTCTCATCTGCAAATAAATCAAAATACAGTAATAAAGGTTAATTGACATCGTGCGCTACGAGCCTTAAGCTACTTGAGAAAGGATTGTTGGAGAGTTTCTTTTCAACAGTCTGGATGTTTAGTATGGTACCCTTTGGGTGACATGCGACACATTCACTCTCAGGTCATAGTCTCTAGTGCGATATCAGTTGCAAACATCCATAAAAGATACTTCTCTAAAAAATAGAAAACAAATATTAAACTCTTTTTGTCCTCTTGGACCTTTAAATCTTGGAAACCCTTTTTAGAAGGAGAGCTCTGTTAACTCCCGGTTCTACCGCAAACGGTAAATGCCTAAGTCTCCGTCGAGCGAGCTGCATACACCAAACTGTTGGAACCGTCTGTTAACCCTACTCGGATAAAAAAGACAAACATGTGTCTCTCGTGTCCTGAACTATGTTTTCTCTGATCTTTCGCGTTGTGTGAAAGTACGTAGGCACAAGATGCGATATCTTGGAGAGCAACCTTCCCCCGTAGTTAGGCGAACTACGTTGACTCTGATTTCTAGTTCCATACGGGAATACATGGGCATAACGTGCGACGCTTTGCCGAGTCATTACTATTTTCTTTTCAGACCAGACCTTTAGTGTAGATAGATTTAACAAACCTCTCAGATAAACACAATAAGCATGGATCCCATAGAGTACAATGAACGTGAGGGGTGCTAATACCTTCCCCTTGCGTAAACGACTCCCGAATCCAAACAATGGTTGAGATGACCTTGTCTTATACCTTTTGTGTCAGGTTTTTTTCGATCGTTTAGTTTCCTGTTCTGAGGGATAAATAACAAAAGGTGGCGACTCTTCTATCTTGCCGGCCTCGTTTTTTGCAGTAGCGACACTCTTCATATCTGGATCTAGTATGATTATCTGTTAAGTTCTAATCACTAGACATAGATTTAAGTTTAACATTTGCTTGAGTATCAGGTCTTAATGCTTTGTGTTGTTGAGTTGCGTGAGACATCACCAATGAGATAATACGATTGTTCTCTCAATGTTGTCTAAGACATAACCTCTATTTTGGGTGATACGTGAGTATATTAGATGAATGATTAACTTTTGTTTAATTGGTAAGAATAATGCATGTGCTATAAATTGATGAGATCCAATCCCAACAAGGCTCCGTTTATATTTTAAGTCTTTACGTTACATTTTTCGTCTTTACATTTTCCGCTTTTATCTATTGTACCTTGAATCTTTCAACCATTTTGTAACCATAAGCTTAGAAATGTAGAGATCGTTGAACGACGCTCTTTCCTTCGCACCGATCCTTGTGGAGATGATATAAATCTCGAAAGGAATCCTTTCAAAACTATATTTTTGCTTCTTTTCGCTTTATTGAAGTTTGAACAAAATGTCACCGTTGTCGGGAATTGGTGTTTAGATATTGAAGTGCATTACAATAGTTTTTATATTTTTGAGCTTTTTACAATTGTTTATATTGTATATATACTTGTTTCTTTTTATGTTTTCTCAAGTGTTGATTAGGGAAGAATGATGAGAACTTCTTCTAGATTAGTTTTTATTTGTATAAAAGTATCCAATGAAAATTCTCCCAAGTCTAGATGGTAAAATTGGATGTTGACCATGTGAATGCAAGCAAGGAAAATTGTACTGCTTTATAGAATGTTAGATTGATTTAAGAATCTTGTGCTTTGTTCAAATGTGTGCTTTTGTTTCATTTTGCAACTTTTTTTGAATGCTTGTTTCACTAAGGACCAAAAGCCCCAAATTATGAGAAACCCCTATTGTTTATTATATGTTAGGATGACTGTTAAACTTTGTTTAATTCATTTGGTTCATGCTTAATCTTTTGATTATAGTAATTTTGTGGAAGCACTAGAAATGATTAAGGAATTTGTTTATATTGAGCACGACCGTATCCAAAAGTAACTTACCCATGAGTAGTGAGAATTTGATAACCCTTTTGAGCCTAAACAGTTTACATCTCATTTTAGTGATGAACTTGGTTTATGTACATAATTTGAAAGTTTAGTTCATCATTGAATTTTGTAAGATTCGAAGAAAAAAATTCTTGAAGCTTTGAACATTATTTAAATTGATTTACTTGGAATAAAAAGCAAAGAGCATTCACTTGAGGTTTGGTTGAATTCAAGTTGGGGAGAAGGAAAATAAAATCAGTAGGTTACTCAAAAATTTTGAAAATTTTCAAGCAAGCATTGAGAAGAAAATTGTAAATATGAATGTGAAAAACAAAAGAAAAAGAATGTTGGTCTAAAAAAGAAAAATATAGTTTGAAATAATTGTGCAAAAAGGAGTTTGAGAAGCTTGTAAATAGATGAAAGGAAGTGGTGAATGAAGTTGTGATGTGTAAATAACTTGTGTAGTGAATGTCTCTTTTGCGTTGGCAACTTTGATTCAATGACCTTTAGAAATATTCCTTTGTTGTGAACCCGACGAAGCTACAACCTTAAAAGTCCTTACTGATCTTTTTGCTTCTATGATTTCATTTTTGATTGATTAGATGAATGCATGAATTGGATTTTTATTACCATTGTTTGTCAAGTGAGTGAAATTGTTCTGCGGTTGCAAACACGTTAATTTCTTCATTCTTATTTTGAAGAGGAGTGTTAGAGTGATTCAAGTATGAGAATTTAGTTGTTATTTGAAACATTGCATGATTTTTTTAAAGAACTAAATTCTTTATCATTGTTCGATCCTTTTATGTGGTGAACATTGCTTGTGCGCATTCTCATGTTTGAGCAAAGCCTCTTGTATGAGCAAATCTCTCTTGTTTGAATTTGAAACCTTAATCATTTCTTGGTTGAATCTTATGCTTGAGCAAATCCTCTTGTTTGATCACATTTCTCTTGTTTCCATAAGGGGCAAACGTTGCTTGAGGACAAGCAAACATCTAGTTGGGGAGAGTTTGTTAAATCAAAATTTTGACTTAAATTGAACCATCTTTCTTGGACTTTTTCAACTCAATTCTAATGTTTTAATAGAGTTAATTCTTGTTTTTGTGTGATTCTTCAACATATTGCAAATACCTTTGGATTCTTTGATGTGTGTGTCATTGTGCCGGATATAGGCATAAAACATCAATGATTAAGACACAAATGATTGGACAAGGAAGCCAAAGAAGAGAAGAATGATCAACATGTTCGCTATGCGAAAACCAGCGAGGTGAAATCAAATGCTCGTTGTGCGAGGTCCTGGAGAATCCCCATCGAATCATCCCAGAATAGAGGCAGTAGGAAAAGGACCCTAAGTTCGTTGGGCAAAGCTGTAGCCAAGCAGTTCGATGTGCGAAGAAGAGTTTGCACTGCGAACTCAGATATTTTCCTGGGGCGGTTTAATTGTTCAAAGGCACTGCAAGTGCCTAAAAGTAATATTGATTGGGAGAAGAAGGTGTTCTCTAGGCGAACATGATAGATTTTTGTTTTACTATATATGTATTTTTCTCACTTTTTAGAAAAAAAATTGTAACATATATTTTAAGGGTCAGATCCTTGTCTCTCTTCATTCCAAACATATTCTAGAGCAAGAAAAACAAACCCTAAAGGGGAGAAGGTAAGATCTTCGATTTCTTGTTAGGTTTAGATGTAATATTTTGATAGCTTATGTATTTCATCTAATATATGTATTGTGAACTAGTTTTGATTCAATATTGATATTGTCTTGATTTCTTATTTGTGGGTCTTGACAAAACCTTTTTCAAATCTTAGATCTTAGATATTCATGTATCAATGAGAAAACTTTTGACATAGTCTTGTAAGTTGATATTCACTTGTATCTTCTATTTTATCGTATTGATTAGTATCATGAGTAGCATGAGTAGGATCGATACGGCATTATGATGATGCGTGATAATAGAGATGAAGAACTATGTTCACTTACATTTGGAAAATTAGTTGAATGCATGTAAAACGGGTTAAGCGTATGTACGGATTCTAATCATGGTGTTTTATATGAATCAATCATGAAGCTGATATGCATGTCATCTTTGTTTTCCTATTTGTCTTTGATTTGAACCACTTTAGAAATATACTCTTCAGATCTGGATCTAGGATGATTATATGTTAGGGTCCATACTCTAGACATAGCTTTAGGCTTAACATTTGCTTGAGTATCAGTTCTTAATGCTCTTTGTTATTGATTTGTGTGAGACATCACCAATGAGACAATACAGTTGTTCTCTCGATGTTTTCTTATATATAACCTCTATTGTGGGTGATATGTGGGGATATTAGATGAATGATTAATTTCTATTTAATTGGTAATAAGAATACATGTGTTATAAATTGATGAGATCCAATCCCAACAAGGTTACATTTATATTTTTAATTTTTACTTTATATTTTTCGCTTTTATCTATTGTACCTTGAATCTTTCAACCATTATGTAACCATAAGCTTAGAAATGTATAGTCCGTTGAGAAACGTTCTTTCCCTTGCACAGATCCCTGTGGAGACGATATAAATCCCATAGGGAATCATTCCAAAATTAAGTTTTTGCTTCTTGCTGCTTTACTATAGTTTGAACAAAATGGCACCGTTGTCGGGAATTGGTTCTAGATATTGAAGTGTATTACAATAGTTTTTATATTTTTGAGCTTTGTACAATTTTTTACATTGTATATAAACCTGTTTCCTTTTACGTTTTCTCAAGTGTTGGTTAGAGACGAATGATAGAACTTCTTCTAGATTGGTTGTTATTTGTATAAAAGTATCCAATAAAAATTCTCCCAAGTATAGATGGTGATGGTAGGATGTTGAACATGTGAATGTAAGAAAGGAAAATTGTACCGCTTTGTAGAATGTTACAATGATTTAAGAATTTTGTGCTTTGTGCAAATCTGTGTTTTTGTTTTATTTTGAAACTTTGTTTGAATGCTTGTTTCACTTAGGACCAAAAGCCAAAAATTGTGAGAAACCTCCATTGTTTACTATATGCTAAGATAGCTTATAAACTTTGTTTGATTCATTTGATTAATGCTTAATCTTTTGATTATTTTGATTTTGTGGAAGCATTAGAAATGATCAAAGAATTTGTTTATATTGAGCATAATTGTATCCAAAAGTAACTTACCTGTGAGTAGTGAGAATTTGTTAACCCCTTGTAGCCTAAACAGTTTAGATCTCATTTTTGTGATGAACTTGGTTTATGTACATAATTTGAATGTTTAGTTCATTGTTGAATTTTTTGAGATTCTAAACAAAATTCTTGAACCTTTGAACATTCTTTAAATTGATTTCCTTGCCATAAAAAACAAGGAGCATTCACATGAGGTTTGGTTGAATTCAAGTTGGGGAGAACGAAAAGAAAAGCAGTAGGTTACTCAAAAATTTTGAAAAATTTCAAGCAAGCATTGAAAAGAAAATTGTTAATATGAATGTGAAAAACAAAAGAAAAAGAATGCTTGTCTCTAAAAGAAAAATAGAGAATGAAATAATTGTGCAAAAGGAAGTTTGAGATGGTTGGAAATAGAGGAAAGGAAGTGGTGAATGAAGTTGTGATGTGTAAATAACTTGTGTAGTGAATGTCTCTTTTGCATTGGCAACTTTGATTCAATGACCTTTAGAAATGTCTCTTTATTATGAACCTGACCAAGCTACAACTTTAAAAGCCCTTATTGATCTTTTCACTTCCACAATTTCATTTTTGATTGATTAGATGAATGTATGAATTGGATTGTTATTAACTTTGTTTCTCAGGTGAGTGAATTTGCCATGTGGTCGTAAACACGTTAATTTCTTCATTCTTAGTTTAAAGAAGAGTGTTCGAGTGATTCAATTATGAGAATTTTGTTGTTATTTGAAACATTGCATGCTATTATTTTAAAAACTAAATTCTTTATCATTGTCCAATTCTATTAAGTGATGAATATTGCTTGTGCGTATTCTCATGTTTTAGCAAAGCCTCTTGTTTGAACAAACCTATCTTCTTTGAATTTGAACTGTTAATTCTTTCTTGGTTTAATCTTATGCTTGAGAAGACCCTCTTGTTTGGGCAAATTTCTCTTGTTTTCATGAGGGGCATGCTTTGCTTGAGGACAAGCAAAACTCTAGTTGGGGAAAGTTTTTTAAATGAAAATTTTGACTTAAATTGAACCATCTTTATTGAAAATTTTCAACTTATTTCTCATGTTTTAATAGAGTTAATTCTTGTTCTTGTGTGATTCTTCAACATATTGCAAATACCTTTAGATTCTTTGATGTGTATGTTATTGTGCAGGATATAAGCATTAAACATCAATGATTAAGACATAAATGATTGGACAAGGAAGCCAAAGAAGAAAATAAGGATCAACATGTTCGTCGTGCGAACGCTAGTGAGGTGAAAGGGATTGCTCGTTGTGCAAGGTCCTGGAGAAGCCCCGACAAACTATCCCAGATTATAGGCAATAGGAAAAGGACTCAAATTTGTTGTTTGAAGAATTTTTTACACTGCGAACTCATATATTTTCCAGGGGCAGTTTAATTGTTCAGAGGCACTTCAAGTGTCTAAAAGTAGTCTTCGCTGGGCGAAGAAGGTGTTCGCTAGGCAAACAGGATAGATTTTTGTTTTACTATATATGTACTTTTCTCACTTTTTAGAAAAATACTTTTGTATAACTTTTGTAACATATATTTTAAGGATCAAAACTATATCTTTCTTCATTCCAAATATACTTTAGAGAGAGAAAAACATACCCTAAGGGGGGCAAGGTAAGAGCTTCAATTTCTTGTTGGGTTTTGATGTAATCTTTTGATACCATATGTATTTCATCTAATATATGTATTTTGAACTAGTTTTGATTCAATATTGATGTTGTCTTTGATTTCTTATTTGTTGGTCTTGACAAAACCATTTTCAAACCTTATATCTTAGATATTCATCTATCAATGAGAAAACCTTTGACATAATCTTGAAAGTTGATATTCACTTGTATCTTCTATTTTATTATGTTGACTAGTAGCATGAGTAGGATCAATATGGTATTGTGAGGATGCGTAATAATAGATATGAAGAACTATGCTCACTTACATTTGGAAAATTAGTTGAATGCATGTAAAAAGGGGTAAGCATATGTACGTATTCTGATCATGGAATTTTATATGAATCAATCCTGAAGCTGATATGGATGTCATCTTTGTTTACCTGTTTATATTTGATTTGAACCTCTATAGAAATATACTCTGCAGATCTGGTTCTTGGATGATTATAAGTTAGGTTCTAGACTCTAGACATAGATTTAGGCTTAACATTTGATTGAGTATCGGTTCTTAATGCTCTGTGTTGTTGTGTTGCGTGAGACATGACCAATGAGACAATAATGTTGTTCTTTTGATGTTGCATTAGACATAACCTCTGTTGTGGGTGATACGTAAGGATATTAGACAAGTGATTAATTTGTGTTTAATTGGTTAGAAGAATGCATGTGTTATCAATTGATGAGTCCAACCCCAACAAGGCTCCGTTTATATTTTAAGTATTTACTTTATATTTTACGTCTTTATATTTTCTTCTTTTATCTATTGTACCTTAAATCTTTCAACCATGTTGTAACCATATGCTTAGAAATGTAGATACTGTTGAACGATGTTCTTTCCAATGCACCGATCCCTGTGGATACGATATAAATTCCAGAGAGAATCCTTCCAAAACTAAATTTTTGCTTCTTGCCGCTTTACCGCAACTTGAACACGTGATCGTTCCCATTTTACAAACCAAAGCAGATGACAACCAACTAAAACATTAAACGAAAGAAGAAGAAAGCTCCAAAGTAGTCTTCTACTCGCAAGTGACTACTTTTACTGAGTATATGTACATCAATTTACACACAGCTAACAAAACAAATGAGAAAGGGGTGATAATACATCCTACAAATGTTAATGGTGAAGTTCAGCAACAGGATAGTAATCACGAGTTCACAAAATACATCATTCACACCTAAAAGCACAATCAAATAGAAAACGATTTCAGAAAGAAACATATTTTTCTTTTAAAAAAATTAAATTAAGGTTTTTTCTGCATTTGGGAAAATTTTCGGAAAATGATTGATTCAAGAAAAAATTAGGGTAAACAGGGAAAGGTTATCAACATCACAATTTGGGAAATGAAATGACCCAAACAGATTCGTTCGGATTCCCAAGGAAAAATACATACTCTACAACAGCCACTAACCAGACAAGCAAAATAATTCATACAATATCATCATCATCAACAACAAGTTTATAAACATAAAAATAACAATACTTATAGAGACCATAGGGGTTTTTATCACAAATCCTTTTTTGGGGTCTCAGAGTAATCATATAGAAAAACATTTTCATTAGTCGAACCAATAAGGTTTTGCCCAAACCTTATTTAGACAATTTACATAGATCGTAAGAAAAAAGGAAAGTTAGGGAAAGCAGTATAAACCATAAGGCGCTTATAGGAGGGTAAGGAACCCTCACTATCCTGCATGTCTAAATCACCCATAAGAAAATAATTCAAATAATTATTTAGTCAGGTTTCTATATTTTCTATTATTTTAACTTATTAAAAAATAATTAAACGTGTCTACTTATTTTCAATAATCCAAATAATAATATTTTATTTTTCTGCTCTCCAATTCTATAACGCCGATAGTTATTAAATCACTAAAATACCTCTACACACTGAAAAACAGTGAAATTCAAGTATGGTGAATTAAAGACACCAATAACTAAATAAAATAATCTACTTAAAAATTGGGGTGTTACAAATCTCCCCCACATATAAGGATTTTCGCCCTAAAAAATTACTTGGCGAAAAGAGATCCGGATAAGATTCCTTCATCCCGTAATTCAACTCCCAAGTCAGACTCCCTCTAGCAGGTCCTTCCCAAACCACCTTCACTAAAGAAATCTCATTCCATCTGAGCTGCTTCACTTCTCGATCCTCAATCCTTATGAGAAATGTTTCAACAATCAGGTTCTCTTTGCACATTGTCCATATGGATTATAAGCGATGGATTGGGAATGTTCTTCTGAAGCTGAGACACGTGGAAAATATCATGTAGGTTCGAAAGAGAAGGTGGCAAGGCCACCTGTGGGTGACATCTCCAAATCTCTAGGAAATCTAATAGGGACCAATAAAATAAGGAGTAAGCTTCTTAGACTTCAATTTCCTCCCAACACCAGTCACCAAAGTGACTCTCGGAAACACATGATCACCCTCTCTAAATTCAATAGCCTTCCTCCACTTATTGTGATAACTTTTCTATCTACTATGAGATTCCTTCATCTTCTCTTGGATAATCTTCACTTTCCCTGTAGTGTGTTGCACAATCTTTGGTCCAAGTACACCACTCTCTCCATACTCATACTAACATAGAGAAGTCTTACACCCCTCCCATATAATGCTCTGAATGGTGTCATTCCAATACTCGAATGATAGTTGTATTATAAGTAAACTCGATAAATGGTAGAAAATCATACCAAGCAACACCTTGCTCTAAGAGGCAAGCCTTCAAAAGATCCTCCAAAGACCGAATAGTCCTTTCAGTCTGACCATCATTCTGGAGATGATAAGCAAAACTCAACTTCAGCTTTGTACCCAAAGCTTCCTGTAAGCTCTTCCAAAAACTAGGATGTGAATGTCAGATCTCTATCCATCATAATACTTTATGAAATACTATGAAGCTTCACAATCATAGCGATGTAAATCTCAGCCAACTTTTATAATGAAAAACTGATCTTAATCAGAATGAAGTGTGACGATTTAGTCAGCCTATCCACGATCACCCAAATCGTATCAAACCCTCTAGGAGAATTTGGGAACCCGGTCACAAAATAGATTAATATATTATTCCACTTTCATTTAGGAGCATTAAATGGTTACATAAGTTTAGACGGTTTTTGATGCTCAACCTCTGAATTTTGACTCACTCTGATCTCATCAAGAAAACCACTAGTCAGCTTCAACATGCCCAATTTCATACTACCCACAGTCACCTCACACACCAAACTAAAATCTCTAAATTATTTAATCAATTCCAACTCTTTAACCATTAATGTCGCCATGTGAAATGACTTCCTACTCAAAACATCAACTACAACATTGGCTTTCCCATGATGGTATTTTAAGCCAAAGTTGTAGTCCTTCAAAAACTTCAACCATCTCCTCTGCCTCATATTCAGTTCCTTCTAATCAAATATATACTTTAAACTCTTATAATCGCTGAATCCTTTGAATATATAACCATACAAATAGTGCCTCTAAACTCTTAGGATTTTAGAGGATTCTAAGTGTAAAATCCCCTCTTTTAGCACCTAACTTCCATGACAAGTTTCATCATGATACAAGCTCCATCTCATTTTTCATTAAACATGAGACTTGTTCCTTGTTCTCCAAGATTTATTTTGATTACAAAAACTCCTTCATTGGATTTATGCATCTCAAGTTATGATTTTCACAAATTGGTTTTAAAAAGTGAAGAGGATTTAGAGGCACCCAAGGGTAACCCACTTCTAAGGCAATTTTCACATGGAATAAAGCTTTTCCTCAACTTTCTTCAAACATGAGAGTTGTTCCCCATTGTTTAAGCTTTCTAAAGAGTGAAAGAACTCATCATTCCCATGTGTAGAACTCAGTTATGATCTCCTCAAGCCATGGTCATTTTGGATAACCTATTTTTAGGTCATTCACTTTAAGGTCAAAATCCATGAACTTCAAGACTTCAAATCAAGATTCTTGCAACATGAAACATGTGTATCAAGATCTTGCCTACACCATGGCCTCAAATTCCATGACCTTTGATGATTTGTGAGACAAGTAAGTCATGATGAACATGAAAACGTGAACTTTTGACTTAATTTGGTTTTCTTGCATTTCAAGCCACCAACTTGGATTATTTTTACTCCTTTGATACCATATCATCATCATGTCATGACAAAACAAATTGTTGCCTAAAATGAGCAAACATAACTTGGTATTTTTAAGCTTTTTTTTCCAAGTTTTACACTTTAGGGAGAAATCATCAAAACTCATGACAAACCTTTCTCCTTTCCTTCCCACCTCCATATTTCATTTTCTCACCCTCATTTGTAGTGATTGCTGACCAACAGTACGGTGCTAACCCTCTCAAACCCGTGTGTGCATCATTTTGGGGTATTCTTTGACAAGTTTGTGAAAGCAACCTTTCATACATCATGGGCCTTCTAAAATGCCCTTAAACCCTCACATATAAGAATGATACAAACCCTAACATGGAGAGAGGACCATTCTGCTGTAGAGAGAGCTCTAAACATCAAATTTTCTCAAGCTTTTCTCTCTCTTTGAATTGCTCATTTTTGTGAAGTTTGCTTTCATTTCTTGGTTGATTCTTACTCATTGAAGCACAAGGAACTCATTGGTGGCTTTAAATTGAAGCTCATGCATTGTTTGAAGGACCAATGGAGTTGCTCCGTTAGGTAATGTTCTTCACTCTGAATCTCTCATTTTAGGCATCAAAATAGGCTCATGTTGGTTGCATCTGAAGCCGTACCTTGTGTAGGCAATGTTTGAATGAGTGTTGTGTCTGTTTATGTACTTTTTAGATTGTGTGTGAAATTTTGTATTAATTTTTAAGCATGATAGAGGAACCTTTTTAGAAAACCAATGCCATATTCTTGCTCTCATGAAAAATCCTTCAAAAATGTGTCCAAGGTTTTGATTTTTATTCAAGTTTTCAGTCTTCTCTGGCAAGGCTGGCCGGAGAAGATGACCGAAGTAGGGTTCCGGTGGCCTACGTGTTTGCTGAGGTGTTTTCTTGTGTGGCGTGTTGATTTATTGACTTTGTTGATGTGGTGCATGTGTGGCATGAGGTGGCTGCCACCTCTGATTAATGAAATGATGCATTTCATTTATTCTGAGTCTTTTGTTTTGATTTTGAATAGGCTTAGCCCTTTTGCTTTTCACACATCCAATTTTTGGGCCCAATACGTGTGTTCACCTGAAACCCTTTATTTCTGATGTTTGTTGATGCACCCACTCATGTTCTTTTTCTCTTTTATTTTATTTTTATTCTATTTTTTTGTGATTTTATTTTAAATAGTTCCAATCATTTTAAAAATCCATAAAAATGTGTTTCTGAATAATTGACATCTTATTTAAATTTTCATATTTTTTATTTTTATTTTATTTTATTTTGATATTTTATTTTGAATTAATGATTTAATGTGTTTTGTTTGACCTAGTTTGTAACATGACTTCAGTTATTGCCATTCCCTTTTGACTCTTGGTTCAACTTTTCACATAAACTTAGAAACATATATGTAGGGTATTTAAGTGCTGCTTTGATGCCTTGATGATCATTTCTTGGATGTTTTTCATTTGGCTTTGTTTGACCCTCGATATATGCTCGACAAATTGCTTGCTTTGCCTTGTTTGATGCAACTGATGATGGTCTATTGCTTTTCTTTTTGTGATCCTTTGCACATTAATTCTTAATAGACTTAAATTGAGTTTGGAAATTTATTTGGATTTTATTTGGTCATGTGTCTTTTTTTGGAGGTTGCATCAAGTTCTTGTTGATTTGATCATGTGTTTGTGCATATCTTGACCTAGTCTTGTGAGATTGCTTCTTGTATGATTCCACAGATGTTTGATGAGTCTTGTATTCTCTTGATGATATGTTTGAGGTTCTGATTTCCATGATTAGGGGTTCATTTCATGATCACTTCATCTCATATGCTTTACATGATCATGTATTCCTTTTGTGGGTGACTTGTGAGATGTTTGCTTGACTTTTGTGCTTCAACTTGAGTTTGAATGTTCTTGATGTTGATATATAATTTGAATTTGAACTTGTTGAATATAATTTGAATTTCTTTTTTAGTTTGATTGAGTTGATACTTGATCATTTGTACTATTGTGGAATGCCTCTTTTCTTTAAGAATAACTTTATTGTGTGAGCTTGTTTTTTAGGTATGCTTTGAATTCCACTTTGATGTCTCTCTTATGTGTTCATGAATGAATGTTTGATTTGATAACCATGTCCATGTTGCTTCCCACACTTGATATCTTGTCCTAATCCCATGTCTTTTCCTTGAAGACCATGTCTTGCATGTTTGTTTTGTATGACAACTGTTTTGTTTGTGAATGTGGTGCATGATTTGAATATTTGAGTTTCTTTCTTTAATTATTGACATGTCTTGGATATGCTATGATGTTGCTACTTCCCCATTTTGTTTCTCATCTCATTTGACCTCTCTTCACTTTTTTGTGATTGATATTGCTTTCTTTGAGATATTTAAGTCATTTGAATGTGTGTGAGCATGTTGTTTGTCATTGTGTTTTGTTTTACAATCTTTTGATTTGGTTTGGCATATGAATGTTTCTTTGGTGTTTTGATATGATGTTGATGTGTGCCTCTGTATGATTAATGCTTGCTTGTGTGTTGGTTTGATTTCACTTTGCTACATTTTTTGTTCATCTTGTTTGCATTTCCTTCATTCTCCTTTCTTCTCTTTCACCTCTTGTGACTTGTTTAAGTCTTGCTTTTTTTTCATCTGTAATTGATTAGTAATGTGTTTACTTGTGCTTGCTCACATGATCCCTTGGGATTCCTTGTCCCTCTGTTTAAGATGGGAGTAGGAGAGACATTAGTCTTTCAATTCTTTGCATGATAACAATTAGGATAGTCCCTCTTTGACCTCAACTCTAGGTCCACCATTTTGTATGATAACATTAGGTAGACTTCCTTTTCATCCCAACCTTAGGACCATTTTATATGATAACATTAGGGTGTTTTCTTGTGTCTTCTCTTCTCATCTCAATCTTCTTTAAGACACTTAATAAAGAATGAAAAATGTTATGCGCCACGAGCCTTAAGCACATGGGAAATGATGAGTGGGGGGAATCTCCTCACTTGTCTAGAGTGTTTAGTGTATGCCCTTTGTGCGATATGCAACGCATTCGCTCTTATGTCATAGTCTTTAATGCAACATGAGTCTCAAACTAACTCAATCCACTTCACTAAAACTAATAAACCAAATTCAAACCTTTTTATCCTTCAGGATTGTTCTTCAAATCATTTTTAGAAAAGAGTACGTTGTTTTTTCATTCTACTGCAAACAGGTATCGACCCTAACTGCTAGAATGGAAACTTAACGTCACTCATAAAAAACACTTAACAAACCAGTGGTCTAGTTTCCCGAACTACGTTTGCTCTAATTTCTCATATTAGATGAGGATACGTAGGCACGAGACAACGATGTCTTGGCGAGCAACCTTCCCCCCATCACCTGTAGTTTCCCGAACTACATTGACTCTGACTTTCCCATTGCACGAGGGAATATGTTGGCATAGGGCGGTGATGTCCTATCGAGTCTGTTTTTTTCCCTTTCACCCCTGATTTAGCATTAGCTTTTACATAACACACCCTTGAAGGTGAGAAAATACTTAGAAGGGGGGTTGAATAAGTATGAAGATAAAACTTAGAAGTAAAAACTCAAGTATTTTTATCCTGGTTCGTTGAACTCAACTACTCTAGTCCACCCTATCAAGAGTGATTTCCCTTTCTCAAACAAGGACTTAATCCACCATTTAGTCAACTGATTACAATAGTAACCACTAAGAACAACTGTTCAAAGTCTTCTCAAGAACTTCTGATCCCAACTGGATCTTCTTAAGGAACTATTACAATAAAATGTAAGATCAATACAAGTGTATGAATGCTTCTAACAAGCTTTATCACAACAGTGATATTTCACTTAATGTTAAGAACAAAAGGATAAACTCAGCAATAAGAATATTTTATGAGAGCTTGTATGAGTTTATATTTTTGAGACTCGTTGGTTGTAGATCACTGCTGAAGAAGATGACTAAGACTTACTTTTATATGCACAGTAGTCCACAAAGTCTTGACATTGGAGGCTGTGTACTGAAAAGGCCTGAAACTTTTTATCTTTACATCACATGACTTTTCCTGGAAGTAGAATGCACAGAGAAATGCTTTTGGTCTGTGTTCTAGTGTCAAGCATGAAAGAGGAAACAGTCGTTGAGCTAAATCAAAGGATATTACTTTGAATTCTTCTTCAACAAGTATTTCTTTTCAGCAAAGTTGATCATCAGATTTTTCATGATCAGAGTCTTGGATACCCATCAGATTTTGCTGAATCAGAGTAAGGCAGCAAGTGTGCTTTAGCGTGTAGTTCTATCAGAGCAGAGTTTTATGAATTAGATCCTCAGTACATCCAGCATGTAGTACTCTCAGAGTCTTCTGAAAAACTGTGATTCTTAACTCTCATACAATGTTCTTCAATGCTTCAGAGTCTTTAGATCTTATTAGAGTCTTCTGCTTCAGATTCTTCTGCAGCTTCTGCTTCAGATTCTTCTGTAGCTTCTGCTTCAGATTCTTCTGTAGCTTCTACTTCAGATCCTTCTGCAGACAGCACTCAGATTCTTCTATAAGATGCTTCTGACTCTTCAGAGCCTTCCATTGTTTCATGTTCAGATTAATTTGCTCTTGGAAGTATATATATACTTTAATTATCTGCAGCAAATATTCATGAACCAATTTTAGAGTATATAATTCTTTAATACAAAATTTCATAAAAGTTATCATCAAAACATAGAGATATTACTAAGAAACAATCTGTGTTCTTACAATCTCCTTCTTTTTGATGATGACAAAACATGAGAAATTTTGTTCAATAATAAAAAATAATAATTATAACTCCCCCTGAGATTAAGAATCTCCCCCTAAAATGAATACTCTAAGGAAAATAATACTTCCCTTTTTGTTTGAGTGTATTTCAGAATCAGAGTCTGATGACTTCTTTCAAACACAGAGTCTGGTTAATCAGAGTCTGATGACTTCTTTCAAACACAGAGTTTGGTTTTGCGTTTAGACTCAGAGTACAATTTGCTTCAAGAATCAGAGTCTGGTTGGGTAATTCTCAGGATAACTTCAATGAATTTATTTTGTCAGATGAAACAATAAATCTGAAAGACTTAAATTCACAGATAGTTAATAATATATCTGAATTTTGTTTTAGTATTTGCTTATGGATTGAACAATCAGATTCTTTTTCTCCCCCTTTTTGTCATAATCAAAAAGATGTGTAAAGACAGAAAAGATAATAGAAGAAAAACAAAGCAAACAATTTCATTCATTCAGATGGTTCACATAACAGGTGATAACAAACAGAAAAGATAATACAAGTTCTGAATTGTCAACCTTTACTTCAGGTGCAGATGCATCAATGTCCATATTAGATGCAACATCTTCAGATGGAGAGTCTTCAGCAGGAGCAGCTTCCAGAAGCAGCACTGGTGGTTTGGGAATGCTCATCAGAGTTTGTCTTACCAACTCAGCAAACTTTGCCTTAGCATCTTCAGCACGGACTGTCTTGAGATGAGAGGCCACCACGTTGATCTTAGAGATAAATTTATCCCAAGAAGCTTCAGACTTAGCAGGATCTATACTGAACAGACACTCTTCTTCCACACGTGCAATCCCCATACGAACTTCATTTTTGAAATTATCAAACAGTTTATCAACATCTGATCTAGGGTTGGTGTACAGAAATTCCTCAGGGGTCACTTTTTCAGCAGATTCAGAGTTTGGCTGAGGTTGTTCACAAGTGATATTAGGAGGTGTTAGATCAGAAGGTGGTTGGTCAGATGGTTGAAATGCAGATGGTTGAGGTTCAGACTGTTGAGGTTCAGATGGTTGTGGTATTTTGAGTTGAGGTGTAGGGGTTGGTGAAATTTCAGCTTCAGAGGATGAATTTTGAAAATCTGAGAGGTTGAAATTTGAACAAAGTAAAAGTCTACGATTTTTTTGTTCAGGTGCTGAAAGATCAAAAAATGCAGGTTTGAGTGGATCAGGAATGTGTAAACAAGAGGGTGATGGAACTTCTGATTCAGAATCAGATGATTCAGTGGAGTGGCATGAGGTGGATGACAAGACAACCATGGTTGCAAGTGGTTCCAAATCAAGAATGTCATCTGATGGTTCTGGAACAGGTAATGGTTGTTCAGATGGTGTTGGTTGGGGAGGTTCAGATGAAATGGGTTGAGATGGATGTTCTGGTGATTGTTGTTGTTCTGGTTGTGTTTGTTGTTGTGGTTGTTGAGGTTCTGGTTGCTGTTGTTGTTGAAGTTCTGGTTGTTGTTGTTGTTGAAGTTCTGGTTGTTGTTGTTGTTGAGATTCTGGCTGAGATGGTTCTTGTTGTTGATGTTCTGGTTGGATTTTTGTTTGAGGTGGTTCAGATGGATTTTGTACAGAAGATGGTTGTGAAAGTGTAGTTTGAGACGAAGGGAGTTCAGATGTATGAATTCCAGATGATGGTGGTACAGATGATTGTGGTCTAGAAGGTGATGGAGGAGGTGAAGGTAATGGAGAGTGAATGGTTGGAGTTGGATCAGATGTTAATACCTGCTTGATAGTTTCTCTTATGTCTTCCAGACTAGCTTCTGGAGGAGTGGGTTTCACTTTCTTTACCTTCTGAGGCTTAACAGCAGCTTCAGAGGCTTTTCTCTTTGGCTGAGCCTCAGATCCTTCTTCAGCAATCTTCTTTAAGTGTCTTTCTCTAACAGGATTTGGCAGAATTTCTCTTTCCTTCTGTACTATGTTCACAGGCAGAGGAATACCTTCTTTTAAACAATCAGCAATGAATGTCAGAATGATGTGCCTAGGTTCATCAACAGTGAACATTGGAAAATCTTCAACAGGAATCCTTCTATTGCTTACATCCTTAGTAGCAATTTTCTTGGGTTTGCTGGCAAGCTTTGTGATGACCTTCATCCTCTTCAGAGTATTGCCATTGATGACAGAACCTATGACATAAGACAGATCCTCTGTCAATCCAGTGTCATACAGATATTTCACAAGACCATTCTCTGTTAGAATGTCTGATATCAGCCTACCCATAGGAATCCAATTCCTAACTTTTCCAGTTTTGACTCTTACATCTTCTCTTGTTTCCTTTATATGATTCAGAAGGTGACTAAACAGAAGATAAGGCAAGTCCACCTTCTTTCCCTTGCTCATACAGAACATGAAGTATAGTTGTTCATCACTGACATAGTCTGGGGAATTTGATGATTTTCTGTGAAAGATGGAACTCATGAAAATCTTGGCCCAGATCCTGTAGACTGGCTTTAGTTCCCTTACTTTGCTAGTTGGTGTCCCAGCAATAGTAACTTCTTGAAACACATCAGCAAGATCCACACGAGCAGATTGTAGACTGGTTTCACCATCAGTTTCAGAGTATCCAATTAGTTGTCTGATCAGCTTCTCAGTAATCACAATCTCCTTCCCAAGGACAGAAGAATGGATGAATTTAGGGCACACCTGAGCATGTATCCAGAATTCTTTTACTAAGGTTGGATAAACAGGACCCATAAGCCTGTCAAAAAACTTTGTCCAACTCTGAGTTTGGATGGTTGAGGAGAGATTAAATCCATTTTCTTCAATGGACTCAAGGTCTATGAAGCATTCACTCAGAACTTCAAGTTCTATGGTTGGAGTGAGAAGAGTTCTTACAGGTTCTTTGTAAGCTTCAACATTAGTAACAGAACCAGCAATGGTTGATTGCATCTGAGTAGATGTTGATGAAGAAGATGCCATTGATGTTCTTGAGAGAGAGGTTTTAGGTTTGGGGTTTACATGGAGAGCAAAGAGACGACTGAAATGCATAAAAGGTTCGTGAGGTGAAAAGTGTGAAATGGTGTGATTTGTGATATTTATAGATAAAATCAGATACACAAACAGTCACATAGGCACGCTTCACATAGCATTTAATGAAAAAGTAAAAACATCATTGCACAAAAATTATGATTCTGACAGATGGGGGGAAAATCAAGAAAATTCAGATTTTCAAAGCAGTACTTCAAACGTTAATTCAGTAAAGTGCACTCTACCTTTTCAGTTCTGAGCTACACGTGTTTCATTGTTTGTGCCTCTGAAATCTTTTGAGAAATGAAACGTTAGAGAACGTTCAGATCCTCTGAGCATTGTTAGTTCAGATTTACACAAGTAAAATAATTCAAGAAAATGAATAAATTAACAGATGAAATACTTCAGAGCATTAAACATTTTGCATCTGAGAAGTTTGCCTCTGATAAATATTATTCTGGACAAAAATCCATACAAATATTTTTCAGAATAAACTTGAACCTATCCTCAGCAAGGGGTTTTGTAAAAATATCAGCCCATTGATGATCTGTATCAACAAAAGCTAGGTTTATAATACCCTTCTGAACATAGTCTCTGATGAAATGATGTTTAATTTCTATATGGTTTGCCTTAGAGTGTAAAATTGGATTTTTAGACAAACATATAGCAGAAGTATTATCACAGAAGATAGATACATTACTCTCAAAGATCTGATAGTCCTCTAATTGACTCTTCATCCAGAGCATCTGCGTGCTACATCCAGCAGCAGCAATGTATTCTGCCTCTGTTGTAGAAAGTGCAATTGTGGGTTGCTTCTTGCTGTACCATGAGATCAGATGACTTCTAAGGAACTGACAGCTTCCAGAAGTACTTTTATGTTCTACTCTGTCTCCAGCATAGTCAGCATCACAGAATCCAACTAATGTATATTTATCAGATCTTCTGTAACACAGACCCACGTGAGTAGTACCTTTTAGATACCTTAGAATCCTCTTAACAGCAGTTAAGTGAGATTCTCTAGGATCTGATTGGAATCTTGCACATAAACATACACTGAACAGAATGTCAGGTCTAGAAGCAGTCAAGTAGAGAAGAGATCCTATCATACCTCTGTAGAGTTTCTGATCTACTTTCTTACTTACCTCTTCCTTGCCTAGTGTACTAGTTGGATGCATGGGAGTCTTTGCCATCTTACTATCAGTCATGTTAAATTTCTTCAGAAGTTCTTTAACATATTTGGTCTGATGAATGTAAGTGCACTCTGGAGTTTGGTTGACTTGAATTCCCAGAAAGAATTTCAATTCTCCCATCATGCTCATTTCAAATTCTGCCTGCATACATTGAGCAAACTCCTTTCCCAGCATAGTATTGGTAGATCCAAATATAATATCATCCACATATATTTGACATATTAGAAGATCTTTCTTAAATATTTTACAAAAGAGTGTTGTGTCCACCTTGCCTCTGATGAAATTATTTTCCAGAATGAAATTACTTAATCTCTCATACCAAGCTCTGGGAGCTTGTTTTAAACCATACAGAGATTTCTTTAGTTTGAAAACATGTTCTGGAAATTTTTCACTCTCAAAACCAGGAGGCTGGTGAACATAAACTTCTTCTTCTATAGTACCATTTAGAAATGCACTTTTAACATCCATTTGATATAGAGTGATGTTATATTGTGCAGCAAATAAAATAAGAAGGCGTATAGATTCTAACCTTGCCACTGGAGCATAAGTTTCAGTGTAATCAATACCTTCTTGTTGACTGTACCCTTGAGCAACAAGCCTTGCCTTATTTCTTTCAACTTCTCCTTTCTCATTAAGCTTATTTCTGAAGACCCACTTAGTTCCAATTATGTTGAATCCTTTTGGTCTTGGAACTAAGTCCCACACATCATTTCTAGTGAACTGATTTAGCTCTTCTTGCATGGCAATAATCCAGTCATTGTCTTGCAGAGCTTCATCCACAGTGGTTGGTTCAATTACTGACACCAATCCAAATAATGATGCTTTAGAGGATCTGAGGAAGGATCTTGTTCTGATAGGGTCATCCTTCTTTCCAATGATCACATTCTCTGGATGAGAAGCATTGATTCTGGAAGATGATCCTCTAACAGTTGATTCTTCAGAAATGTTTAAGTTGTTCATCTGAGAAGTCAAAGGAATTGCATCTGGCGTTGCTTCTAGTTCCTTCACTTGAGCTTTTTCTTCCTCTGAGCCTTCAGAGTCTGTGAAGACTACTTTTCTATCTGCAGAATTTTCAAACTGCTTTGGCTTTTCAATGCCAAGCTTATCATCAAATCTAACATGAATAGATTCTTCCACAATCTGTGTTTCAGTATTGTATACTCTGTATCCTTTAGAGCATTCAGAATACCCAAGCATGAAACACTTCTGTGCTTTAGAATCAAACTTGTTCAAATTTTCTTTAGTATTCAACATATAGCAAATGCATCCAAAAGGATGAAAATAAGCAATGTTGGGCTTTCTGTTCCTCCACAATTCATAGGGAGTCTTTTCCAGAAGAGGTCTTACAGACACTCTGTTCTGAATGTAACATGCTGTGTTGATTGCTTCTGCCCAAAAGTGCTTTGCCAGATTAGTCTCATTGATCATGGTTCTGGCCATTTCTTGCAGAGTTCTATTTTTCCTCTCTACAACTCCATTTTGTTGTGGAGTTATAGGACAGGAAAAATCATGAGCAATGCCATTTTCATTAAAATATTTTTCAAAATATTTGTTTTCAAATTCACCACCATGATCACTTCTGACTTTTATAATTTTGAAATCTTTTTCATTCTAGACTTGTTTGCAGAAGTCAAAGAACACAGAATGTGACTCATCCTTGTGTTTTAAGAACTTTACCCATGTCCATCTACTATAGTCATCAACAATGACTAATCCATACTTCTTGCCTCTGATGGATGCAGTTTTCACTGGTCCAAACAGATCAATATGAAGTAATTCTAATGGTCTAGAAGTAGAAACAACATTTTTTGATTTAAAAGATGATTTTGAAAACTTCCCTTTTTGACATGCTTCACAAAGAGCATCTGAGGTGAACTTCAACTTAGGAAGTCCTCTGACAAGATTAAGTTTATTAATCTGAGATATACGTCTCATATTAATATGCCCTAATCTTCTGTGACAGACCCATTGCTCCTCATTAACAGACAAGAGGCATTTAACGTTCTGAACCTTAAGTTCTGAAAGATTTATTTTATAAATGTTGTTCTTCCTCTTTCCATTAAATAGGATTGAGCCATCCTTTTGACTAATAGCTTTACAACATTTTTGATTAAAGACTATGTCATAACCATTGTCACTTAATTGACTTATGGACAATAGATTATGCTTTAGTCCTTCTACAAGTAAAACATTAGTGATAGAGGGAAGGTTACCATTTCCAATAGTGCCAGATCCAATGATCTTCCCCTTCTGATTCCCTCCAAATTTCACGTCACCTCCAGATATAAGCTCCAGACTTTGGAACATAGACCTTTCTCCCGTCATATGTCGCGAGCATCCAGAGTCCAGGTACCATGACTGGCGTCCTGATCTTGCTGCTAAGAACATCTGCAACAGGAATTATTTTACTCTTAGCTACCCAGATCTTCTTGGGTCCTTTTGGGTTAGTTGTTCTGAAGGTTCGTCTAAACTTCTGTTTTTTAACATAGGGTTTATTTTGACTAGCCTTAGATTTGAACACGTGAATGTTCTTTTCAGAACGAGTGTGTTCAATATCATTCAAGTGACCAAATTTAAAATTGGAATATAAAGGAGTCTTCTTGATGATAATTTTATCAACAGATTTTGGATTTAAGTCAGAGGAAGATTTATATCCAATTCCTTTTCTGTTATTTCTGCTAACTCCATAGATCATAGAAGCCATTTTACTTCTGTCTATGCTTTTAGCAAGAAACTTCTGAAAGCTGTAGTCATACTTTTCATAAATATTTTTGCATTCAAACTCAATTTCAGAATCAGAGTTTTGTTGAGCTAATTCAAAATCATTTTTCATTTTTATGTTCTTTTCGTTTAGCTCAGCCACTTCTGATTTGAGAATATTATTCTCAGATACAAGATTGCTTTGACGCTCCTTGTATTTAAGCTTAATATTATTATAGCTCTTCAGAACCTCTGATAACACTTTGATAAGTTCATCTTTAGTGAGTTTAGCCATTACCTCTTCAGCGTCAGAGTCAGATTCAGAACCTGAAATTCCTTCCTCCTGATCTTCCATGTCTGCCATCAATGCTACATTGGCACATTCTTCTTCTGCCTCAGATTCAGATTCAGATGTATCTGAATCATCCCAAGTTGCCATTAGAACCTTCTTCTTCTTATCAAATTTTCTTTTAGGCTTTTCTTTCAGAAGCTTTGGACAATCATTTTTGTAATGCCCATGTTCTTTATATTCGTAGCAGACAACCTCCTTTTTGCCAGATCTTCTGTGTCCAGAAGATTCCTTTCTTTGGCCGGGCTTCTTGAAGTTTCTAAACTTCTTTCCTTTATGCTTCCAGAGTTTGTTTATTCTTCTGGACAGCAAGGGTAATTCATCTTCATCTTTAGATGAGGATTCTTCAGAGCTTTCCTCTATTACCTGCAACGCTTTAGCAGATTTATTAGATTTTAAGGCAATTGACTTACCTTTCTTTTGAGGCTCATTGTAACACCCATTTTAATTATTTAGTCATTTTATTATTATTTTAATTATTATATGTTGGTGTGCCCTTTTTGTGGGGATGCGTTGAATGATGTTTGGTGAGTGTCCCTAATATGGGAGGATTATTGGTGGTGAATTGGTGTGAATATAATAATATAATAGATAATAATAATAATAATATTGGTGGTATTATTATTATTATTATTATTATTAGTAGTAGTAGTATTAATATTATTGGTGGAATATTATTACGAATATTATTAACGTTATGATTTTGGTGAACTAATATTATTATTTATAATATTATGTATATTATAATACTATTTATTTTATTAGTATTATTAGTGATATTTTATTATTATTATTATTTGGGATTAGAAATTAAAAAGGAAATAGGAGGTGAGAGGTTATTAGGGAGTTAGAAAGAGGGAAGTGAGAAGACACGATAGAACGGGAGAAGAGGGAATTGGGAGAAGAGCGAAGAACGGAAGAGAAGAGAGAAGGTCAAGGCTATCCAATCTTGGTAGGACTCTTCACGGATCAGAACAATTATCCAGGTAAGGGGGGAGAAACTGATTCGGATTGGTATAATGCATGAAATTGGGTAGAGGGGATTCCTTAACCCCGTAGGAATTTGATGATTATGATTGATATATGATATTATGTCTGTGTTTATGAATGTTGCTGTGATTGAAGAGTTTTGTGCATACATTTTATGATGATTATGGGATTCTGTGTAATTCCTGTAATATTAGTGATGAACACGAATTTATGACATTATGCCTGTTGCTGTTGTTGTTGATGGTGATGAAATTTGTACATTGTTACGATGTTGGTGAGTTCCTGTATAACCTCTGTGGTTTGGATAATGACCATGAGTATTGGTGAGATTTTGTGTAACCTATATGGCTTGGGTAATGACCATGATATAGGTTCTGAGATATAGTTTAAGAAACAATTGAATAGAGTAGAGTGTGATGATTGTTGCTGATACTGATAGAGTGGTGTATTTGCTGTTATGAGATTGGTGAAATCTGGTATAATTTCCGTAATAATAGCGATGAGTATGAAATAGGTTCCGAGAGGAAATTAAGGAGCATATGAGTTTTGAGTAACTATGTAGAGTTGGTGATGGATATAATTATAGGTTCTGAGAGGAGAAATTATGGAACAATTGACTAGTGTAGTGTATAATAGTTGTAATAATGGTAGGATAGAAGATAGATGAAGAATGATAGGCTTGGAATTGATCAACATGACATTTCTGGATAGTAAGGGTGGGTTTTCATATGATCATTGGGATTGTGTGATAGTGTATGATGGGTAGGATCACATTTAGGATAGAAACCCCTAAATTCCATGGTTTTGAAAAGTATGGTTATATGATATATGATGACATGATCTTTAAAAATATGTTGTTGGCTGTTATAATTGTCATATTATGGTAGGATTTCGAATTCTGAAACCAGGGCTTTTTATGGAATTGAAATCGGAGGTCCGGAAGGCCTCCAACGGTGGAAAACACAGAATTTTCTGCATTTTGCGCTACATGCGTCGACTTATGCGTCGCAGCGGTCGACACATACTGTTTGCATTTTTCTGGATTTCGCGTTTGTTTGCTATGCGCCGACCCAGCGGTCGACTCAAAGCTGTATATTGGTGAATTTTCTGTTTTGACGATTTTGGCCATAACTTTTGATCCGTAAGTCGGATTTAGTCCCTGTTCGAAGCGTTGGAAAGCTATTGAATAGATCTATAACATGGTATAAATAATATAGTTATTTGCCAAAAAAATTTATATCCAATATTTTTGGGGAGTCGTTGTTTAATTAAATAGTAACTAAACCACGAATCTATTGAAATGATTTATTGATTATTTACTTGAGTTTAATTGTTATGCACTTAGTGTGCTTGAGTTTGTTTGTCGTGCATTGGTGTCGTACATATCATGGTGTTTGGTGGGATGAATCATTGCTTAAGAGGAATGTATGTGATTCATCCGTACTCCTTTGTGGAGAATGGTGGGGATATATCATATCTCAGTAGGAGCGTAAGTGATCTGTCGGGGATAGATCATATCTCAGTAGGAGCATAAGTGATATGTCGGGGATAGATCATATCTCAGTAGGAGCGTAAGTGATCTGTCTAGGGTTCGATTGAATTAACCAATGAGTCGGTACCGCATGCTTGGTGTTGAGTTGCATAGTTGCATTATAATATGTTATATTGTAATTTGAACAGTAGGTTCGATGATTGGTGTTGTGGGGTGAATATTGGTGTGATTTACTACCTTATTTGCATGTATTAAATTACCAATATATTTTAATCGTGTTTTCTCACCCCTTTGTTGTTGTTGTGGTCTGTGCTTCTCCGGAAGTACAGATAATCCAGGTACTTAGCTAACTTGGATTATGGTGTACCAGTCGAGTCTAGGATGCTCTGATACGTAGCACGAGACTTGGGTGTTTTGTTATTGTCTGTTGAACTTGTATTTTATTTTCCTGTGAACGTATCAAAACATTTGTTGGATTTTACTATTTTTGTTATTTTCCGTTGTATTTTGGAGAAAACCTTTTTATAAGGAAATGTTGGTTTTGCTATGTGATATCCCACTTGGGAAGAAATACTCTGATGTTTATTTATAATGTTTATTATTTTAATTGTTGTGGAAAGTGGGGTGTTACAATTGGTATCAGAGCAGGTCGGTCCGCCCGACCAGTGTAGTTGAGTTGAGTCTGTCCTTTAGGACAGAGTTGAGTATCTTTTAACCTGGTGTTGTTACAGGAACTACCATTACTTGGGGGGTGGTTCGGAAAGGTTTTCTGGAAAAGTATTTTTCGGAAGATATTCGGAGTGCTAAGGAGATTGAATTCTTAGAGCTGAAGCAGGGTAGTATGACGGTAGCAGAGTATGCTGCTAAGTTTGAAGAGCTGGTGCAGTATTGTCCTCATTATAATATTGATGGGGCAATGACTTCTAAGTGTTTAAAATTTGAGAATGGACTGCGCCCAGAAATTAAGTTGGGGATTGCTTGTCAGAAGATCAGGAGTTATCCTGAGATGGTAAGCAGGAGCAGGATTTATGATAACGATAACCGGGCATTGATTGCGCACTACAAAGATGCTAATGACCGTAAGGGTAAGCAGAGGTTCAGTGGTACTCCTTATAGTATTTTTGCTGATAAAGGAAAGCGTAAAGCTGTTGTTGATAAGAAGCCCAGAGAGGGGAGAACATCTGCTAATGGGAAATGTTTCCGATGCGGAGGCATGGGACACCGTGCTAATGATTGTCCTAATGAAGTAAAGAAGTGTTTTAAGTGTGGGAAGCCAGGTCATGTGATAGCTGATTGCAGAGCTACTATGCCGACCTGTTATAATTATGGTGAGAAGGGTCACATCAGTACCCATTGTGAGAAGCCGAAGAAGCCTCAGACGTCTCCGGCTGGTGGGAAGGTGTTTGCTTTGGCAGGAACTCAAGCTGTCAGTGATGAGCGAGTTATCAAAGGTACTTGTATTATCAATAATATTCCTTTGACTGCTATTGTTGATACGGGTACGACCCACTCATTTATTTCTGTTGATTGTGTGAAGAGGATAGGATTGGTGCCGTCTACTCTTGAGGGACGAATGACTATTGAGACACCCTCGATTGGTTCAGTGACTACTTCTTTAGTATGTTTGAAGTGTCCGCTGACTATTTTCGGTAGAGAATTTGGAGTGGATCTGATTTGTCTACCACTTGGTAATTTGGATGTCATTCTGGGTATGAACTGGTTGGAGTTCAACCGAGTCTACATCGATTATTTTCGAAAAGAATTGTTGTTCCTGACTCCAGAAGAAGAAGCTTTGGTAGATTCTTTGCCTAGTAAAGAATTGAGGACTTTGTTGGAAGATGAAGCCAAAGTGTTTGCTTTATTTGCATCATTATCGGTGGATAGAAAAGCGTCAGTGGAGGAATTGGCAGTAGTGAATGAATTTCCGGAAGTGTTTCCTGACGACATTACGGAATTGCCGCCGACGCGAGAAGTTGAATTTAGTATTGACCTTGTTCCTGGTACGAGACCTATTTCTATGGCGCCGTACAGGATGTCTGCAGTAGAGTTGGCTGAGTTGAAATCTCAGATTGGAGAGTTGTTGGATAGAAAGTTTATTAGGCCAAGTGTGTCGCCGTGGGGAGCTCTAGTGTTATTGGTAAAGAAGAAGGATGGTAGTATGCGTTTATGCATCGATTACCGTCAGTTGAATAAAGTGACTATTAAGAATAAGTATCCTCTACCTAGGATTGATGACTTAATGGATCAACTGGTGGGAGCTCGTGTGTTTAGTAAGATCGATTTGAGATCGGGTTACCATCAGATCAGAGTAAAAGAATGTGATATTCAGAAGACTGCTTTTAGGACTCGATATGGACATTACGAATATGTTGTAATGCCGTTTGGAATGACTAATGCGCCGAGAGTATTTATGGAGTATATGAACAAAATTTTCCATTCTTACTTGGATCAATTCATTGTGGTATTTATTGACGATATACTAATTTATTCTAAATTCAATGAAGAACATGCAGGACACCTGAGAATTGCCTTGCAGGTGCTAAAGGAAAATAAGTTATTTGCTAAATTGTCAAAGTGTGACTTCTGGATGAAGACGGTGAGTTTCTTGGGGCATGTAATATCTGGTGATGGTATAGCGGTGGACCCGTCAAAAGTGAGTGCAATATTGCAGTGGGAACCGCCGAAGACAGCGACGGAGATTAGAAGCTTTTTGGGTTTGGCTGGTTATTACTGCAGGTTTATTAAAGGGTTCTCTAATTTGGCGTTGCCATTGACTCAGTTGACGATAAAGAACCAAGTGTTTGTATGGGATGCTGCTTGTGAAGAAAGCTTTGAAGAGTTGAAAAAGAAATTGACTACGGCACCGGTGTTAGTGTTGCCGACTCTGAGTGAACCATTTGTGGTGTATTGTGATGCGTCTAAGATGGGATTAGGCGGAGTTCTTATGCAGAATGGTAAGGTAGTAGCATATGCTTCGCGGCAACTGAGAGTGCATGAGCGAAATTATCCTACTCATGATCTCAAATTGGCTGCGGTTGTTTTTATGTTGAGATTTAGAGGCAAGATTTGTGTACCAGATGATGAAGAATTGAAAAAGTCAATTTTAAGTGAAGGACATCGTATTAGTTTGAGTATCCATCCGGGAGCTATGAAGATGTATCATGATTTGAAGAAATTATTTTGGTGGTCTGGTATGAAAAGAGACATTGCTCAATTTGTGTATGCCTGTTTGACGTGTCAGAAGTCGAAAGTAGAACACCAGAGACCGTCTGGATTTATGCAACCATTAGAGATTCCGATTTGGAAATGGGATTGCATTACTATGGATTTTGTTATAGGTTTGCCGAATACGGTGAGAGGTTTTGATGCTATATGGATGATTATGGATCGATTGACGAAGTCTACACACTTTGTGCCGATCAATATTAGTTTCCCGTTGAAGAAGCTGGCAGAGATTTATATTCGAGTAATTGTAAAGTTACATGGTGTTCCGTCCAGTATTGTGTCGGATAGAGACCCGAGGTTTACTTCGGAATTTTGGAAGAGCTTACAGGAAGCGTTGGGAACTAAGTTGAAGTGGAGTTCAGCTTATCATCCGCAAACTGATGGTCAGTCAGAGAGGACTATTCAGTCGCTTGAGGATTTACTAAGAGCTTGTGTGTTGGAAAAGGGTGGTGCGTGGGATACTCATTTACCATTGATTGAGTTCACGTACAATAACAGTTACCATTCGAGTATCGGAATGGCACCGTTTGAAGCTTTGTATGGGAGGAGGTGTAGGACTCCTCTGTGTTGGTATGAAACTGGTGAGAATGTGGTGCTTGGACCAGAGATTGTACAGCAGACTACTGAGACAATTCATATGATTCGTGAGAAAATGAAAGTGTCTCAGAGTAGACAGAAAAGTTATCATGATAACCGGAGGAAAGAGTTGGAATTCAGTGTAGGTGATCACGTATTCCTAAGAGTTAACCCGATGACTGGTGTGGGTCGTGCATTGAAGTCCAAGAAGCTGGATTCTAAATTTATTGGACCTTATGAGATTTTGCAGAGAATTGGTGTTGTGGCTTATAGGGTGGCATTGCCGCCTGAATTGTCGAACTTACATGATGTGTTTCATGTGTCGCAATTGCGAAAGTATGTTTCGGATCCATCTCATGTGATTCCGAGGGATGATGTTCAGGTTCGGGAGAATCTTACTATTGAGATGATGCCGTTGAGGATCGAGGACCGTAAGATGAAACAGCTCTGAGGGAAGGAGATACCTTTGGTGAAGGTAGCTTGGGGAGGTGCTGCAGGAGGCAGTGTGACCTGGTAGTTGGAAAGTAGGATGCGAGAAGCGTATCCAGAACTATTTCCATCAGGTAATTTTTTAGGACGAAAATAATTAAAGTGAGGGAGAGTTGTAACACCCATTTTAATTATTTAGTCATTTTATTATTATTTTAATTATTATATGTTGGTGTGCCCTTTTTGTGGGGATGTGTTAGATGATGTTTGGTGAGTGTCCCTAATATGGGAGGATTATTGGTGGTGAATTGGTGTGGATATAATAATATAATAGATAATAATAATATTGGTGGTATTACTATTATTACTATTATTATTAGTATTAATATTATTGGTGGAATATTATTACTAATATTATTAACGTTATGATTTTGGTGAACTAATATTATTATTAATAATATTATGTATATTATAATACTATTTATTTTATTAGTATTATTAGTGATATTTTATTATTATTATTATTATTTGGGATTAGAAATTAAAAAGGAAATAGGAGGTGAGAGGTTATTAGGGAGTTAGAAAGAGGGAAGTGAGAAGACACAATAGAATGGGAGAAGAGGGAATTGGGAGAAGAGCGAAGAACGGAGGAGAAGAGAGAAGGTCAAGGCTATCCAATATTGGGAGGACTCTTCACCGATCAGAACAATTATCCAGGTAAGGAGGGAGAAACTGATTGGGATTGGTATAATGCATGAAATTGGGTAGAGGGGATTCCTTAACCCCGTAGGAATTTGATGATTATGATTGATATATGATATTATGTCTGTGTTTATGAATATTGTTGTGATTGAAGAGTTTTGTGCATATATTTTATGATGATTATGGGATTCTGTGTAATTCCTGTAATATGAGTGATGAACACGAATTTATGACATTATGCCTGTTGCTGTTGTTGTTGATGGTGATGAAATTCGTACATTGTTACGATGTTGGTGAGTTCCTATATAACCTCTGTGGTTTGGATAATGACCATGAGTATTGGTGAGATTTTGTGTAACCTCTGTGGCTTGGGTAATAACCATGATATAGGTTCTGAGATTTAGTTTAAGGAACAATTGATTAGAGTAGAGTGTGATGATTGCTACTGATATTGATAGAGTGGTGTATTTGCTGTTATGAGATTGGTGAAATCTGGTATAATTTCTGTAGTAATAGCGATGAGTATGAAATAGGTTCCAAGAGGAAATTAAGGAGCATATGGGTTCTGAGTAACTATGTAGAGTTGGTGATGGATATAATTATAGGTTCTGAGAGGAGAAATTATGGAACAATTGACTAGTGTAGTGTATAATAGTTGTAATAATGGTAGGATAGAAGATAGATGAAGAATGATAGGCTTGGAATTGATCAAAGTGACATTTATGGACAGTAAGGGTGGGTTTTCATATGATCATTGTGATTGTGTGATAGTGTATGATGGGTAGGATCACATTTAGGATAGAAACCCCTAAATTCCATGGTTTTGAAAAGTATGGTTATATGATATATGATGACATGATCTTTAAAAATATGTTGTTGGCTATTATAATTGTCATATTATGGTAGGATTTCGAATAATGAAATCGGGGCTTTTTACGGAATTGGAGGTCCGGAAGGCCTCCAACGGTGGAAAACACAGAATTTTCTGCATTCTGCGCTGCATGCGTCGACTCATGCGTCGCAGCGGTCGATGCATACTGTTTGCGTTTTTCTGGATTTCGCGTCTGTTTGCTATGCGCCGACCCAGCGGTCGACTCAAAGCTGTATATTGGTGAATTTTCTGTTTTAACGATTTTGGCCATAACTTTTGATCCGTAAGTCAGATTTAGTCCCCGTTCGAAGTGTTGGAAAGCTATTGAATAGATCTATAACATGGTATAAATAATATTGTTATTTGCCAAATATTTTTATATCCAATATTTTTGGGGAGTCATTGTTTAATTAAATAGTAACTAAACCACGGATCGATTGAAATGATTTATTAATTATTTACTTGAGTTTAATTGTTATGCACTTAGTGTGCTTGAGTTTGTTTGTTGTGCATTATTGTCATGCATTAGTGTCGTACATATCATGGTGTTTGGTGTGATGAATCATTGCTCAGGAGGAGTGTATGTGATTCATCCGTACTCCTTTGTGGAGAATGGTGGGGATAGATCATATCTCAGTAGGAGCGTAAGTGATCTGTCGAGGATAGATCATATCTCAGTAGGAGCGTAAGTGATATGTCCAGGGTTCGATTGAATGAACTAATGAATTGGTACCGCATGCTTGGTGTTGAGTTGCATAGTTGCATTATAATATGTTATATTGTAATTTGAACAGTAGGTTCGATGATTGGTGTTGTGGGGTGAATATTGGTGTGTTTTACTACCTTATTTGCATGTATTAAATTACCAATATATTTTAATCATGTTTTCTCACCCCTTTGTTGTTGTTGTGGTCTGTGCTTCTCCGGAAGTACAGATAATCCAGGTACTTAGCTAGCTTGGATTATGGTGTACCAGTCGAGTCTAGGATGCTCTGATACGTAGCACGGGACTTGGGTGTTTTGTTATTGTCTGTTGAACTTGTATTTTATTTTCCTGTGAACGTATCAAAACATTTGTTGGATTTTACTATTTTTGTTATTTTCCGCTGTATTTTGGAGAAAACCTTTTTATAAGGAAATGTTGGTTTTGCTATGTGATATCCCACTTGGGAAGAAATACTCTGATGTTTATTTATAATGTTTATTATTTTTAATTATTGTGGAAAGTGGGGTGTTACACTCATCTTCCTCAAGTTCAATTTCATGGCTCCTTAGTGAGCTGATTAGTTCCTCCAAGGAAATCTGGTTCAGATCTTTAGCCATTTTCAGCGCAGTCACCATAGGTCTCCATCTGGTAGGTAAACTTCTGATGATCTTCTTCACGTGATCAGCAGTAGAGTAACCTTTATCCAGAACCTTTAGTCCAGCTATAAGTATTTGAAATCTAGAGAACATGGCTTCAACAGATTCAGCTTCTTCCATCTTGAAAGCTTCATACTTCTGAATTAGAGCCAGAGCCTTTGTTTCCTTGACTTGAGAGTTTCCCTCATGAGTCATTTTCAAGAACTCAAACATGTCAAATGTTGTCTCTCTATTTGTGATCTTTTCATACTCAGTGTGAGATATTGCATTTAACAATATTGTTCTAGCCTTGTGGTGATTTCTAAATTCCTTCTTTTGGACTTCTGTCATAGACTTTCTATCTACTTTCTTGCCATTCCCATCAATGGGATGAACATATCCATCTATGACCAAATCCCATAAATCAGCATCATAACCAAGGAAAAAACTTTCAATCCTGTCTTTCCAATAATCAAATTTCTCCCCATCAAACATAGGGGGTTTAGTACTGATTCTGTCTCTTTCTTCATACTTGTTAGATGTTGAAACATCAGCCATTATAAACAACCAAATATAAGTATCAATGTTTTTCTCACTGGATCTTTTCTGTCACTGTGAAGTGGTAGCACACACAGAACCGGAGCTCTGATGCCAACTGAAGGTGAGAAAATACTTAGAAGGGGGGTTGAATAAGTATGAAGATAAAACTTAGAAGTAAAAACTCAAGTATTTTTATCCTGGTTCGTTGAACTCAACTACTCCAGTCCACCCTATCAAGAGTGATTTTCCTTTCTCAAACAAGGACATAATCCACTATTTAATCAACTAATTACAATAGTAACCACTAAGAACAACTGTTCAAAGTCTTCTCAAGAACTTCTGATCCCAACTGGATCTTCTTAAGGAACTATTACAATAAAATGTAAGATCAATACAAGTGTATGAATGCTTCTAACAAGCTTTATCACAACAGTGATATTTCACTTAATGTTAAGAATAAAAGAATAAACTCAGCAATAAGAATATTTTATGAGAGCTTGTAAGAGTTTCTATTTTTGAGATTCGTTGGTTGTAGATCACTGCTGAAGAAGATGATGAAGACTTGCTTTTATATGCACAGTAGTCCACAAAGTCTTGACATTGGAGGCTGTGTACTGAAAAGGCCTGGAACTTTTTATCTTTACATCACATGACTTTTCCTGGAAGTAGAATGCACAGAGAAATGCTTTTGGTCTGTGTTCTAGTGTCAAGCATGAAAGAGGAAACAGTCGTTGAGCTAAATCAAAGGATATTACTTTGAATTCTTCTTCAACAAGTATTTCTTTTTAGCAAAGTTGATCATCAGATTTTGCATGATCGGAGTCTTGGATACCCATCAGATTTTGCTGAATCAGAGTAAGGCAGCAAGTGTGCTTTAGCGTGTAGTTCTATCAGAGCAGAGTTTTATGAATCAGATCCTCAGTACATGCAGCATGTAGTACTCTCAGAGTCTTCTGAAAAATTGTGATTCTTAACTCTCATACAAAGTTCTTCAATGCTTCAGAGTCTTTAGATCTTATTAGAGTCTTCTGCTTCAGATTCTTCTGCAGCTTCTGCTTCAGATTCTTCTATAGCTTCTGTTTCAGATTCTTCTGTAGCTTCTGCTTCAGATCCTTCTGCAGACAGCGCTCAGATTCTTCTATAAGATGCTTCTGACTCTTCAGAGCCTTCCATTGTTTCATGTTCAGATTAATTTGCTCTTGGAAGTATATATACTTTAATTATCTGCAGCAAATATTCATGAACTAATTTTAGAGTATATAATTCTTTAATACAAAATTTCATAAGAGTTATCATCAAAACATAGAGATATTACTAAGAAACAATCTGTGTTCTTACAATCTCCCCCTTTTTGATGATGACAAAACATGAGAAATTTTGTTCAATAATAAAAAATAATAATTATAACTCCCACTGAGATTAAGAATCTCCCCCTGAAATGAATACTCTAAGGAAAATAATACTTCCCTTTTTGCTTGAGTGTATTTCAGAATCAGAGTCTGATGACTTCTTTCAAACGCAGAGTCTGGGTAATCAGAGTCTGATGACTTCTTTCAAACACAGAGTTTGGTTTTGCGTTTAGACTCAGAGTACAATTTGCTTCAAGAATCAAAGTCTGGTTGGGTAATTCTCAGGATAACTTCAATGAATTTATTTTGTCAAATGAAACAATAGAATCTGAAAGACTTAAATTCACAGATTGTTAATAATATGTCTGAATTTTGTTTTAGTATTTGCTTATGGATTGAACAATCAGATTCTTTTTCTCCCCCTTTTTGTCATAATCAAAAAGATGTGTAAAGATAGAAAAGATAATAGAAGAAAAACAAAGCAAACAATTTCATTCATTCAGATGGTTCACATAATAGATGATAACAAACAGAAAAGATAATACAAGTTCTGAATTGTCAACCTTTACTTCAGGTGCAGATGCATCAATGTCCATATCAGATGCAACATCTTCAGATGGAGAGTCTTCAGCAGGAGCAGCTTCCAGAAGCAACACTGGTGGTTTGAGAATGCTCATCAGAGTTTGTCTTACCAACTCAGTAAACTTTGCCTTAGCATCTTCAGCACAGACTGTCTTACCAACTCATACCTTCCTGATCGGTCACCTATTCTACTTAGTTTTTGTTAGTTATTCAGCAAGAATTCCGTTTAATCGGTAACACTTTGGGTTGTTTATTTTTCATTTTCCTTTAAATAATTAAGTTTTTGCATTTCGTTTGCTTACATTGTTTTAGTTTAAATTTATGATAAATAAAATGCTGTTGAAATCTTGGTCTGGTAGTTTTTGTGATTTTAGGTTCATGTGAATGATCAGAGGAATGAGTGTGAAGTCGGCTGAGTTCGGGAAGATTTTCCTCAAGGTCAGAGGCCTGACACGGGTGCTCGTGTCACCTGACACGACCCGTGTCAGGATGGGAATATGAGAGAAGCTGAAGGGGGAAACCAATGGGCTGACACGGGTGCCTGTGTCACCTGACATGGCCCGTGTCAGCATTCTTGTAGATGCCAACTTTGATTATCAAGACCAGTGGGCCAACACGGGTGCCCATGTCACCTGACACGGCCCGTGTTGGGAAGAGCGAGCATATTTCTGATTTTTTTTTGAAGTCTTGTCTGTGTTAGTTCATTAAGGGTAGTTTGGACATTATGCATGGAAAGGAATGATATGATACTATTAAGAACTTTTGGAAGAAAAAAGAGGACTTTTGATCGTTCGAGAGAATTAAAGCAGAAAGAGCAGAGCTCTGGAGAATTGGGAACAAGAGGAGATTTTCATGATCGGAAGAAATTGAAGATCAACTTTTATCACCAAGTATTATAATGTCACTATTTTGTATTTTGTTTTTGTTGAATATTATGCATAGCTAAACCCCCCAATGTTAGGGGGTGTCCCTAAATTGTTATGTAATGAACATCCTGTAATGATTGAAAGAAACCCTTGTTAGAACTATTTCTTGATGTCCTTCCTTGACTGCTAAGGAATTAGGGTCAAGGAAGAATCTCAAAGGTTTTTCGGTTAAGGAATTTAAGGAAAATACTATGGAGGTACAATAAAAATTAAGGTTTTGAGGCATGTCTCGTTGATAGTAATTCAGGTTCGTACTAAACAATTCATACAGTTCTCCTAGCATATTTTCTCATAATTGTTAAAGTAATTTTATTATTCTGCTTATTTCATTTGTCGCTAAATTATTTAAAAATTACCAAACAAAACCCCCAAGGATATTTTGTTTAATTGAAACAACACTTGTACTTACAATTGCACGCAATCCTCGAGAGATTGATTCTGGGGATAACCCCCACTTATTACTACATCGATAAAAATTAGTACACTTGCTAATTAACCGGTCACTTCCCCTTGTGTAACCGACTCCCGAACCCAAGATTTGGTTGTGATGACCTTGTCTTTCCCGTTTCTCTCAGGTTTTCTTTGATCGTTTCCTTTCACCCTCTTTGGAATAAATAACATTCGGTGGCATCTTATCCTATGCATGAGCCCTCATGAAATTCGCGTCCAGACGAGGTTTTCTTTGAAGACATCTTATCCTGTGCATTTTGGAAAGTTGAGGGGATGTTGGATATGAAAACTAACGACTCTAGAGATTGTTCGTTGGGAAGTCATTTGAGATCTCCTTGATTGACTATGATGCCAAACCAGAAATGGTGAACGTATCATTGTTTCTCGACCTGAAATTCTGTGATACTGACGACCTGCATAGGATGTCGTACCTTTTCAGAGATTAGGTCCTACTTGTGAGTGGGGAGGGTCTTGCAGGAAACCTTGACTTTCAACCGACCTAGTTTCATGTCAAAGCATACTTTTGATCTTAAGTGTTCTGGTATTCTGGTGAAGCTCTAGTTAAATCAGTCAGCAGCACAACAGTTTTGGATACCTTGATCCTCTATTTGCATTTGCATAATCATGTTACATTGGCATGTATGTATGTTCTCAGGTTCTTGTTTCCCTTTTGATTCTAGTGATCTGGTTGGTTGCTGGAGTGAAGCCTGAATTAAAGAAGACTATCATCTACAAGTTTTCGCTGCCAGAGTTAAGACCTTTATTTGGTCTTATCTCCATGGCTGGTTATGGTGTCATGGAAGATTTCAAAAAATATTATGGGAAGATTCTGAGTTTCATCCACAAAGGCACAAGTTACGAACAAGGAGCTATCCTTACTTTTCTACAGTTTTATGACCCTTAGATGCGCTGTTTCACATTTCCTGATTATGTTCTAGTTACTACTATGGAGGAATTTGTTTCTCTATGGGAGTTCCAGTCTTAGAAGAAATGCCTTTCTTTCATTCCAAAGATGAACCTGATCTAGAGAAGTGGGCCAACGCTCTTTATTTGAGCAAGTCTGAATTGATGCGTAATGTGGTGTGTAGGAGTGGAGCTTCTGGTTTTCCCTTATCTTTCTTGGTGGGTAAGGCCCAGTATTTTGCTAAGGAAGGTTGATGGGTAGTCTTCAATGTTATTCTAGCATTGTGCATATATGGTATTGTTCTGTTTCCCAACATACCATATTTTGTTGATACATACGCTTTTCCCATCTTTGCTTCCAAGAATCATGTACCTACTATTCTAGGGGATTTGTATTACTCAGTGCATTACGAAAATGAATAGAGGAGAGGAAAAATGTTTCTTGTTGTCCACCACTCTTTCACAAGTGGTTCATGGATCATCTTCCTCGCATTGGAGCTTTTGTTGATACAATGGATATGTCTAAATGGTCAAAAAGGCTTATGGGCTTGACATCTAAGGATATTATCTGGTCCAATCGAGATCTGCTCGGTGTGGAGATCATCTTTAGTTGTGGGAGTTTTCCTAATGTACCTCTTATAGGAAGAAAATGTGGGATTAACTACAACCCTTCTCTTGTTGTTAGACAGTTTGGTTATGCCTTGAAGGGACCCCCGAAGGAGGAGGAAGTGCAGGAATCTCTGTACTTCACAGGAGTAGCTGATTTTGATACTTTGGCCAGAATAAAGAAAGCATGGGGAAGAGTTCATATAAGAGGGAAACTTTCTTTGGATAAAGGTAATTTCAGATCTTATGACCCTTATTTGGATTGGGTCCAAAAAAGAGTGGAGAAAATATTAATACCCTTTCTGAAATTCTGGTATGCAGATCTTATATGTCCCAAGAACATTGATCTCTGCTCAACAAGGACGAGGACAAACCATAACCAATTTAAATTTATTTAAATTGTCCCAATGTCATGACCAACGTCATGACGTCTGTTGTGACATCTGCAGGCTGATAGACCTATTTATCTAACCATTTAAGTTGTGTAGAATTTTAAATGCAGAAAGATAAATAACACCAGTAATTGTTTACCCAGTTAGGTGCAACATCACCTACATCTGGGGGCTACCAAGCCAGGGAGGAAATTCACTATTAGCAGAATCAATTCAAAGTCAAACAACCAGTTTGCACTTCTCACTTAATCTCTACCCAATGCAATTTCAGCCTAGAGACACTCTAGTACCTGAGTATACCCACTCACTCCCCCTCAATCACACAACAATGATTTCAATACACAATTACAAAATTCAATATGAAGAGACACTTCATACACACCTTGATCTTGCTTCACAACTTTGATCAAGGAACTCACACACTCTTGCTTCACAGCTTTGAGTGAGACACAACCTAGAATCTACCTATCCAATGCAATCATCCACCAGACAATTTCTTGGAGTACAAGTATTCCTAAACAAAATTCACACGTGAAGACTAGCCTTCTTCACTAACAAATATGTCTACCACAATGTATCAAAAGATACAAAGGGTGACTTACACACAAGGGACTCTCAAACCCTAGACCCCTATTTTACACTCTGATTTTTCTTGATGTGAGTGCTTAATTTCTTCTGCTTCTGCTCCTCCTTTTATAGTAGTGCAGACTGGGCTTGGGCTGGTCACAAGTAACAAACATTAGTTTTAACAAAGTAAAACTAATTTCCACAATTCAAGGTGCTATCAAATTAGGTCATGGCTTTTCATGATATGGCCAGCACTGCCTTGAATCTCTCCTGAGATAACTTAGGAGTCATAACAGGTTTCCTGAAGTATATCCTGAGTTTCCTCTTGCAATATAACAAAAAAACAAACCCTGCTCGTCTGATGTCATACGATCAATGTCCTGACATTCAGTATGACATTCAGCTTTTACTCACTCTTAGCTAACCAGCTTGCTCTGCTGAACACTTCTGCAGAATCTTCTTCATGACAGCAGAAACAAATGTTGTATAGTTCCCTAAAAAGTCTCAAAGATCCTTTTTATGAACACACATTAAATTTGCACTTTGTTCCTAATGATTCTTTTTAGCCTGTACATACTGATGAGGAATGTCCAATAGTACCAAAACACTTCTGTCACAGTAGCCCCTTCTGTTGTCATGCAGCAATGTCCTGCTTAAAACACATGACAACACACCTCACTCACCACTTGTGAGGAACTTCATCACAACTCAACCTGTTGTGGCTGCACACCTCACTCACCACCTGTGAGGAACTTCATCACAACTTAACCTATTGTGGCCACTGCTAACCCATAGCAGCTACTGTTGTACTAGACATTGATGCATGACACTCAGATCCTGCTAGCTCCTTCTACATCCATGACAGCAGTTATGTCATCAGCTCCTGCTAGCTCTTTCTGCATCCATGACGTCCATGAGTTATCAGCCCCTGTTACACCACTACTCCTGCGGTTTCTCACACATGACAGTAGTTCTGACATGACAGCAGATGGATGTTGTGATGGATGTCACGACATTCAGTATGACATTCTCATTAAAACACTCCACATCAGTTTTGTCACCACAGCAGATGGAGATGTTATAATATCCTACTTAACATCAGTGCAGGATCATGTTTTACCAAAATTTAGTCAATCATAGAACCATGGAACTAACATTTTCCTATCATAGAACCCTTATATCCTTTAGTCATTGAAGAGCCTACAACAATTGATATTCAAAGATACAATAAGTTGTGGGTGGAAAAAGAAGAGTTGCGTAAAAAAATAAAGAGATGAAAGAATAAATTAGTCAACTGAAGAGTGACAAGAATGAAGCTATTTATTTAGCAAAGGAAAAGACAGAAGTTTTGGGTAAGGTGGAAAAGGAGTTAGCTGAAGAGATTCGAGTGCGAGGACGAGTCGGCCAAGATTTGAAAAGTACTTATAGTATCCTTAAGCATAAGAAGAAAGAACTGGATAAGCTTACTTGGAAATATCTAAGTTCAACGATCAATGGAACGCTGCGCTAACTGCTAACAAGGGAAGGGAGGATGAGCTTCATAGATAGATTGACATATTGAAGATACAGCTCAAAGTCAAAGATGAAGAAGTTTTAACAGAATTGTCTCGTAGGTATGCAAGTGATCAGAAATTACAAAAACCCTTATCAACACTGGAAGAGCTCAAGGTGAGGGCAGAATTGAAGAAACCAAGACTTGAAGATGCCTTTGGAGAGGATTCTTAGGAGGACTATGCTCAAGGCTTGAAAGATGTTATCTGCAGAAGAGACCTACTCATACAAGAGTTGATTGCAAGACCTGAACATCCAAACACAAAGAAGTGGCTAAAGGAAGTTAAGACTCATCACAGGAATGACAGTGGTTGAAGAAAGTTATCTGATACAGTATTTCATTAGTATTTCTGTTGTTCTTGTCTTATATTATGACAATCACCAGATCTGTTGGATGGGGTCGTAAGATTGTATGCAGTTGTATTTCCTGTCGTTGTTTTGTATACGTTGACTTTCATTTGCATTTTATTTATGAGATAGGACTTGTGATTCTTCTATTTATTCTCCTGTTTTCTTGTGGAACTAGAATCAAGGAGGGAGATCTCCCTGAATCATATATGCATGCTTGAATTTTGTATCATCATTTTCATTTGCATAGAAGGTGTTCTTGGAGCTTTCAATTTTATCTCTGTTTGGTTTTTTCAACAGTTAGCAGAATTGGAGATCCAGTTTTCCACAAGTATTCTACAAGAGGAAATCAACAGAGAGTTATGTACCAAGTACAACAGGAGCTGCAGAAGGTCAGGGACAGAATGGCACAGTTCATGGAGATGATGCAAGGTGTAGCAAATGGGCAGGAGCAATTGAGAAATTTGGTTCAACCATTAATAGCACGGGTGAATGGTAATGACGTTCTACATGGAGGGACTACTGCTATCCCTCCTCCAGTTGACGACAATCAGACCAATGGTATCCCAACTGTAGTTAACCCTCCGGGCAGAGGTCATTAGGGTGGAATTCACATAGCTGGTGCTAGAGGCAGTGTGGGCGCTGTACACAGAGCGTAGGTCCCCATTGGGAAGAGGATGATTAGGAGGATGTATTTTCAATAAGAGATTTGGATGTGGGTCTCCCTACAGAAGCTGATAAGAGGTTCAAATTGCTTGAAGAGAAGATGAAAACCTTCGAGAACCAAAATTCTTTAGGACTCGATATGTCAGATCTGGGACTGGTGCTAGGGGTCAGGACTCCCCCTAAGTTTAAAGTACCAGATTTTGATAAGTATAAAGGGAAGACTTGTCCTAGAGTACACCTCAGGTCTTATTTACAAAAAATGTCAGCATACTCGGATGATGAGAAACTTTTGATGCATTTCTTTCAGGATAGTCTGTCGGGTCCTTCTTTGGAGTGGTATGTGGGTCTAGAAAGGACATATATAAGAAGCTGGAAAGAGTTGGGGGAAGCATTTGTGCATCACTATCAGTACAACAGTGATTTGGTGCATAATAGGGTGCAATTGGAAAATTTGTCACAAAGGAATAATGAAGGGTTCAAGGAGTACGCCCAGAGGTGGCGAGAATTAGCAGCCAGAGTGCAGCCTCCAATGGTGGAATGTGAATTGATTGGCATGTTCGTGGAGACCTTGCCAGGAACATACTATGAAAAGTTGATCAAGTGTATGTTTGGAAGCTTTTCAGATTTGGTAATGGCAGGAAAGAAAGAGTAGAGAACGGGATAAAGACATGAAAGATACCGAGTGGGGCAGGGCCTTCGTCAGGAGGAATGAAGAAAGTATACAACGGAAATCCAAAGAAGAGAGAGGGGGATATGAATGTTATATCAGCCTATAGAGGTAGAGATCGGGTACAACCTCAACATCAACATTAATATCAACCTCAACATCAACATCAACAGCAGGTTGCCAGTATAGCTATTCCGACTATACCACATCAACAAACTACTGCACCTCGTCGTTACCAAGATAGAAGAAGGATAGCCAACAGGAAGTTTGACACGCCTCTCATGACTTACTCACAGCTCTTGCAACATCTGCTGCAATTAGAGCTTATTCATAAGAGAAATTTGGCTCCACTCACTAGTACACCTCTGCCAGGTTATGATGCAAACGCTAGGTGTGAGTTCCACTATGGAGCTCCCGACCATAATATTGACAACTGCAAAACGTTCAAGCATAATGTTCAGGATTTACTTGACTCAAAAGTAATAAATTTCACAAATGAGACCCCCAATGTATATCAGAACCCGATCCCGAATCATGGGGTGGCTAGAACCAATGATGTTACTGAAGGAGAGAGGCTGAACTTGATAACTGATGTTGCATAATTGAAGACGCCTTTGAGCTTCGTGAAAGACAAACTGCTAAAGGGACGTGTCTATCCGAGTTATCTAGAGGGTTGTGCATAATGTGGTGTGCATCCAGAGGGTTGTGTTTCTTTGAGAAGTCATATTTAGAGTTTGATTGATGAAGGTAGTTTACAATTCGACAGGATTGTGGGAGAAGAAGAAATTGAGGAAGTTAATAATGAGCAGAATGAGGTTGCAACAATTTCAATCCCATACCGGACGATTAACATCTCAGTGCCGCTAAGGCTGGCTCTGGTTATTATTACTACTCCAGGGCCTGTACCTTATGAAAGCACAAAGGCCATTCCTTAGAATTATAGGGCAGAGGTGTTTTATAACAGACAAAAACAAGAGCTGGTGGGAGCATCGTTTGGAGGGACTTCTATTGAAAATATTGTCAGAGCAGGGGGGATAACCAGGAGTGGCAGAGTTTTCTCTCCGCCAGAAGTTAGTATTAGCAGAAATGATAAGGGTAAAGGTAAGGCTGTAGTGGAAGCAGACATGCATAAACAAGCTGACAAAGATTCTTTTACAAAGGATACTAAAGAGTTCATGAGGCTTATCCGTAAAATTGATTACAGGATTGTCGATCATTTACACCAGACATTGTCAAAGATTTCTATTCTCTCGCTGTTATTGTGCTCTGAGCTGTCGCTACTCAAAAATGCAACGACGGGAGGCCAAAATAAATGGACATAAGAGTCGCCATCGAACTTTATTTATCCCATAAGGGGAAGGGAAAACATCGAGAAAACCCTAAGATGAAACGGATAAGATGGTCTCACGACCAAGAGAAAGGGTTCGGAAGCCGATTATGCAAATGGAAGGTGTTAGCACCCCTCGCATCCATCATACTCGATAGGAATCGTTTGTATGTCTATGTGCGAAGGTATTTGCTAAAAGATATTACTATAAAGAGTGTTTCTAAGGGGAAATAGGAGATAAAAAAGGGGAAAAGAGACTCGGTAAGACCTCGTGGTCCTATGTGTATGTATTCTCAACAAGTATGAGAAAGTCAAAGTCAACATAGTTCGGAGGACTACGGATAGAAAAGATAGAAGTGTGCTCGACAAGGATTGGGACCCTTGTGCCTACGTATCTTTACTTAAAAAAAGTGAAGAACCAGAGCAGTCGTAGTTCGGTCTACTGTTAACTGGTGTTTTATGGATGATGCTAATGTGCGCATTCTAGCAGTTAGGTCATTGCTACTCGCTTGTGGAGTCTTAGGTGTTACCTGTTTGCGGTAGAACGGACGTAACATATCCTTTTGAAAAGATTAGTTTTCGCCTTTGAGGCAAGATGTCACGTTTGATTTGTGAAAGTTGTTTTTAGGGGTGAAATAGATCTTCGAATAGTAACCCATTGCGGGTAGTACCCAATTCTTTATCTCAAAGATTTATTGTGAAAATGGTGTGGAAAATACAGTCACGTCTTTGTATTGAAAGACAAGTATCGAGACCACACACTCTATAGTGAGTATCCTGATACTCGGAGAGGAAGAAGTCTTCACTCAATCCTCTCTCTTTAGTTCAACACAGAGAGAACTTCATTCTCTTATTAAAGATGTTTTTGATCTTGGATGGTAAGTGTTTTATAATAGTGAACCCTAAAGGTAATGTCAAGCACTTGAGATAGGAGAAGGCCTACGCCTAACCACTCCACAACCATCCAAGTTTTATTAAGAAAAGATTTTTGAAAATGCGCTTGGCATGAGACCAAGGTTTTTAGACTTGAGGAGAAAAGTTTTGAAAAGAAGTTTTGAAAAATGAGTGTGGTAAATAGAACATGGTAGGTTGATGGCGATGCGCGAAGCAATCTACTTACAAGGGTTGAAAACATACAAGGTTGGTGTGGTTTGATGGAAAGGAAGTGAAATGAGAGGGAGAAACCCTAAGGTGATCCAATTTGAAATGAGTTTGAAAATGACTTGACATTGGATCAAGCCTCATTTGTTCTTTATTTTGAAAACGTGTTCTAACCTAATTCATTTTATCTTCCTTAACATGTAGCAAGCAAGCATGAAAAGAACTAAATTATTACACTGTAATGGGAGAGGGATACATATAATATACAGGGGATTGCGAGAAATAAATGGTCTCATTGTCAGGTAGCCCAAGAGAAAGCCGTGTGTGTGCGAGGTGTCCTAAACTAAGCAACATAGAAGAGTTCAGAAAAAAGTATCCAAACTAGGGTTTATGTACAGAGCTTAAACTTTAATATCCAAAATAATGCTCAACAGTTCTCCAACTTAGGGTTTTTAGGGTTTTGACAATTTTATCGTGTTTTTGGTATTTTGAATGAAATAGACAAGACAACGGTTAGATGAGCAAGATATGAGTAATATGGTAGGATGAATATGAATAATGATGATGAAAAAGGGCAAAATAATAAACAAGATAATATTAACAATAATATAAACAAAGAATATGTGCAAAAATATATAAACAGTGGGATATTAACAGAAATATAAAGCAATTATGTTGAACCAAATAAAAGTCAGGAGTTAATAATTAGCGAAATTGGTCAAAAGGAGTGGGGTCTCGTCTTATTCATAAACTCGTGTCGATTTAACGAAGGTAATCTCTCACGATCCCAAAGTATAGAAAAATGATCCAAATCATCATTTCCTACAGATTTGAAACAATGAAGATTAGCGACTTCGATAAATCGATATTTACGAATGTAAAGACTTCATTGACCGATAAAATAAAATAAAATCGACATGAAATTGAAAATAAGGTTAGATCTTGTCTTAATCGCAAACCTTATGTTAATTAATCCAAGGGAACCTCTTACGATCCCAAAGTAGAGAAAATGACCCAAATGGTCATTTTCTATAGATTTGAAATAATGAACGTTTTAACAACCTCGAGAACTAACGTTTGTGAATCAGAGACTTCATCGATCCAAAAAATTAAATAAAACTGAAAATAAAGAAGAAATGAAAAGTGAAAAAGTAAGATGGTTTCGAATAAAATATTATCTATCAATAATTTGACCGATAATAATTTCAGAGGTCTCGTCATCGACCCAAAAGGTAAACAAAATCGAAGATGAGAGTCGAAATAAAGGTGGAAGGTGAGGATAAGTCGGAAAATAGGATCTATACAAAGTGATAACTAAAAATAAATGAAAAGGGAAGATAAAATAACTTTTAACAAAATACTTAATAGATTTTTTAACAAAATCATTTCACAAAATCCTAACTTAGAAAACCTAAAAAAAATATAAAACTAAATACTACTAAAAAAAACATAAAGAAATAAAACCTAAAATAATAAAAATGAGGGAAAAATGAATTAAATATAGGGTGTGAAAAGAGAAATGGGTGAAATCATTTGGGCTTTTAGACCCATTCATTCACCAAAAGCAACAAAAACGGTGGGTAAACTAAGCCAAGGAAATTTTACCCCATACCCCTACAATTATACCCATACCTCTACATTGAAATTTTTTGGACCAAAATACCCTCGTATGAAAAATTATAACTTTTTTGGTTTGTTTACCGGAAAGACTTTTTGGAAGTCTTCCGGTTCACATTTTTTTGGCTTGTTTACCGGAAGACTTTTTGGAAGTCTTCCGGTACACATTTTTTTTGTTTGTTTACCGGAAGACTTTTTGGAAGTCTTCCGGTTCATATATATATATATATATATATATATATATATATATATATATATATATATATATATATATATATATATATATATATATATATATATATATATATATATATATATATATATATATATATATATATATATATATATATATATATATATATATATATATATATATATATATATATATATATATATATATATATATATATATATATATATATATATATATATATATATATATATATATATATATATATATATATATATATATATATATATATATATATATATATATATATATATATATATATATATATATATATATATATATATATATATATATATATATATATATATATATATATATATATATATATATATATATATATATATATATATATATATGTATATATATATATATATATATATATATATATATATATATATATATATATATATATATATGTATATATATATATATATATATATATATATATATATATATATGTATATATATATATATATATGTATATATATATATATATATATATATATATATATATATATATATATATATATATATATATATATATATATATATATATATATATATATATATGTATATATATATATATATATATATATATATATATATATATATATATATATATATATATATATATATATATATATATATATATATATATATATATATATATATATATATATATATATATATATATATATATATATATATATATATATATATATATATATATATATATGTATATATATATATATATATATATATATATATATGTATATATATATATTTTAATTTTTAATTTTTATTTTAGTTCATTAATATATTTATTCTATTTACTCTATTTATTCTATTTATTTATTTAATAATAATTATTCTACTAATTTTATTTTTTATTAATTTACTATATTTATTTACTTAATAATAATAATTCCACTAATTTAGTTTTTTATTCTATTTACTATATTTATTTACTTAATAATAATTATTACTTATTTGAATGAAATATTTAATATTACAAAATTATTACTTATTCAAAAATTTTAAAATTTATTGATTTATCACCTATATTTTTATTTGACTAAAAATATTGAAGACAGTGAAATTATTTTTTATTTGAATGTTTAGAAATTTATTGTTTTATCGCTTATATTTTCATTTGATTAAACATGTTAAATAATATTAAAATATTATTAATTTGAAAGTTTAGAAATTCATAGACTTATTTCCTAAATTTTCATGAGAAATCCATTATGTGTTTTATTTAAAATTGTCATAATAGTAGAATTTGGAAAAATAAATTTTTTTCCAAGCATGCAAATCAAAAAATCAACTAAATTAAAACATAGGTAGTAATTCTACATTCCTCAATATTTTTAATCGGATAATAATATAGGTGATAAATCAATAATGTATTTTATTTAAAATCACCACAATATAGTAGAACATTCAAAAATAAAAAATTTCTAAATTTCTGAATAAATAATAGTAGCTGTAGAAAAATATTCACCGGTAACTTTAAAAAAAAAAAAATATTATAGCTGGTAGAAATTTTTTTGTTAAGATTTGCTTTCTATGAAATTTTTAAATAATAACGTACTATATCATTGATCTACATAATAAAAATTTTCATTTGACAGTTAAGTTAATAAAATTTATTATTATTAAAAGTGATTAAACGAAGTAATTTTTTAAAATTTAAAATTGAAAAATTGTTAATAAACATAAATAATTTATTTATATTATGAAAAATATTTAAAAAATGAAATTACCAACTATTGAACTCTAAATTAACGGTTTGCACTTATTTAATTCAATTATAAATATCAATTGAGTTATTTTAGTCACTTTTATCCGGTGAAATAACTTACCTCATAACTATTTTTTACGTAAAATTATTCTCACTTATTAAACTATGCATCTAACATTAATTATTAATTATATAGAACAATTGAAAATGAACAATAAAATTAAATTGTGATACAAGTATGATAATATATTTTATAAATATTAATTTTGTAAATATAAAAAATAAAATTAAAGTTAATCAAAACGGACTTTATAAAAGAATGAAGTAACTTAAAAAAAAAGCACAATAGCACAGGAAATTTTAATTAAAAATCAAATTAGTAGAATAATTATTATTAAATAAATAAATAGAGTAAATAGAATAAATATATTAATTAACTAAAATAGAGTAAATAAAATAAATATATTTGTAATTTAAATATTAAAAAAAATTAAAAATTAAAATATATATATATATATATATATATATATATATATATATATATTATATATATATATATATATATATATATATATATATATATATATATATATATATATATATATATATATATATATATATATATATATATATATATATATATATATATATATATATAATATATATATATATATATATATATATAATATATATATATATATATATATGAACCGGAAGACTTCCAAAATGTCTTCCGGTAAACAAACAAACAAAATGTGTATCGGAAGACTTTTTTGAAAGTCTTCCGGTAAACAAGCCAAAAAAATGTGAACCGGAAGACTTTCAAAAAGTCTTCCGATAAACAAACCAAAAAAGTTATAATTTTTTATACGAGGGTATTTTGGTCCAAAAAATTTCAATATAAGGGTATGGGTTTAATTATAGGGGTATGGGGTAAAATTTCCCTATGCCAAGCAGTGCACGTAATAAAGAAAGAATGGGCTTGTAGCCCAACGAATTTCCAATCGAGGAAACAGAACCCGGTCAAAGCTTGGTTTCATTTTTTTTCAAAAAAAACAAACATGTTCGAATACAGGAGACGAAAGGAAGGCCCTTGTATATAACTGAAATCAAAGTTGAACGGAACACACGCTCAGAGGACAAAGCCCTCATCATTGCCTCTCAACCGTGCGACCACGAGATGAATAAAAACAACAACCTTCGATTTGCACCACTTACTTCTTCTCTTTATCAATCACGTTTTTCACTATCTCCTTTGTCGGCCTCCGGTTCGTAAATTTCTTTCCAATTTCATATTGAATCAACTCTCACATTTCATTCTACTCCATCTGATCTATGATGATTCTGTTCTTCCGCGTGTGGGTTATGGATTTTGTTTGAATAAGATGGAGATTGAAGGGTGTATGAAGTTTGAGGAAGATTATTAACGGTTTGGGTTTTTGAGGATGAAGAGTGAGTTTCGGTGATGATCTGTGGAGTTATTTTCTCAGGGAAATTCAAATCTGGAAGGAGAAGAAGGTGGTTTTAGGTCCAAACATGGGAATCGTTCTTGTTGGTTTCGTTCTAAGGGATCTTAAAGGATAGATTGTCAAAAAAAGAAAAAAAAACCTTTTGCAACGTGCTTTGGAAAAAAAAACAAAACCCCCGCTTTCCCAATCAACTAGAGGCGTCCCTTTATTGTGTTTTCAACTTCAAATCGTGTATGGGCCTTCTGCTGCAAGCACATGTATATCAGATGTTGTCTGGGGTCATCGAAAATTTGTGGTTTTTGTTGTGCTTATGTGTTATGCCTGTTGTATCACTTTCTGTACAGGTTTATTTGTAAACCTCTTTAAGGGAAAAAATGTCGTGTTTTTGAAGGATATGCTGGTGCTGTTTTTTTTTATCTCTCCAAAATTTTGTCTGTTTGTAGCTGGTGTACAAGATGCCGCGAATTACGCTGCGTAACATTGTATGTATCATGGCGAGGTCGATGCCTGACGTAGCATGAAGCCTGGTAGGAGTATCGTTTTGCAGGGGGTATAATGTGGCTTGGCAATGTTTTTTAGAATTGGTTGGGAATTTGTAGATATCGTGGCCCGTACCTGTGGTGGGTCTCGCGTACGACCTGCCTCTGATAAAATAATGATGATGGGCCTTGGGGTAAAATAATGATGATGGGCCTTGTTTTTTTTTTTGCTTTTACTTTTGCAAAGTAATTGCAACAAACATGGTATTTTTTTTTGTAAAAATTATGGACTTGAAATTTCTCGGTGTGAATTTTTGGAAATAGAATTGAACAAAACAAGAAAAAAAAGTGACTTGGTTTCTTTGTTGTGGTTGATTTTTTTTGGGAAATACGTAATTGGGTTTTGTAAGAAGAAAAAGACTTATTTGCACACCTGTCTTAACTAAACAATCTTCTTAACAAGAATTTCAAGAATTTTAGAACTCATTTCCATATTAATCACACTTACTCTCCATGAGAATCATTTTTAAGTAATGATCAAATCTTGAAACGAAATTATGGGAATGCCTTGACGATAAGATTTATGGTTTGAATTAATTCTGGAATCTCCACTTGCGCATTAGCAAATCCTTTTACCATGTTACAAACCCAAAAGATCCCATCTTGAGGAATAAATTCACAATTGAATTAATCATGACCAGCTTATGGAATTTCTCGAACAACATTGCAAATCAACTAGCATAGCCTGGCCGTCTGATCCATACAGAGGGCTTGTCATGAAACCACGTTTGCCTAACCAAGCAAGTTAGGTCAACACCACTTATCTTCACTTATCCATTGCTTGAGTCGCTTCGTATTCAAACCCGCACCACCCCGATCTTGAACAACAAGTAGAAGCGACATTTTTTTTTTGGATTTTCTGAATAGCAACTAGTGAATGGATACACAAATGAAAGCTATACACAGGTAGGACAAATTTGGGGTATGATATGAGGCATACCGGAATGCGTTGCTAAAAATTCTGAATTCGAAATTTGTGCCGCAAGAGATTTCGGTGAATCAGCTACAAGGAGTGGTGGCTCATGTGAATGCTAGAAATGGTTTGGGTTTTACAGATTTGGATTTAGCTCCTGCCAAGAGGAACTATAATCATGCTCTACATATATCTATGGAGTGCAAAGGGGCTCTGTTGTCTCAGACAAAGGTTTATCCCTTAATGTACCGTCGAAGAAGGTCTTGATGAAGCTGGATACTTAAGGGCTGATTTGCATGCCGAGTGACCTGGTCGTGAGAGCTTTTGATGGGTCTAAGAGGTCGGTGTTTGGTGAGATCACTATGCCCATACAGGTGGGGTCGGAGGTTTTTGATGCAACGTTTTATATCATGGATATCCAGTCAGCCTATAGTTGTTTGCTTGGTCGACCTTGGATACACTCTGCTGGGGCAGTTACTTCCACGTTGCATCATAAATTGAAGTATATGGTAGATGGGAAAGTGGTTACTGTTTGCTGAGAGGAAGACATTATGGTCAGTCAGTTATCATCCTTTAAGTAAGTGGAAGTGGACGGTGAAATCCACGAGACTCTTTGCCAAGCTTTTGAAACTATGCAGATTAGGGAGAAGCCTCCTGTAGAAGCTAAAGGTACATATGTCTTGATGTCGTCATTCAAGGAAGCCCGTGCTATAGTGGAATCTGGGTCTTCTTAGAAATGGGGCCAAGTGCTTGATGTTCTTGCTAAGCATGACAAGTTCGATCTGGGATATAATCTATCTTCTTCTTCAAGGGATCTTCCTAAATACAGAGGACCTGTTCAGTTTACCAGCGGAGGGGTTATATTTGACAGGATAAATGTTGTCGAGGATGGCGAAGGAGACAGTGATTGTGATATGGATGCTTGGATTTGTCCATGTGTCCTTGAACAAAGGCTTTGCAACTGGACTATGGAAGAAATCATCCAAGTTACATCAGAAGAGTAATTTCATATTATTTTTAATTATGTATGGCCTTATGTTCTGCCCAAGACGTAGTGGCTTTTCCTTGTAGGGCCCCTCTGTTTTATTTTCAAATTTTATCATGAATGAAGGACGTCCTTTTGCATTCAAATATTTTGATCGTTGTTTTCTTTTTATATTTTTAACAAAAATAGAAAAATGGCAATGTGTTTGTGTTTGCTTGCATATCGTAATAAGCATAAAACATCAATCATGCAGGTTTCATATCTCAGATACCATCGATCCAGGTTTGGCTATGGCTCAATATAACTTTGATAACCCTATTTACCAAGCCTAAGAAGAGACTGATGAAGATTGTAACCTACTTGAAGAACTGCCTAGACTTTTGAAACAAGAGGAAAGGGTTATTCTGCCTCATCAGGAGGACGTTGAAGTTGTCAACTTGGGCACTGAGGACGACAAGAAAGAAGTAAGAGTTGGGGCTGCATTGGAAGACGATGTCTTCGCTTGGTCTTATGAAGATATGCCAGGGTTGGATATCGATATAGTGGTGCACCGTCTACCTCTTAGAGAAGAATGTCCACCTGTGAAGCAAAAGTTGAGAAGGACCAGACCTGATATGGCAGTCAAAATCAAAGAAGAATTCCAGAAGCAGGTTGATGCTAAGTTTTCTTGCCGTCACTAATTACCCTCAGTGGGTCGCTAATATTTTTCTTGTACCTAAGAAAGATGGGAAGATCATGATGTGCGTCGATTATCGAGATCTGAATAGAGAGAGCCCGAAAATTGATTTTCCGCTCCCCCACATTGATGTTTTGGTTGATAACACGACACAGTACTCTGTGTTTTCCTTCATGGATGGCTTCTCTGGATAAAACCAAATCAAGATGTCCCCAAAAGACATGGAGAAAACTACTTTTATCACGCCGTGGGGGACTTTTTACTACAAAGTTATGCCTTTTGGATTGAAAAATGCAAGGCAAACTTATCAGCGGGCAATGGTGACTCTCTTTCATGATATGATTCATCATGAGATCGAAGTATATGTTGATGACATGATTGTGAAGTCACATACGGAGGAAGGACATCTACTCAATCTTCTAAAGTTGTTTGAAAGGTTAAGGAAGTTCAAGCTGAGGTTGAGTCCTAACAAGTGCACCTTTGGGGTAATATCGGGAAAGTTACTGGGTTTTATTGTCAGTGAAAGAGGAATTGAGGTGGACTCTGCAAAGATAAAAAGTATATAAGAAATGCCTAAGTTGAGAACAGAGAAAGAGGTTCGTGGTTTCCTTGGGAGACTGAATTACATTGCGAGGTTGATATCTCACCTTACAACTACTTGTGAGCCTATTTTCAAATTGTTAAGAAAAGATCAAGCGGTTTTTTAGAATGAAAATTGTTAGAAGGCTTTCGAGAAGATAAAAGAATATTTGCAGGAACCTCCGATATTGATGCCTCCAGTTGTAGGGAGACCTCTGGTTATGTATTTGATGGTTCTTGAGAATTCAATGGGTCGTGTGCTCGGTCAACACGAAGAGACAGGAAGAAAAGAGCATGTTATTTACTACTTGAGTAAAAAATTCACTAATTGCGAGTCAAGGTACTCAATGCTAGAAAAAATATGTTGTGCACTTGCTTAGGCAGATAAACGCTTAAGGCAGTACATGTTAAACCATGCAACCATGTTAATTTCAATGATGGATTCGATCAAATATGTATTTGAGAAGAAAACACTTTTTGGAAGAATTGCTAGATGGCAGATGGTTTTGACAGAATATGATATTCAGTATGTTTCCCAAAAAGCCATCAAAGGGAGTATTTTGTCAGAATATCTGGCTGAACAACCAATTGAGGATTATCAGCCAATGAGGTTTGAGTTTCCGGATGAAGATATAATGTTTTTAAAGATGAAGGACTGTGATGAGCCTCTACCTGACGAGGGTCCTGAAATTGGGTCTCAGTGGAAGTTGGTTTTCGACGATGTTGTTAACTCATACGACAATGAAATCGGGACAATTATTATAACTCCTCATGGTTCTCACACACCGTTCACTGTCCGATTAACATTCGCTTTCACCAACAATGAAGCTGAATATGAAGCATGCATCATGGGTCTAGAAGAAGCTATTGATTTGAGAATCAAGAATCTAGATGTGTATGGTGATTCGACCTTAGTCTTCAATCAAATAAAAGGAGAGTGAGAAACCCGTCAATCCAACTTGGTGCCTTACAAGAACTATGCAAGAAACTTCTGCCTTTCTTCGACAGGATTGAATTTCATCATGTACCGAGGGCGGAAAATCAGATGGCTGACGCTTTGGCAACATTATCATCAATGTATAAAGTGAATTTCTGGAATGAAGCTCCAACAATCACTATCATGCGCCTTGATAGGCCGACCTTTGTATTTGCAGTTGAAGAAGCGTCAGATGGAAGGCCTTGGTATTTTGATATCAGACATTTCCTCAAGACTCAAGAGTATCCGCCTGGTGTATCAAGTAGAGACAAGAAGACTCTGAGGAGGCTGTCGGGTAATTTCTACTTGAACAAGGATGATGTGTTGTACAAGAGAAACTTCAATATGGTGTTGTTGCGTTGTGTGGATGAAAGTGAAGCAAGTTTGTTGATGGAAGAGGTCCACAAAGATTCTTTTGGTACTCATGTTGGTGGGCATGCGATGTTTAGAAAACTATTGAGAGCAGGGTATTACTGGATGACTATGGAATCTGACTGTTTTAAGTATGCCAGGAAATTCCATAAATGTCAAATTTATGCCGACAAAATGCATGTACCACCGAGTCCTCTAAATTATTGACATCTCCTTGGCCTTTTGCAATGTCGGGCATCGACGTGACTGGGAAGATTGAATCGATTGCTTCCAATAGGCATCGCTTTATCTTGGTAGCAATTGATTATTTCACCAAGTGGGTAGAGGCAGCTTCCTTTGCCAATGTGACCAGGCAAGTGGTTGCTCATTTTATAAAGAAAGATATCATCTGCCGATATGGAGTACCAAAATGAATCATTACTGACAATGGTTCGAATTTGAATAATAAGATGATGAAGGAATTGTGCCAGAGTTTTAAAATTGAACACCATAACTCTTCTCCATACCATCCAAAGATGAATGGTGCCGTTGAGGCAGCAAATAAGAACATCAAGAGGATTGTGCAGAAAATGGTGGTGACTTATAAAGATTGTCATGAGATGTTGTCCTTTGATTTACAAGGTTATCGTACTTTGGTGCGTACATCGATTAGGGTAACGCCTTTCTCGCTGGTATATGGTACGAAAGTTGTTCTACCATTAGAAGTCAAAATTCCTTCTTTAAGGGTATTGTCTAATGTGAAGCTTGATGAAGCAGAATGGGTAAAGGCTAGGTTGAATCAACTTAGTCTAATTTATCAAAATAGATTGGCAGCTATCGCCCATGGCCGGTTATACCAGAGCAGAATGAAGAAGGAATTTGATCATAAAGTACGCCCTCGACATTTCCAGGTAGGTGACTTGGTGTTGAAGATGATCCTCCCTCCACAAACAGATCGCAGGGGCAAGTTGACTCCTAATTATGATGGTCCATACATAGTAAGGAAAGTTTTCTCTGGAGGAGCCTTATTGCTATCAACCATGGACGATGAAGATTTTACGTCCCTTGTAAACGCAAACGTAGTAAAAAAATATTTTGCTTGAAAAAGAGACCCGTTGGACATAAAAAGAAAGTCTAGGAAAAAATGGGGCATCCTGGCGAACCACAAAAAGAGTAGGTTCAGGCAAAAATTAGGAATAAAAGAAAAATGAATAAACCCACAAAGTTTGAAAACCTGAGAAGGAAACTTTGGCAAAAATGGGCATCCTGGTGGATTGAAAATCCACAAGGGCGATCTAGGCAAAATTTAGGGATTTAAAAGCAAACGACTATAGTGTGTGTTTGATCTGAAAACACATTTGGATTCTTAGAGATCTCAAAGGGTAAAAATCAGTCCCTTCAGAAGGCATGGCCTTGGTGAAGCATCAAAGACATGCGAGTCATAGCCGAATCGACACATGGTGGTTGTTTGTTTCCACATTGCCGACAGTTGTATAATTTATTATTGTACTTTTTCCGTGATTTCCTCTTTTAAGGAATTGCATCCATTGTAATTTGCCTATTTACAGGCCCTTTCGATCAATGAAATACTTTTCACAAAGAGCTTTGCATTTCTTGTTTTTGCTTTTACTATTTTGTTTGCGAAAAGACGTCTGATATTTTTGATAAACTCTGCACGCGAAAACTTTGGGCTTTGCTAATCATGTTAAAAAAATAATGATTTACTTGAATGGTGTCATGGATGGTAACCAAAACAGTCATTTTGCGTACAGGGTGTAACACCCCCTTTTCTATACCCCCAAATAATCACATAATTATTTAGTCACATATTAAAAATTTCGTCAGAGTATAATTATAAACATAGTATAAAAGAGGCGCGTCACATTACGCTTGAAATTAAAACATACAACACCTGCTCAACAAAAGATATGCAACAGTGGGGTAACTTTGCAACAGAGGAACTTAGTCCTTACACCCACATCTCAAAATTTAGAATAAAAGCGGAAAATCTAAACATTGATAACGTCAAACATATATATATATATATATATATATATATATATATATATATATATATATATATATATATATATATATATATATATATATATATATATATATATATATATATATATATATATATATATATATATATATATATATATATATATATATATATATATATATATATATATATATATATATATATATATATATATATATATATATATATATATATATATATATATATATATATATATATATATATATATATATATATATATCATCCAATATGATTCAACGACATAAGTCATGTTTACATAAACATTCATCAACAAGATACATATACAAATGTATCACAAAAGAATCATGTACATCCTAGCTACCCGGTGCTACATATCAGAGCCGACCGACCAAAAGAGTGAAGACACACTTCATAAAAAGACCACCAACATACCTACTCTGCAATGCCTCATAGAGCATCATAAAACAGCAGAAGGGTGAGAAATATTATCATAACAACAATGCATATAATTATATATCTTAGCATAAAAGTACACATATTCTACATTATCACCACAATTCATCACAACTCACTCATATACATCACAATGTGTGTGTGTGTGTGTCTATATATATATATATATATATATATATATATATATATATATATATATATATATATATATATATATATATATATATATATATATATATATATATATATATATATATATATATATATATATATATATATATATATATATATATATATATATATATATATATATATATATATATATATATATATATATATATATATATATATATATATATATATATATATATATATATATATATATATATATATATATATATATATATATATATATATATATATATATATATATATATAAAACCAAGCATATTCATCATGCATACTTTCATAATTCTTATCATTCCACATAAACATACACATTTATGTTTATTCACCAATGCACAATTATAAAGATGATAAACGCAAATCATAGATACCGACTCACGACTCTATGCAAATGCAATGCGGTACCGACTCAATCATCTCAAGTTCACTCAGGAACTTATTGGAACCATCACTCGTTACCAATGTAACTCCCCGTTGGGCCTACGATGTTCACCCATTGCTCACACCTCACATAGGCACACAATGTTTGTGGATTGCTCACACCTCACCTAGGCACACAATCGTTTGTAATCATCGCTCACACCTCACATAGGCACGCGGCGTTACAACGGATTCTCATTAAAATCACACAATACAAAAATGTACATCATTATACTTCACATACAAAATGACTCAAGACACTCTTGAAATGCATACATATTTACAATATATCCATGCATTCATCTCATTCTATCACATACAATCTATATACATTCATAATATATTCCACAATCTAGGATTCACGCCATACAGCTACCCACAACATATCATATAACAACACACAAGCTACACGTTATATATCGAAAGCATACAGTATGATAACACATCAAACACACCTGTTCACGACAGTAAAAGTTGACAAAATGACACGTTTTGAATTTTCTGCTATAATTGGATCATACAATGACATCAAAACCATTTTTACTAGAAATAACATCTCTTCATCTTTTCAACGCTTCGAACGGGGACTAAAACCGACTTACAGATCAAAAGATATGAATTTTCGAAGTTTTCCGAAAAACTAGAATTTTGTCTAAAAACTGGTACGGGATTTTGCATTTTTGCCCGAAAATTCGACCGATTCAATCCTTTCCTTCGAAACAAACACATACTCATACTCACCTAACATATAGCAGTGAATTAGAACCATTAAACACGATTTCTATGACGTCCGATTTCCACTCAAATCTCAAACCCTCAATTATCCACAAATGTCAAAAGTTACGAAATCACCCGAATTCAATCAAACAAGTTTCAATAGTCACGACCTAACATTACTCGACTAAACTACGCCATTTATTTCAAATTCTAACCTTGAAAACATCGGTTTCTATCGATTTTACCATTTCGACCTAAAATGGAAATATGTGGAAAAACAACCAAAACAATCCAAACAAAACCATACATAATCATACACAATGATAAGATAACAATATTTCACACCCTTACCTGATCAAATCGATTCCTAGAAGTGTTCTTGATGATTTTTCAAACTTTCTCTCTTTTCTTCTTTCTTTCTCTTCTCTTTCTTCTATTTCTCTTTTCTCTCCTTTTTCTCTCTTATATCTTTCTATTCTATTTATGTTCTATTACTTTTTCTCTCAAAATATCTAATAAATCATTTTCTCACAAAATATCTAATAATTCATTTTCTCACATAAAATTTCTAACTTAACATTAATTAAGAAATATCTAAAATATCCTCCAACCTAATTTCCCCGAAAACTCTCAAAAACGATAAAATAACACAATATGCAAACATAACATATTAACACACCAATTCCATAAATAAAATAATAATCACCCAAATAAAATAAAAGACTCAACAAAAATTGGAAATCAGAATCGGGGCGTTACATAGGGCACACTTTTTGGTTGTTTGTTGTTTACAGGATGACCGATCCCTCTCCTAGCAGGGCTCTCTCCACAGAGTACAGTTGTCAGATCAGAAATATCCCACCAACAGTGATGTGCACTTGTCCCCAACAGGTTAAGACTGAGATTATTCCCCAACAACAAGGTAAGCTAAGTGTTGTTCCCCGACAGGATCCATGTCATTGACTTCTCTCCCCAAACAGAGATATATGTTGCTCCATCAACGAGTAAACCAACAATGGCTAATATCCTCAGCAAAGCCCAAGGTCTTTAGCATTCTTCAAAGTCAGATTTTTGGGATGATCTCCAAAGAGATGTCTTTCTCAATTTCCAGCAGGGTGGATTTTTTCAGTAGAAGTTCTATTCAGGAAGGCCGTTCAGGGCATTTTCCTCAGTAGAGTTTGTTGCTGATTTTCTCAGCGCTTATTCCAATGGTGTTCTTTTGCATTTGATTTTCATTGCATCCTCCCAAATGCGTAGCATTTCTATTTTGTATGGAGTATTACGCCATATTCAAACATATGCATCCGAGCATAAGCCAGGTTTGATACCTTTGTTGCCAGACATCTCTCTAGCAGATAACGATATAATTCATGAGACTCTGTGGTACCTGACCCTAGCAAAATCATTGATAGATGTTTTCATCTTACTTTCGTTCCCCAACAGAGTTTGCTTGTTTAAGCCTCTCTTTCCCCAACGGAGTTTTCTTTTTCAGGTTGTAGGTCGATTGATTCTACTTCCTGCCTATCCCGATTTTTGTATTCCAACTTTTGGTTGGTAATCCCCAGCTTAGTCCATCGTTTTGTGGATGTCATCCTAACTTTTGGTTGGTAGTCCTCTATTGTTCCCCTGCGGAGTCTTTATCCCAACTTTTGGTTGGTAGTCTCCCTTTCCCAGTGATCCTAACTTTTGGTTAGTAGCCTTCATCCTAACTTTTGGTTGGTAAGTCTTCTTTTATTCCCCGCAGAGTTGTTATCCCAAATTTTGGTTGGTAGGCCTCGTTTTTAGGTGAGTTTGCATTCAACAGGCGTCCTGGTGATTCCAACTTTTGGTTGGTAACCATCCGTTTATATATTGATGATCCCTACTATTGGTTGGTAGTTTTCGTTTCCGGCGATCCTGACTTTTGGTTAGTAGCTTTCATCCCAACTTTTGGTTGGTAATCTGTTAGACGATCCCAACTTTTGATTGGTAATCTGTTAAACGATCCCAACTTTTGGTCGGTATTCTTTGTATCTGTGTATTCGCCTTCGGTCGGCGTCTAGGTGATCCTAACTTTTGGCTAGTAACCTCTTTCTCACAACTTTTGGATGTAACTCTCTGGCGATCCTGATTTTTGGTTAGTAGCCATTGTTATCGTCTTGATTAGCTACTATGTCGGTTATCCCAACTTTTGGTTGGTACCCACTATTTTTAAGTCCATCTTTGGTTGGCAATCATCTTATCCTACTTACATCCCCGTGGGTTGCAAATTTATGGATTCTTCTTGGTATTCAATCACCTTTTACCTTGAATGTTTGAAAGCGGTTGCTTTTCATCCCTTCAAGTCTAAGTTGTTTGAATAGGGGCAGTTGTAGCACCCTAAAATTTTCTAATCTTTTTCTTTGTATCTTGGCTTATGTTTCATAGCATTTTGCATTGGCATTTGTGCATAGCATTGGTTCGAGACAGGGGATCAAGGTATCTTATTTACTACTCAAGAGAGGAGCTTAATCTTCAAAGCTCAAGCAAGGGTACATCTTCAAGTCACAGGGTCTTCATCATCATCAAAGCATGTCTCATAACCTTTGGAAGTAAGAATTCAAGTATTGGTCACCTCCTCCTATCTTGAGGTTAACTAGAGGCACACGTGGCTAGCTCCTTGGATTAGGCATAGTTCAAGAGCTCAATCCATATCTTGAGGGTCCTCTATGGGGATTTTATGACTACACAAATCATTTGCAAGAGCCTCAATCAATGGATAAATGTTAGGGTTTCATCTAGTCAACAAAAGTCAACTGGGAGTGTGAGAAGGCTCAAGGCTTGACTTTTGATCATTTGAGTCATGAGAGGTCATCTTAAACCATCACAAATATTATGTTGAAGCTTGGACAAGAAGAATCAAAGAGATCAAGAAGTTGCTAAATTAGGGTTTTAGAGGATTCTAAGTGTAAAATCCCCTCTTTTAGCACCTAACTTCCATGACAAGTTTCCTCATGATACAAGATCCATATCATTTCTCATCAAACATGAGACTTGTTCCTTATCATCCAAGCTTTCTTTTGTGTACAAAAAAACCTTCATTAGATTTATGCATCTCAAGTTATGATGTTCACAAATTGGTTTTACAAAGTGAAGAGGATTTAGAGGCACCTAAGGGTAACCCCCTTCTAAGGAAATTTTCACATGGAATCAAGCTTTTCCTCAACTCTCTTCAAACATGAGAGTTGTTCCTCATTGTTTAAGCTTCCCTAAAATTGCAAGAATTCATCATTACCATGTGTAGAACTCAAGTTATGATATCCTCAAGCCAATGTCATTTTGGATGACCTATTTTTAGGTCATTCATTTCAAGGTCAAAATCCATGAACTTTAAGACTTCAAATCAAGATTCTTCCAACATGAAACTTGTGTACCAAGATCTTTCCTACACCATGGCCTCAAATTCCATGAACTTTGATGATTTGTGAGACAAGTAAGGCATGATGAACATGAAAACATGAAATTTTGACTTAATTTGGTTTTCTTGCATTTCATTCCACCAAATTGGATTGTCTTTACTCCTTTGATACCATATCACCATCATGCCATGACAACACAAATTGTTGCCTAAAATGAGTGTTGTACCCCAAAATTTTCCCAACCTTTTCTCTCTACTTGGCTTATGCTTCATTTCATTCTTTAGCATTTGCATCTGCATAGCATTGTCTTTTACAGGGGATCAAGGGAAGTGTGCCATCCAAGGGGAAGTTATCAAGGGTTTCAAGCTCAATAAAGAGTGCTTACTCAGTTCTCTAATGCTTACAATCATCAAGAAGTGGTCAAAGCTCTCTGAGAGAGAAGATTGACAAGCTTTGCTTACCTCCTATCTTGGAAGGAAATTGAGGATCATCAGGGGTTCACAAGGCCATGGTTATGGATAAGAGGTGTTTTAGAAGCTCATTGAGTGCTTTTGAAGTCATTTTGGAGCTTATCTAAGCATTCATTTCACTTGCAAGAGGTTGCAGTCAAGGGTTGTGCACCTAGGGTTTCATCTGCTTAGCTCAAAGTCAACTATGGGCTTGAAGGAGTTGGAGACTTGGTTCTAAGTCTTTGGAGTCATGGGAAGTCATGTTGAGACATCTAGGATGTCATTCCAAGTTCAAATCAAGGAGAATCAAGAGTCTAAGAAGTTACTAAATTAGGGTTTCAGAGGGTTTTAGTGTAAAATCCCCTTCTTTAGTGCCTAACTTGAAGGACCATTTACCTCAAGATAAAAGTTCAATCTCATTTTCTTGTAAACATGAGACTTGTAGGGCATGTTATAATATTTCTTTTGAGTACTAGAAATCATCCATTGGGTTTGTGGAACTCAAGTTATGACGCCATCAAGTTGTAGGTCTCAGATGAACATATTTTTCAGTCAACAAAAGTCAACTCACTTCCAAGGCACTTTTGACCTAGAATCATGTTTCCTCTCAACTTTTGATGAAACTGAGAGTTATTAATCATGATCTTAGCTTTTCAAAAATTCCTATAAGTCCTTGATATCATTGGTCGAACTCAAGTTATGAAGCTTGCAAGGCAAGGGTATTTTGGGAAACTTTGATTATAGGCCATTTTCATTATGGGTCATTCTCATGCACTTAAGTACTTCAAATGGAACTTCAACCAACATGAAAGTTTTTCCAAATGACTTCAATCACATCATGAAACTCAATATTTGCATGAATTATGCATGGTTATGGACATTGGTAGAGAAATTCAAGTGAAAATGCAGCTTTAAATCATGATTCCAATTGATGTGGTTATAGGTCTTTTTCATGCCATATTTTGATTCAATTTTGTTCACATTTATTCAGCAAGAAAAATGCACAAAACTATTTTGGGTCATGAGGTGCAAAATACGTGGAATTTCAAGTAACTTCACAAGAAAGTTTTCCATTCAAACTTCATAATTGGACCATGTACAAAGCCCATTCCAATCCCAATGCAAAATTCAACTTCTCAGCTGCAAGACCAAGTCAATTCCATGGGTGTTAGCTAGCCTTTTCACGTGTGCATGAGGAGGCATTTCCAATTTGGGCATTTTCAAATTACAGCACAACAAGGCTTCACGGGCCTTCATTTCTCATCCAAATCCAACATATAAAAGCTCCAAATGAAGATTGAGAGCTCAGAAGTGCAATTTCGTGGAAGAGAGCTCAAGTTCAGTTTTGAAAATTGAGAGAGAAATTCAAAATCATGAATCACAGTTCAGAGTATTTCAACTCAAATTGAAGTAAGCTTCTTCTTCCTCAAGCTAATTGGAGTAGATCTGCACATTTTGGAGCAAGCTAGCACTCAATTGAAGCACCAACGGAGTGTCTCCGTTAGTAAACTTCCAATCCATTTTTCTCTCATGTTAGGCACTGATTTAGGTCATTGTTGGCTGCATCTGAAGCCCTACCTCGTGTAGGCAATGTTTGAGTGCTTGATTTCCATGTTTGAGGAAGTTTGCAGATATACATTCCAAACTTGATCCGTTCGATTCTCATAATTTAGCGGTGTTTAAAAAAAATGAACCATGGATTTGGAATGTACATGAGTAGAGCTTCAATTTGGTATAAAATTTGGCATGATTTGGTGAAGTTTATTGACCTGAACTCCAGCCACCTCGCCGGAGAAGACGACCAGAGCTAGGGCTCCGGCGTTTGGTTCAAACTCAGATGAATGTGATGTGTCCTTGTTTGACACTTTGACTGGATGAGATGAACGGATCAGATGCGTTTGACTTGCACGCGTGGCTCTTTTGACTTCCACGTCAATTATTGATACGGTGCGTTTTGCTATGAACTGAGTTGTGTTTGGTTTGGGCTTTTAATGCTATTTGCACAGCCTATTTGATCAGCCCAGTGAATTACAACGTGGACCATTGCTATTTGCACCATTTTGGTTTATTTGTTTTATTTTATTTTAATTTCATTTCTGTTTTGATTTTAATTGATTAAAAATGCTTCCAATCATGATAAAATTCAACCAAAAATATTTTCGGACACTTTAATGTGTTATTTAATTTTTCATAATTTTTAATTTCATTTTCCATTTATTTTTCAATTAAATTTGAATTTAATGATTGAAAAGGTTTTTAAGATGTTTTTCATTTGTTCTTCTCTGTTCTTGTTTGATTTTGTTGACTGTAACACCCCCTTTCTATACCCCCAAATAAATCACATAATAAAATTTCATCAGAGTATAATTAAAATATGGTATAAAAGAGGCATATCACATCATCACGAATTTAACATACAACACCTGCTCGATAAAAGACATGCAACAGTGGGGTAGTTCAACAAAGGAACTTAGTCCCTACTCCCACATTTCAATATTTAGAATTAAAAGCGGAAAATCTAAACATTTAATCACTTTAAACATGCTATCATATAAATACATATCATTCAGTTTGATTCACCATATCATTCATATTTACATGAACATTTACCATCAGATACATATACAAAACGTATCCCAAAAGAATACTATACAATCCTAACTACCCGGTGCTACATATCAGAGCATAACCGACCAAAAGAATGAAGCTATCCTTCACAAAAGACTTCCATCAAAGCTAATCTGCAATGCCTTATAGAGCATTATAAAACAGCAGAAGGGTGAGAAATATTATCATACTGATCAATGCATATATATATATATATATATATATATATATATATATATATATATATATATATATATATATATATATATATATATATATATATATATATATATATATATATATATATATATATATATATATATATATATATATATATATATATATATATATATATATATATATATATATATATATATATATATATATATATATATATATATATATATATACACACACACACACACACACACACACACACACACAAGCATAGAATACACATATTCCGCATTTCTCACCACAATTCATTCATAACTCATCATACATTTCACAACATGTATAAACACACACGGATAATCACAAAACATGTTTCATCATGCACATATCCATAGTTCCCAACTTAACAATCCACACACAAGCGTAATTCATATAACAATGATATCTATGCTATGTGACCCAACACAACTCAATGCAACTCATGCCATGTGGTACCAACACTTGTTATCATTTCTTGGTTTTTACACTTAAACCGGGTCTACTCTTCTAGACCGATAACAACAAAAGCCCGTCCTCTAAGCTCTCAAACCCGCTCTTCTAGGCTTGGGACAAGTCACTAGTCTCCACGAAACTAGCAAGCATTGCCTCTTGACTAAATGATGCATATGCAATCAACAACCAAATGCACTTAAGACCGTTCTCGCATGTTAATCTCATGCATTCTCAATAATTCATCACATAAGAATTATAACATGATTGTACACACAACATATCTCATATAATCAAAGTATTCATACTTTAAATCATCATCACCATATTATCAAGCAATGCACATATATTCACTAATATGTTCTCATGCATTATTCACATACAATTACAAGCAATGCACACATATTCACAATATGTTCTCATGCATTATTAATAACATCGTGCCAACGACAACGAACTCAATCACAATCATCATGCACTTTTAATCAATTAAAACAATGCACATATTGTCAAAAGACCACATTTCATAATCGATTCCACAATCTAGGATTCACGCCATACGGCTACCCACAACATATCACACCATAGCATACAACTATTCATTCCGATAAGGATGGAACACAATCGAACCAAACAATCAACATCAGATGGAATCACAAAGAAAATGAAATGCTGTCACGCCCGCTGGCTTGCTCGCCTAGCGAGTCCCTAGCGAATACTCGCTATCTGTTCGCCTAGCGAACAAGCTCGCGAAGGCAAACAGAAGCTACTGACTTCGTTCACTACCTACTCGCTGCAGCGAGGTCCTAGCGAATCATTCGTTACCTCACTCGCTACCAGTGAACCAGATCAAATAAATTTTGTCCAAGTCTGGGACCACTCGCCAACTTGCTCGCCTAGCGAGTTGCTAGCGAACACTCGCGACCTGTTCGCCTAGCGAAGGTGCTAGAGAACGTCTTCGAACTCAAAACCCTCACTGTCATCAATCCTAAACTCTTCACAAAATCTACCGATTCTCACCAACCTAGTTCCTATAGTCTTATTCTAACAATCCTCGACTAACCTACACCATTTATTCTAGATTCCAACCGTTAAAACCTTGATTCTACCGATTAATTCATTTATGCCCTAAAATGAAAAATGGAGAAAACATCCAAACAATCCAAACCAATCATGCATAATCATAAACATTGATAGAATAACAACATTTCACACCCTTACCTTGATTAAATCGAAAGCTAGGAGTTGTTCTTGATGATTCCAAGCTTTTCCTTCTTCTCCTTCTCTTTTCTCCTCTTCTCCTTTCTCTCTCTTCTTTCTCTTATGTTTCTATCTTTTCCTTTTCTTCCCTATTTCCTTATATTCCTTCCATTCTATTTCCTTCCATAAATTATCCTCTCAATACCAATAATTAAAATCATCCAAATAAATCAATTAATTAATATAAATAATTAATTTTGAAAAATTAGGTTGTTACATTGACCAATGGAAAACTACTAATTAATGAGACTTCCTCCTCATTTTGATGGTGAGTTGAGGTGTCTTAGAGGATGGTTTTGGTCAATGTTTAGCTTCTTTTTTGTTGACTTTCATTTCCATTTGTTTGACCCTTGACAACCCTCCTTCAAAGTGGAGCACCCTAGTGGATCAATTCCTTTGGTGATGCTTTGATTGGACTTTGGTTGTGTTGTTTTGGCCTCTAGTTGCCAACATCTTTGTGAGATTTATGTATTTTATTTGGCATTTATTGAATCATTTTCCTATTTTTGGTGTACCTTGCAAGTTAAGCTACCCTAAAGAATGGTTCACACATACTAGTTGACCTAGTTCTTGTGGGAAATGACCCTTGTGGATCCCATATGCTTCCAACTCCTATTGATTCACATTTCTAACATGTTGAAGTGGTTGGTTGCAAATTTATAGGTCCTAAAGTTGGTTGGTTTATGTTGTAAGTTGCATTTGTTTAGGACTTTCCATTTGATGTTGAATGTTGAAAGTGTTTAGAACTTAGGTTCTTTACCACGCCTCATCTTGCAACTTGCCTTGCTTTGCTTACTTCTTTCATTTGCCATTTATCTTCTCTTGTTCTCACTTCTGTCCTAGGACCTTGGGGACTCATTCAAGTTGATTTGGTGCTTTGGATTTGCACCTTAAGTTTGACTTGGATGAGAGGCCACTTTGAGAACTTTCTTCTGGTTTCTTTCTTGCATGATCATTGTGATATTTATGGTTGAGATTTCATTTGATGTTGCTTGCTTCCCAAGCTTGTTCTACCATCCTCATCTTGATCATGTCTTCTTTTCTTTCTTATTTGCTTGCCTCTTGGTTTAGTGATTGATGTGCAAATGGTTGTAGGAATTCTATTTCTCCCATTTCATCTCTTTTGGCTTGAACTTGTTTAGGTTCTTTGGTTTGCTTTCCTTCTTTGTTTTGCATATTCTTGTTTGCATTTAAGACGTTGAGATGTGCTTGTGGTGGCTACTGCCCCACACTTTGTTCCTCCCTCTTTCTTCATCTTTGTGTTGCATTGCATATTTGCATACTTTTCTTCTCTCATTTGTGCTTGCTTTCTTCTTCTTTTTGTCTTCCTTTGCCATGTTCCCTTAGGACCTCTAATATTTCTTGTTCAAGATGGATTATGATAGACATTAAGTTCAATCCAAGCATGATAACATTAGAGTAGTCTTCCCTTCTCATCTCAATCATAGGTGTACATTGCATGATAACATTAGGTTGAGTTTAGTCTCCCTTTTAGAGTGTGTCTTCTCTTCTCATCTCCAAACTTCTTCAAAACACATAATAAAAGATAATAAGTGTTGTACGCTATGAGCCTTAAGCATTTGAGAAATTATGATTGGGGGGGCACCTCTCAATTGTCTATAGTGTTTAGTGTATTTCCTTTGGACAATATGTGACGCATTCGCTCCTAAGTCATAGTCTTTAGTGCAACATGAATTACAAACAAAATTCAATTCATTTCTTCTTCTTAAAAGACTTAAAAACAAACATCAAAATTTTTTATCCTTCGGGATTGTTTTGAAACCATTTTCATAAAGAAAGTTTTGTTAACTCTTGGTTCTACCGCAAACAGGTAGCACCTAAGTCTCCAATGGTCGAGCAACATACACCTAACTGCTAGAGCTAAGTTTTAACTCTACTCGGGTAAAACACTTGAACCAACCTGCGATCGTGTCAGCCCGAACTATGTTTGCTCTAATTTCTCATACCAGATGAGGATACGTAGGCACAAGTCAGATATGTCTTTGCGAGAAACCTTCCCCACCTTCACCCGTAGTTTTTTGAACTACGTTGACTATGACTTTCCCATTGCACGAGGGAATACATAGGCATAGAGCGGCGATACTCTATCGAGTCTCTTTTCTTTTCTTTTGTCCTTGTTGCCTGTAGCTTAGATAGATTAACACCCATAGACTAGACAACAAGCGTGGATCCTGTTGAGTACAACGGACGTAAGGGGTGCTCATACCTTCCCCTGGCGTAACCGACTCCCGAACCCGAAACTTGGTTGCGATGACCTGTCTTTTCCGTTTTTTGTAGGTTTTCTCTGATCATTTCCTTTCCCTCTCTTTGGGATAAATAACGAGCGGTGGAGACTCTTCTGTTCTTGCCCGCCCCTCTTTTGCAGCGATGCGATAACTGGGGACTCTGGTTCCCTATGCAAGTCAATCCTAGCGCTTATGTGTTTATCTTTTGGGTGTGTATATATGTGTTGTACTGTATCGGCTTTTGCATTTTACTTTCTAGCATTATTATATATCATTATTATTGTGCTGTTAGGTGGAATGTTCCACTGTGAGATAAGCCAAAACCCAGGCTTGAGTATAACCATAGCATTAGAAGTGGAAAGTAGTGGTGAACCTGTATGTTTGGCATGCACTAGTTCCCATGAAATTCGCGCTCAGATGAGATTCTTTTTGATGACTTCCTTTCTAGTCTATTTCGGACAGTTGAGAGGATGTTGGATCTGAGGATTGTCGACTCTGGGGACCGATCATTTGGAAGTCAGCTGAGTGAGGCCGCTTCGTTAGACTATGATGCCAAACCATAAATGGTGAACGTATCATCGTTTCTCGAAAGTCTGTAAAGCTGATGACCGCATAGGATGCCAGACCTTATCAGAGATAGGTTCATACATGTGAGTGGGGAGGGTTATGCAGGAAACTTTGACCTCCAACCTACCCTATTTTCTCGTCAGTATGAACCTGTGATTTTGATACAGTGGGTCTTTATGATAGTGCTATGTTCTTGCCAAAGCGAAGCGCTGGTTCTTCTCAGTCAACAGCAGAACAACCTTGATCCCCTGTTGCATTTGTATTTTTCATTTGCATATTAACATTGACATGTATTTATGTTGCAGGTGTATATTTTCCCTTTGACTCTAGTGATGTTGTTCTTTTTCTGACATGAAGCCTAGCTTGAAGAAGACTGTGGTGTACAAGTTTCCCACTCCTGACATTGGATCTCTACTTAGTTTAATTTTTGTGGCTGACAGGAAAGTGATGGAAGATTTCAAGCAATCATATGGGAGACTTTTGAGTTGTGTCTGCAAGCCCTCAATATATGAGTTAGGTGTTCTCCATACTCTACTGCAGTTCTATGATCCACAACTGAGGTGTTTTACTTTTCCAGGTTACGTATTACTACCTAATTTGGAGAAGTTCACTATGCTACTTGGAGTTCCTATCTTGGACCAGATGCCTTTCTATCATACTGATGCTGAGCTTGATTTGACTAAGCTTGCTAGTGCCCTTCACTTGGATGCTTCTGAGCTAAAAGGGAAGTTAGTCAAGAGAAATGGAATGCCTGGATTTCCACTATCTTTTCTGGTTGCTAGAGCTCAAAACTTTGTGAAGGAAGGTTTTTGGTTGGTCTTTAATGCCATCATAGCACTGTGCATTTATGGTATCATGCCGTTTCTTAATATTACAGATTTTGTGGATTTGGATGCTTTCCATATTTTTGCTTTAGGGGATCCTGTACCTACGCTTCTGGGCGATGTTTATCATTCTGTGCATTACAAGAATGAGAATCGGAGAGGGAAGAACGTGTCTTGTTGTGTACCTTTGTTGTACAGGTGGTTTGTGAGTCACCTTCCCAAATCTGGTCCTTTTGTTGATACTACAGGCACCTTAGAGTGGTCATAGAGATTGATGGCTTGACTTCTGAGAATATCATTTGGTTTGATAGAGATCAGTTGGGTACAAAAATTATCTACATTTGTGGTGGTTTTCCTAATGTCCCGTTGGTCGGAAGGAAAGGATGCATTAACTACAACCCATCCCTTACACTGAGGCAGTTTGGGTATGCTATGAAAGAACCTCCGAGAGAAGAGGAAATACAGGAATCTTTGTATTTCACTGGCTTGCTGGAGAATGATACCTTGACTAAAGTTGAGAAGGCTTGGAACAAGATTCACCGCAAAGGGAAAGCTTCTTTAGGGAAGAGTAATAGTAGAGCTTACGATCCTTATGTGACTTGGATTCAGGAGAGAGCTTAGAGGGTGTTGATGCCTTTTCCACTTTGTGAGCCTTTATATCCTCTGATGATTGAGGAGCCTACTACCTTTGATATCCAGAGGTATAATCAGTTGTGGTCTGAAAAAGAGGAGTTACGTAAGGCAAATGAAGAGTTGGAGAAAGAGATTATTCAGCTCTGAAGCGAAAAGATTGAAGCTACTTATTTCTGCAAGAGGCAAACTGAGTTGGTAAACAAGCTAGGTACAGATCTTACCAAAGAGATTCGTGCTCGTGAGTGGTTGAGTTTAGATTTGAAGGCTGTCAGTGATGTTCTTACTTCTAAGAAGAAGGAGTTGGATAGAGCTTATCTAGAGATTTCCAAGTTTAATGACCAGTGGAGTGCTACCCTCACTAATAACAAGGAGCGGGAAAATGGACTCAAACAATAGATTACTAAGTTGAAAGCTCTACTCTAAGTGAAAGATGAGAATATTACAGCTGAAGCCTCACTCCGACGTGACCGTGATTGTAGACTGAATAAAGATATTGCAACATTGGATGATTACAAGTCTAGAGATGATGTGAAAAGGTGTAAGCTTGAGGAGGCTTTTGGTGAGGGCACCTGGGAGGATTATGCTCAGGGTTTGAAAACCACTATTAGCCAGAGAGAGCTGCTCATCCAAGGGTTTCTAGTCAGGCCTGACCATCCAGAGACGAATGAGCCGTTAGAGGATTTCCAGTCTAGTTGTCGTACTTGATTGTATTTATTTTCAATCTGTTGTTATGATGTATATATTGACCATCACCAAATCTGTTGGATGAGGTCATTTTGATTCCATTATATTATTGTAGCACTGTGCTCTATATCTGAATCTTGGCTCTCATTTTATTTATGAGGAGTTTGTTTATTGCTTATCTGTTGGCTCTCCATTGTCGTGCTGTTCTCGCGGAACTAGAATCGAGGGGGAAATTTCCCTAACGCATATATACATGTCTGCATACTGCATCGTTTTGCATTTTTTCATTGCAGGTACTCCAGAACCGTTAACCTTATCTCCGTGGTTTGTTAGTTTGTTTCAGGATTGACAACCAAACCACTCACCGTTATGTCACTCGGGGAAATCAGCGTAAGATCATGGAGAAGATGCAAGCTGAGATGCAGGAACTCTAGGACAAGATGGCCTAGTTCATGGATTTGATGCAGGGTGTTGCAAATGGTCAAGAGCAGCTGAGGACTCTGGTGCAGCCATTAATTGCTAGGGTTGATGGGAATGGTGTGCTTCACAGGGGAACTAATGCTAATCCTCTTCATAATGATAGTGGTATGCCACATGCTAATGTTGTTCCCTCAGTTGTTATCCCTCCAGGCGGAGGTAATGTAGGTGGAATCCCTATACCTGAGATGGCGTATGTTGGGCATGGCAACAATGTTCCTCAGTGGGATGAGGATCAGTAGGAAGATGCATTCTCTATAAGGGATGTTGGTGTAGGGTTTCCTTCTGAGGCAGATAAGATATTTAAGTTGATCGAAGAGAAGATGCGGAGCTATGAAAATCAGAACTCTATGGGATTGGATATGGCTAATCTAGGGCTGATCCCAGACTTGAAAGTACCTTTGAAGTTCAAAGTTCCTGATTTTGATAAATACAAAGGCACTACTTATTCTAGGGTTCATCTGTGTTCCTACTATCGCAAGATGTCCGCCTATTCAGATGATGAACAGTTGCTCATGCGTTTTTTCTTGGACAACCTTTCTGGTCCTTCTCTCGAATGGTACATGAGCTTAGAACCAATCAACATCTGATGCTAGAGGGATTTGGCTGAGGCATTCGTCAAGCATTACCAATACAATAGCGAACTTGCACCAAACAGGGTCCAATTGCAGAATCTGTCTCAAAAGAATGGTGAATGCTTTAAAGAGTACGCCCAGAGGTGGCGTGAACTGGCAGCTAGGGTGCAGCCTCCCATGGTGGAAAGGGAGTTAATTGATATGTTTTTTGCCACGTTACCGGGAGTATACTACGAGAAGCTGATCGGTAACATGTTAGGTAGATTTTCTGATCTGATCATTACTGGGGAGAGGGTTGAGAACGGAATTAAGCTAGGGAAGATTCAAGCTGGTGAAGGATCCTCAGCAGGAGGAGGAAATAGAAAGGCTTTTGGTAAAAAAAAAAAGCGAGAAGGAGAAGCTAATGCAGTAGCTAGTTCCCGGGGAAGAAACATAAATCAGCGTCAACAATATCGTCAACAGCAACCTCAGGTTGCAAGTATCACCATACCTACGGTACCACAACAACAACAACCACAATAGAATCAGCAGAACTATGCTCCTCATAGATTTCAGGATCGAGGCAGGGCGGTAAATAGGCAGTTTGGTGCGCCTCCGATGCCATATTCTCAATTGCTCTAACACTTGTTGCAGTTACAGTTGATACAGAAAAGGACTCTGGCTCCATTGACAGGCGCACCACCACCTGGTTATGACGCTAATGCTCGATGTGAGTTTCATTCTGGTGCTCCGGGTCACAATATTGACAATTGTAAGGCGTTTAAGCATAAGGTTCAGGATCTCATTGACGGTAAGGCTATAAACTTTTCTCACGACGCGCCCAATGTCGTGTAGAACCCCATGCCTAATCATGGGGAAGCTGGGGTCAGTGCTATCCTTGAAGATGAAAGCTTGAATTTGGTGTCGGATGTTGATGAGTTGATGATGCCGCTAAGTTTTGTAAAGAACAAGTTGTTGAGGGGAGGGGTATTCCCAGGTTGTGATGAAGCTTGTGCTGAATGTTTGAGCCATCCCGAGGGATGTGAGAAGCTGAAAAACCATATTTAGAAGCTGATGAATGATGGTGTCTTGCAATTTGACAGAGTTGCTGAGAAGAAGACTGAGGAATTAGTGGTTAAAGAGAAGGATGAGGTTGCGACAATCTCGTTTCTGTACAAGACTATCACTATTTCTGCGCCTCCGAGGCCGCCAACCATCATCATTACCAAAGCTAGTCTTGTACCATATGAAAGTACTAAGGCGATTCCGTGGAATTACGGAGCCAAAGTATACTGTAACGGACAGAAGTAGGAGTTGAAAAGTTTACCGGTGGATTCTGTGGACAACTTAGTTGGAGCTGGTGGAATTACTCGGAGTGGAAGAGTGTTTTATATAACGCCCCATATTGCTTTCCAGGAAACTTCCCAGAAGGTCACCCATCCCAGAATTGCTCCAAGTCAAGCACGCTTAACTGTGGAGTTCTTATGAACGGGCTACCGAAAAGAAGATGCATCTTGTTGGTATAGGTAGTACCAATTAATCCTTATAAGTCTTCATTCAACCATGCAGTCCCATACCTGCATAGCCTCAGGATCCCTCTCATTCGGATGAGAATTCGGTTTTTCTCCTAGAAGCTACTAGGAGTGTCTCATTGTCATGCCTCATGACATCGACAACCACTCCCTCGCCCACGGGTGTTACATGTAACCACCGTCCTCTTTCACCTCAGGTGTTACATGCCCACCAGCTTCCGCTTGGTTCGTCCCCGAACCACATCGTACTGGGAGAGGTATGGCTCTGATACCATTTGTAACGCCCCATATTGCTTTCCAGGAAACTTCCCAAAAGGTCACCCATCCCAGAATTGCTCCAAGTCAAGCACGCTTAACTGTGGAGTTCTTATGAACGGGCTACCGAAAAGAAGATGCATCTTGTTGGTATAGGTAGTACCAATTAATCCTTATAAGTTTTCATTCAACCATGCAGTCCCATACCTGCATAGCCTCAGGATCCCTCTCATTCGGATGTGAATTCGGTTTTTCCCCTAGAAGCTGCTAGGAGTGTCTCATTGTCATGCCTCATGACACCGACAACCACTCCCTCGCCCACGGGTGTTACATGTAACCACCGTCCTCTTTCACCTCAGGTGTTACATTTTCGCCTCCTGAGGCGAGTGCTGAAAAGTCTGACAAGGGGAAAGGTAAAGTAGTGGTTGAAGAGACTTCTCAAGCTGGTGAGAAGGAATCCTTGTTGAAGGAGGCGGAGGAGTTCATGCGCCTGATAAGAAAGAGTGATTACAAGATTGTGGATCACATACAGCAGACTCCGTCCAAGATATCCATTTTGTCCTTGTTATTGTGTTTGGAAGCGCACAAGAACACTTTGTTAAGAATCCTGAATATAGCTTATGTGCCACAGGAGATATCTGTGAATCAGCTCGAGGGAGTTGTGGCACATGTAAATGCAGGTAATGGTCTGGGTTTCACTGATTTGGATTCGACGCCCAAGGAGAGGAATCATAACTGTGCGTTGCACATATCTATTGAATGTCGAGGGGCCGTTCTGTCACATGTGCTTGTTGATACAAGGTCATCCTTGAATGTGCTACCGAAGAAAGCACTGATGAAGTTAGATACATGTGGAATATTGTGTACACCAAGTGACTTGGCGGTACGAGCTTTTGATGGGACTCAAAGGTCCGTGTTCGGGGAGTTGACTTTGCCAATCCAGGTCGGTTCGGAGGTGTTTGATGCTGTGTTTTATATCATGGATATTCAGCCAGCTTATATTTGTCTCCTGGGACGTCCCTGGATCCATTTGGCAGGCGCCGTAACATCAATGTTACACCAAAAATTGAAGTACATGGCGGGTGGCAGTTATGTCACTGTTTGCGGGGAAGAAGATATAATGATTAGTCATTTATCTTCATTCAAATACGTCGAGGTTGATGGCGAAATCCATGAGACATTATGTCAAAATTTCGAAACTATATAGATCAAGGACAAAGCACCGGTCAAGAGCAAAATGCCTGAAGTCGCCATGTCATCCTTTAAGGAAGCCTAAGCAGTTGTGAAGGCTGGGGCATCACAAGGTTGGGGCCAAGTGCTGAACATTCTCAACAAATTTGGATTGGGATATAACCCATCTTCCTCCTCCTAGAGCATGCCATGCTATAAGGGGCCTGTCCAATTTACCAGCGGTGGGGTAATCTTTGAGCAGGTTAATGCCATATCTGATGAAGACGGTGATAGTGATTGTGACATTGATGCATGGATTTGGCCATGTACTCTAGGACAAAGCCTAAACAACTGGTCTGTTGAAGAAATCATCCAAGTGACGACAGAAGAGTAATGATTTTTTTTTCTGATTATTGTATAGCCCTATGTTCTTCCTGGAGCATAGTGGTATTTGTCTTCAGGGCCTAATTGTTTATGTTTGAACAATCTTTTTATCAATCAATCAAATGGTGTTTTTCTGCATTCAAATATTGTGATCCTTGTCTTTCCTGTTTTATTTTTAACAATAAAATGGCAATGTGGTTTGTGCTTGTTTGCATATCATTTTAAGCATTAAATCATCATCATTGCAGGTTTCACATTGCAGATGACACCGTTCCAGAACCGTCTATTACTCGCTTTGACTTTGATAATCTGATATTTCAAGCCGAAGAAGATATTGATGAAGATGAAGACTTGCCAGAAGACCTAGCCAGGCTTTTGAAACAGGAAGAGAAAATCATTCTGCCTCATCAGGAGGAAATTGAGATCGTCAACTTGGGTACCGAGGAGGTCAGAAGAGATGTCAGGATAAGGGCTGCATTGTAGAGTGATATCAAGCAAAGATTGGTTGAAATGCTCCAAGAGTATAGTGATATCTTTGCTTGGTCATACGAAGATATGCCCGGTCTTGATATCGACATCGTGGTTCATCACTTACCGTTGCGTGAAGAGTGTCTGCCTTTTAAGCAGAAGTTCAGAAGGACCAGACCAGATATGGATGTGAAAATCGAAGAGGAAGTCCAGAAGCAGTTGGACGCAAGATTTCTCACCGTGACAACTTACCCTCCGTGGGTCGCTAACATCGTACCTGTACCAAAGAAACACGGTAAGGTACGGATGTGTGTTGATTATAGAGACTTGAACAAAGCGAACCCGAAAGATGATTTCCCGCTCCCCCACATTAACGTATTGGTTGATAATACTGCGCAGTATTCGGTGTTTTCCTTCATGGACGTTTTTTCCGGATATAATCTAATTTAGATGGCGATGGAGGACATGGAGAAAACAACTTTCATTACGTCGTGGGGGACTTTCTATTATAAGGTAATTCCTTTTGGGTTGAAAAACGCAGGGGAAACCTATCAGCGGGCAATGGTCACTTTGTTCCATGATATGATTCATCATGAGATTAAGGTCTATGTTGATGACATGATAGCAAAGTCGCAAACAGAGGAGGAACATCTGGTAAACCTTTTGAAGCTGTTTGAGAGGCTAAGGAAATTTAGACTGAGGTTGAATCCGAACAAGTGCACTTTTGGTGTCAGGTCGGGAAAGTTGCTGGGGTTCATTCTCAGTGAAAAAGGAATCGAGGTCGATCCTGCAAAGATAAAAGCAATTCAAGATATGCCAGCGCCAAAAATGGAGAAAGAGGTTCGTGGTTTCTTGGATAGATTGAACTACATTGCTAGGTTCATATCTCATCTCACAACCACGTGTGAACCGATGTTCAAATTGTTAAAGAAAGATCAGGCGGTTGTCTGGAATGAAAATTGCCAAAGAGCATTTGATAAAATAAAAGAATATTTGCAGGAGCTCCGATACTGATACCTGCAGTGGCTGGAAGACCATTGATAATTGTTGCACCCTAAATTTTACCCTCATATTTTTCTTGCATTGCCTATGTAGCATATCATGTCTATCATTTTTCATAATACCCAATTTATCAGCTGAAATAAACTTGTCGGAATTACAGCCGAATCAGTCAAACTAAAAGTCAACTTTCTGAAAAATCAGCGGACGGAAAATTTTAAAGTCGAGCCTACAAACATCAGTCATATTAATCTACGTTTGTCGTAGTTTAACCTGGCGTGTTCAATTAAAATTTTCGACCACTTTTCGGTCGCATTTTGGACAGTTTAAGTCATTTTATCGAGTAAAATTTATTTCAAAATCTGGCCAAACGGTATTTTTCCGAGTCGTATATTTTGCGCTGATCATTTTAGTATACTCGGTTTATTTTTTCGAGCACTTGGGCGTCCGACTTTTATTTATTTAAATTTCGGTAATTTTTATTTTTTGTCTAAATAGTTAGAATAAATAAATAAATAGGATTATTAGTTTTAATTTTATTTTATTTTATTTAGTTTTAAATAATTATTTAAGTTGGGCTTTAAAATGGGTATTAGGTTAGAGTTAACCCTAGTTTGATACCTATATAAACATAAGTTGTATTTGAAAAAAGGGGAAAAAACTTCATCAGCATCATAAATCAAGAACAGGTCATCAGAAAGAGGAAGAAGAGAGTTTTGAGAAAAACTCAAAAGATCCACCAACAAGGATCATCCAACGGCGGCCGTGGATTCTTTAGAGTTTCACTACCACCGGCGGACAACAACCAAGCAAAGAGCCTCAGAAGAAGCTTCATCATCGGCCAAGAACACCACCACCTCGCTGTCGAAACACCCAAAACGTAAGATTATGACATTAAGGGGTTCGGTTTTGTTTTATTTGATTTCAGGTATGAACAGACGAAGGAGAAGCAGGAGAGATGATGAAAGTTTCAAAAAGGAGCCATGGACGAGCCGCCGCCGGTTGGGAAGAAGAAGAAGGGAAAGATTTTTTTTCCAAACCCTAAAGAAACAACACAACAACACGATCCACCCCACCCCCTTTATTATTACTGTTTTTTTCTTTCTTTTTATTATTTTATTTTTATTTTTGTTATTTATTTTTTTATTGGTAATTAATAATGAGAATTAAATTTTTAATTATACTATTTAACAAAGAATGTAATTAAACATTAGGATTAGAATTTATTAAAATTTAGATCTTTCTTTCAAAATTAAAATCATTAATTAGAATTAGAAACTCATTTTTTTTAAGATTAAAATTGGATCACTTTTTAGTAAAACGCTAAATAAAAGTTAAACCTTTTTTAAATAAAAATTAAACCCTTTTCAAATTAAAATTTAAAATCCTCTTTTAAAAACAATTTTTTTTAAAATTATTATGTTTAATTTAACTCAAACTTTTTCTTAATAAATTTCTAACATTATTTATTTTTAAATTTCTAACATTTCACACTTTCATTTCTAATTTTCTAACTAAAAAATGCTAAAATAAAAACGCTTAATATTCCCGCTAATTATTATCTGACTTTCATATCTCTTGTTTGTACTTGGTTACTAATTTCACATTTTTACTGTATTTTCCTTTTTCGGTTGTAATTATGTGAGGCTATCGTCGCTTTTATTCCGTCTTTATTATTTTTTTTTGCATTTTTTTCATGGTTGTAATTTATGCGAGTGATCGTGGCTTTGCACCTCTGTTTTACTGCTTTCGTTATTTCCCCATATTTTAATTATCGCCGTTGTAGTAATTTGCCGTTTGCATCATTTTTACAGTTAACGTCCTTCCGAAAGATTAGGTCTAGCCGTTTGACCGCCGAGTCAATAACCCTAATCTTTGACCATTTCAAAACCCTAATCTTGCCGAGGTGTCCCGCCGCGGACAAAAATACCCTTTACCCTAGCATTAGGTTAAGGAGTCTCCGCACTCCGTTTTAGGGTTTCCCGCCGTGGAATATTTAGTTAACCCTAATTTCAATTCAAATTATTTAAACATAGAAATAGGAGTCGCCGCACTCCACGTAAGCGCTTCCTTAAAAAATGCTTATTCCTCATTGAAACCTTGACCACAGTCAAGAAGTTTCTAACCTCCCTTTCGAGGGGAACTACGATTACTCTGATTCCATCCCCTACCTCAGATATTTAGGATTAACCCTTAGGTCTTTCTGTCACTCTTAACCCTTAGCAATATACCCTCAAGCAAATAATAAAGCAAAATAGTAAGCAATAAACAAAAGGTTCCTATAGAGTACTACAGAAGTTTAGGGTGTTAATACCTTCCCTAAGGTTAACCAACCCTTTACCTAGGTCTCTCCCCGCATTATTTACGATGCAAAAATTAGGTTTTCCTTCTTTTGACCTTTTCCTTCGGATAAATTAAAGATCGGTTGTGAATCAAAGATTTGCGATTCAAATTAACTAATAATTTGATATGCTATTCTCACTGCAACAATAATGTATCTAACGGTTCTTGAGAACAGCATGGGTTGTGTTCTCGGTCAGCATGACGAGACAGGAAGAAAAGAGCTTGCAATATACTATTTGAGTAAAAAGTTCACAGATTGTGAATCCAGGTACTCAATGCTGGAAAAGACGTGTTGCGCACTCGCTTGGGCTGCCAAATGCCTGAGACAGTATATGCTAAGTCATACAACCATGCTGATTTCGAAGAAGGATCCGATTAAGTACGTCTTTGAAAAGCAAGCACTTTCGGGAGGAATTGCCATATGGCAGATGGTTTTGACAGAGTATGATATTCAATATGTCTCCCAGAAAGCTATTAAGGGGAGTGTTCTGTCGGAATATCTTACTGAACAGCCAATTGACGATTATCAACCGATGAAGTTTGAATTTCCCGATGAAGACATCATGTTCTTAAAGATGAAAGATTGTGATGAGCCATTACCCGATGAAGGTCCGGAGAAGGGTTCCTAATGGAAGATGATATTTGACGGTGCTGTTAACTCATATGGTAGTGGAATGGGGGCAATTATCACGACGTCTCATGGTTCTCATATCCCCTTCACTACCAGGTTAACATTTCCCTGCACCAATAATGGAGCCGAATACGAAGCGTGCATTATGGGGTTGAAATAAGCCATTGATCTAAGGATCAAGAATCTAGATGTGTATGGCGATTCAGCGCTAGTTGTTAATCAGATTAATGGAGAATGTGAGACCCGACAGCCTAATCTGATACCTTATATGAACTATGCAGGGAGGCTGTTACCTTTCTTTGACCGAATATAGTTCCACCATGTGCCTAGAGAAGAGAATCAGATGGCGGATGCCTTAGCCACTCTACCCTCGAAGTGTAAGGTGAATTTTTGGAATGATGCTCCAAGAATAGTCATCTCTCGCCTTGACAGACCAGCATTTGTATTCGCCATTGAGGAAGCTTCTGACGGTAAGCCATGGTATTATGACATCCAGAATTTCCTCAAGAACCAAGAATATCCGCCAGGGGCGTCGACCCGGGATAAGAAGACTCTGAGGAGGTTGGCTGGGAACTTTTATCTGAACCAGGATGGTGTACTCTACAGGAGGAATTATGACTTTGTACTTTTAAGATACGTGGACGAAAAAGAAGTGAGTCTGCTTATGAAAGAGGTCCACGAAGGTGCCTTTGGTACACATGCCGGCGGGCATGCCATGTCTTGAAAGCTGTTACGGGCAGGATATTACTATTTGACTATGGAGTCAGATTGCTTCAAGTATGCAAAGAAGTGCCATAAATGCCAAATTTATGTTGACAAGATTCATGTGCCGCTGAGTCCGTTGAATGTCATGGCGTCCCCTTGGCCTTTTTCCTTGTGGGGCATTGACATGATTGGCAAGATTGAGCCCACCGCATCTAATGGACATCGCTTCATCCTGGTAGCCATTGATTACTTCACCAAGTGGGTGGAAGCAGCTTCCTATGCTAATGTCACTAAACAAGTGGTAGCCCGGTTTATAAAGAAGGACATCATCTGTTGTTACAGAGTTCCTGAGAGAATCATTACTTATAATGGTTCGAATTTGAATAACAAGATGATGAAGGAATTATGCTAGAACTTCAAAATTGAGCATCACAACTCATCTCCCTATCGTCTGAAGATGAATGGTGCTGTCGAAGCGGCCAACAAGAATATCAAGAAGATAGTGCAGAAGATGGTTGTAACCTATAAAGATTGGCATGAGATGTTGCCCTTCGCTTTGCATGGATATTGTACTTCGGTACGTACCTCAACTGGGGCAACTCCTTTCTCGCTGGTGTATGGTATGCAAGCGGTCCTGCCATTAGAAGTCGAGATTCCTTCTTTGAGAGTCATGGTCGACGTCAAGCTTGATGAGGCAGAATGGATAAGAAATAGATTGAATCAGCTCAGCCTGATGGATGAGAAAAGGCTGGCATCTATTGCATATGATCAGTTGTATCAGAGTCGGATGAAGAAAGCTTTTGACAAGAAGGTGCGCCCTCGAAGCTTTCAGACGGGCGAGTTAGTATTAAAGAGGATTCTCCCTCCACAAACAAATCACAGGGGCAAATGAACTCCGAACTATGAAGGTCCATATGTCGTGCGAAAGGTTTTCTCCAGAGGAGCCTTACTGTTATCAATCATGGATGGTGAAGATTTCACATCCCCTGTGAATGCAGACGTGGTTCAAAATACTTTGCTTAAAGAGACCCGCTGGAATGAAAAAAGAATATCTAGGAAAAAATGGGGCATCCCGACGAACCATAAAAATATTGGGTTTGGGAAAAAGTTAGGGATATAAAAGAAAAGACGTAAACCCGCAAAGTTGAAAACCTGAAAAGGAGACTTTGGAAAAAATGGGTATCCTGGTGATCCTGTAAGAGCAAGAATTGTCTCTGCACGTTATCTCTATGTTTTGATGATAACAATTAAGTATTTGTGAAAAAACCATTTTATGTTCTAATGTTTGTTGTGCGCAGATCGTTAAATAAAGATATCAGATCAAACAAACAATATCAAGAAGTGCATTAAATACAATATGGAGTTACTTTGTGTGCTGTAACATAAAGCGCTTATTAAAGAAGAAAGTTTGCCTCTGTATCTGTTCACGATCAGAAAGTTCCAAGGATGTTGTATATTGTAGTTGCAATGCTCTTATGGATTCTGCTCTGAGAAGTGTATCTGATCTGGAAGCTATCAACGCATCTGAGATATAGTCCTCTGAAGAACCAAGCTCTGAAGACCAAGTGCAGAAAGACTCTGAAGACTTAAGGGTTCTAAAGATCAAGACTCTGAAGATATAATCCTCTGAAGATCTACGTGCTGAAGATTCTGATGACTTGAAGTTCTGAAGGCTGAAGGCTCTGAAGACCAAGTGCAAAAAGACTCTGAAGACTAGATTCTAAAGTTGAAGATTATATAGCTTCACCCAGATGAAGACGTGTTAATCAGATAAGTTGTTGCTATCGACTCTGATAAACAAGGTGCTGAAGTCAAACAACTCTGATGTTATTACGCTAACATACCAAAGTAGTTTCTGAACTACTCATCAGATGCATAATTAGAAGAAACAAAGCCAGAAGCTGATCTGCCCAAGCTAATAAATGAAGATCACATCATTGGTGGATAAGAGCTGTCTCCCACAATGATTTATTAACGTTGCAAGAAAAGGAAAAGAAAGTGATGTAAGTACTATACAACACGTGAGTATTCTATCCATTGGGAAATGACCGTTGGAATATTTGAATGGACATCTCTACCCTCACAACGTCTCTTTTGAATGCACTATAAAAGAAGATCGTTTGATTCATTCAAATGTTAGCCAATCAACGAGAAAGATAGTTGAGCTCATTACAAAGCAAGCCAGCTTGTTACAAAACAATGATGCTGACGAGTGAAGTTAGCAACATAGTTGATTAATAAGAAAAGCTTTGTGCTAAGAAGCCGCAACGCTCACATAAGAAAGCTTTTAAGCAATATAGAAACTACTATTCTAATAATCTCATAGAGATTTATCTTTAGATTAGTTTCTGTATTAGGAAGCAAGGAGTTGTTGCGCAATACTTGCTATGTACTTAATTAGGAGTAATCTGCTTGATAAGAAGCACTCATGTAATCTTCGGCAACACATATTCAATTTTGAATTAGTGGTCCCTCAAGTGATCTTGTGAAGATCAGAATACTTGAGATGACAAGTGACAATTGTCATTTGTGGAATTCTAATAGGAGATCTTTTGTGATCGGATTCTATTAGATGTCAATGAAAGTTATATCCCAAGGGATCCCTGAACGTGTCATTGTCTATTTGTTAGTCACCTGCAATTAGCTTGTGCAACTGTAATCAGTTTGGTTATAGTGGATTAAGTCCTTGCTTGAGTGAGGCGAAATCACCTTGGAAGGGTGGACTGGATTAGCTTGAGAGTTGCTCAAGTGAACCAGGATATATCATGTGTTCTTTACTTGTGTTATGCTTTATTATTTATGCTTCCGCAATGCATCTTATAGAACTCTATAGAAAGCAATGAGTGAAGAAACCCAGAAAAAGTTCTAATAGAGTGAATACCCAATTCAAACCCCCCCTTTTCTTGTGTATTTCTCACACCTTCAGTTGGTATCAGAGCTCCTGTTCTGTTATTGATGGATATCAAACACCTAACAGTGTCAGAAAAAGATCCTAAAGCTGTGTTAAGAAATACTCTTGGTGGTTTTTCACTTCACTTACAATTTCAGTCTGATATCAGTTTTTGATGAAGATGAGTACTGAAAGTGTAATCAAATGGGTTATTTTGAGCAAGTCAGTGATTCGTTGAAGTTTGAAGTTTTGAAGTTATCAACAACTAAATCTTCTCCACTAGAGCTTGGAAGAAGATTGAAGAATCAACTGACAAGAGAGATTCATCAGATAAGAAGTTTTCTGTTGAATGCTTATCTTGTAATATGTTTGGATATGCAACGTATTCGCTCAAAAAGATCAAATCATCAGAAAGCAAGAAATCTTGTTTGCTGAAGATTATTTCTATGTGAGTATGAGATGTTTTCAAGAAACAGATTAGTCCACTCTTGACTTTCTCATGAAAAGCTCATTGGGAATTATCTTTAGTAAGTAAAGAAATATTGTTGGCTAATGAATTTGACTCATAGGAACTTCAGAATAAAGTCTGCAGAAAAGGGCTGGAACAGAGATAGTTCAAATTTTGAAGCAATGATCCTCCTGATTCAAGGCATCATAGTGCTATTGTCCTTGAGAAGCTTCAAAGAAATCTATAGATGTTTCGTGTAAAGAAGTTCACTAACGCATCATGGATATGATGTAAAATGAACTCTGAGATTTTATTAGAAGTAGCATGGGCAATTAAGTTCTGTTAACTTAAGATTTCATCTCAGTTGAACAAATTGTAATTGGTCAGATGTTATCAGACATTCTTTCTCAGAAGTTCATAATGATTGGATCTTGAATTCAAGCTATTCAGAAAGATACAATGGCAGAAGTCATTCAATCTGTTTTTAAAAGGGATTTAAGTCTCTGATGTTATTCAGAATGAATAAGTTAGTAGACATCCTGTTTCAAAAGCAGATGCTCTTGATGAACTAACTCCTCTAGTTATCTCAGCATTGCAAGAACATAATTGTCATTTAGACTGTGTCATTTGATGCATCCGAGTTTGATGATAATTGTATTTAGACTGGATCTGTATTTGTTTCAATCAAACAAAATCAGAAGATGAAGCCTAATGGAAGTTAGATGCTCTAAATCATGAAGATTAGAATATCTGTGCTATGAAGATGTCTCTCAGAAATCAGATGGATGATGTGTTGATGAAGATACTGCAGAATGCAACCAAAGGATATAAGATCAGCTCAAAAGAGAAATTTAGAAGATACTACTTCAGATGCTGTTACTGGCTCCTCTCACAAGAACAAGATCCTTCCTCATATCTTTAAGGCTAGTCAGCAAGAAGGTTTTGACTACACAGACATATGCTTCTGTGGCAAGGTTAGAATCCATACTCTTGTTAATTTCCTTTGTTGCTCAGAATAACATCTATCTTAATCAGATGAATATTTATTTTTAAATGGTTTAATTAAAGAAGAAGTATGTGTTCATCAACCTCATATTTTATTTTAAATGAAAGATTTCCAGAACACGTTCTCTATATTAAAGAAATCACTCTGTAGCCTAAAACAAGCTCTCAGAGCTTGGTGTGAAAGGCTGAGTAATTTTCTTCTGGAAAATAATTTTTTCAGAGGAAAGATTGATAACACTCTTTTTCATAAACCAATTAAGAAAGATATTTTAATATGTCAGATTTATGTAGATGATATTGTTTTTGAACAACACATATTACACTTGGAAAGGAGTTTGCTCAGTGTATGCAGGAAAAGGTTGAAATGAGCATGATGGGAGAGCTAAGACTCTTTTTGAGCATTCAAGTCAGTCAGACTCCAGAAGGCATCTACATACATCAGATGAAGTATGTGAAGGAGCTTCTGAAGAAGTTTAATCTGACTGAAAGAAATCCAGCTAAAGACTCCCATACATCCATCTAGAACTCAAAAGAAGAGAAGACTCTAAAAGAGCTAAGCTACAGAAGACTTTGAGAAAGCAACTCTACAGAAGACTCTGAGCGCACTTATCAGAGGCTGCAACTACAGAGGCTCTGAGAATCAGATTATACATGGCTCTGAAACGTCATCAACAAAGCTTACATCTGGATAACAAGGACATTTGAAGAACGAAGATTTGCTCTAATCTGAAGCGTTCCTATTGATGAACAGTTTACTAAAACATTTGCTAGAGTTAAGCTGCATAGATTTGAAGCTTACTCTGGAACTTCATCAGAAGATCTGAAGATTACTCTAATAAGGGGAGAAATAGAACTTCATCAGAGGATCTGATGCAAGGAAACATTTCCATGTTTGTTCACTCAATATATGCTAATCAAGATAAGTGGAATTGCAACTTCACAGTCTGAAGAATCTATTCTGGAAATTAATGAAATCTAGTATTTGAACCATATCAGTATCAAACCCTCTGAAGAAACACTTCTGGGCTTGACATCATTCATTGAGCTATCATCTGTTGATGAAGATCTTCTAGGATAGACTGAATGTCGATGTCAAAAAGAAATAACATAACTCTAATAGTTATGGTTAGAAAGTCTGGTACAGAGAATCTCTCCAGAAAATAAAGCGAGGCTTTGATAATCTCTGAAGATATATTTGAAAGGAAAGTTGTTCAGTGAAGCTGTTGATACATGATTGTTTTTGTTGATGTTCACCTTCTTCTGAACTCTTGGGATTAAGTTGAAGTATGAACTTGAGATTGAATTTGATAATAAGCTTGGAATCAGAAACCAAAGATGGGTTAGTAGAAGAAGTCACCATCAGATGATCTGATGCTGATTGATAAGAACAAGATTGTCAGTCAAATCGATGCTAGATATACATCTTGTTTGATGATAAGTTGGTGATGAAAAATTGTGTCTATTCAAGGGATAAATTCTTATGATGCAAGAAGTCAGCAAGTTTCATCAGTTCATAACTTTTTTGAAACTTATGCTCATTCTGAGAAACTAGCGTTCATCTGAAAACAAGTTGTCTGGAAGAAGATAAAGAGGCGTGATCATTGATATCAGAAGATGGATGATCAGAAGATTAAGACCAAAGGAAGAATCTGGAATTCATAACTATTGTTCAAGATGATACAGACATCAGAGGAGATATGTTTCTATTCAAAAGAAAGGAAGCTGAAGAAGTCATTATGATTTAAAAGAAGAATGTAGCAGAAAGAAGATTAATCTGTCAGAGAGTAGCCAACTAAGACTCTCATATATTCAACGTACACTCTAGGAAAAGAAGAGGTTAGTAAAAAGGTATATGAAAAGCTGTACAGAGGTATGAGCTGTTCTCTTCTGTATTTTACTGCTTCTAGACCTGACATTCCTTTCAGTATATGTTTATGTGCTTGATTCCAATCAGATCCTAGAGAATCTCACTTAACAGTTGTTAAGAGATTTCTGAGGTATCTGAAAGGTACTACTAACGTGGCTCTGTGCTACAGAAAGTCAGTTGAATATAATTTAGTAGGTTTCTATGATGATGATTTTGCTGGAGACAAGGTTTAACACAAGAGCACCTCTGAAAGCTGTCAGACAATCTGATCCTATGTTACAGCAAGAAGCAACTCAATATAGCACTCTCTACTGCAGAAGCAGAATATGTTGCTGCTGCTTGTTGAAGTATCAGATGCTTTGGATAAAGAATCAGCTGGAGAACTATCATATGCATAAGACTGAAGAATTAGAATGCATTCTTCGCACATTACCTTCTATTGGTGTCAAAGATGCTCTTCTAAAGTCCTAAGCAAATCTGATCTCGTAGATCATCTGAAGATTTGGATTATCTGGAAGATCTGGATAAAATATTCAATAAGAAGAAGTTCTGTCAAATCAAACTCTGATACTTCTGAAGTATAATGTTTTGATGTTGAAGAAATAAGATGAAGAAAGATAGAAAGTCAGAATGGAAAGCTCTCAAAGAAAGAATAATTCTGAAGATCTCATAATCTCAAAGATATATGAGCTTTTTGAAAAGTGAAAGTCTTGATTCTGAAAGCTCCTCTCATCATCTGCATCTGCTCTGTTAAAAGAGAATATGGTTTCAACAATTCCTACACCTCCTACAATTGGTAATCCTCAGTAAACCAATTCTTCTGAAGTTCCCTCTTCAAAGCAACCAGATGATGCAAATTCCTCTTAACCTTTTCCTCTGTCCTTTCAACACATCACCTCTGAGCACTATTCATTTCTCTAAAAGTGGTTGAACTTTGAATCTGGACGCTTTTCAAGTCACTAGAAGTTGAATTTCAACTGGTTAAGGAAAGAGAAGACAAGCTAGAAAGAATAAGAAACTTCAAACGTCTTGCTTAGTGTTGCGGTGAGAATCGTGATACCAAGCTATTGATTAACTTGAATCTTTAATTCTTAAATTCACAACCGGACTTTAATTTATCCAAAGAAAAGGTCTAAAGAAAGAAAGAACCTTTTGCGTGATGTAACAACAATGCTAAGAGATTCGGGGATCGGGGGTTGGTTATGCTTAGGGTAGGTATTTCACATCCTAGACATCTGTAGTACTCTACAGGAACCTTTTGTTTGTTTGCATGCTAAGTTTGGTAAATGTTTGCTAAGGATTGGGATTGGGTAAAGGGTGTAGGTTAAAACCTAAAGATAGTTTCTAAGTTTGCTCGCAAAGACATCACGTCCTCTGCCTACGTATCCTAAGTAGGATAGAATCAGAGCAATCGTAGTTCACCTCACTAGGGATGAAGAACACTTGATTTTGATCAAGGTTCATGGAGAAACAAACATTACAATGCTTGTATAGAGTTTAACAAAACTCTCTATATTCTATGTTATAACACTCAAGAGGGGGATAAGTAATCATCATTATGATTCTTACATAGAGTTTACAAACTCTATCCTAGGGTTCTAGTTGGAGAACACTCATAGTGTAAGGTGGGTTTTCTAGACTTAAAGCAAAGTCTAAGGCTTAAATGTTCTAACTTAACTAAGCTAGGGTTAGGATGACTTCACAAAGTCAAGGGAGGGGTAATGAGCTATACAATGACACAAGGGTCAAGGGAGAGACTTTTCCTTTGGAAGGAGAGAGAGAGAGAGGCAACTTGGATGAGAACTAAAAAGTTCCATCACTTGGGGAAAGGATACTTAACAAAGCAAAAATTAAACAAGATGAATAAGATTACAATCAAGTAAACATGCATATTACAATAAGCAGATACTTCAAACAAACACCAATGGTTACAACCGGTAATCAAATATATTTACAAAGATGGAAGCATAGTCTTAACAAATATTGAAACATGATGAAGGTAACAGCCATGTAAACAAATCACAATTTGAAAGTAAACATGTTATAGGTTCAAGGTATAACAAATGTAACAACAATATGTATTGATGACAATCAAAAACAAGCAAATTAGTTTAACCTCATAATTTAGGAGGAAAGTAATATGAGATCATGGTGACAACCAAAGGAGAGTAAACCCTAGCATGTTAACTAACATGGGAAGCAAATATCTCACAAGAAAATTCAAGCATGTTAAAAGGGAATTCAGCAGTATGTAGGATAACGATCTTAACAAAGCACTAAAGTTCATATGGTCAAAAGTCATCATAATTGAGAACAACTTGCAAAATTTTAAATCATATGAAAATAGACATTAAAACAAGCATGTTGCAAAAAGAATGAGTTCAAAATGATGAAAAATGACAAAGTTACAAATATTTGAAGTTTTAGGTGATTTATGACAATAAAGCAAATAGACAATCAAAAAAAGAGAAAAGGGCCAAGCTGGGAGTTGAACCCAGGCCCTTCAAATCAGAAACTCACACCATAGCCATCAAGGCACACATGCGCGCTCTGGTAGTGAATGGATGGAGAGAAGAAAATAAAATCACACAAATGGAAAAATAAAATGCAAAAAGGGTTGATCCAAGGATCGAACCCTGGACAGGCAAGTGAAAGGCGCATGAGAGAGTAAGTTGATTACCACTGGGGTGGCTATACATCCGTTGATATAGCCACCCCCATAAATATATGAGGCATGATTTCATGAAATTTCTGGGCAAGTTGGAAGCAAGAACAAGAAATTTTACAAAAGGCGTTTTGATGCTAACTTGCTCAATTCTTCACCAATTTTAGCAAACTTTAGATCTAACTTGGGTAGAATTGAACAAGGATCATGATGGTACAGTTGGTTTTTTAAAATGATGCATAGAAAATGAAACACGATAGGACTTGCAAATTTGGAAATTGAGATGCAACTTGATAACTACAAACAATTGTGAGCTCAAATTCATGTAAAAAGCAATGCATACAAGTTTCATATATCATGATAGAAGTGTGGCACATTTAAAACTCAAACATAACTCACAAAATTAGGAAATAGCATATGAGTTGCAAGTGAAGCGTGAAAATGCAGCAGCTGTCCAATTATGGATGTGTACAACAGTTGATTAAATAGAACAAGGAAATCAATGAGACAATCACCAACACATTGGAAATGCACTAAGGAGCAAGTATACAACAATTACCAAACCAAACTTAAATACAAAATAGGACTGCTATGCCCTCACAAGTGAAATTGGAGAAAACTTGCAATATTGAAACCAAAATCAAGTAGCAGCCAGAATTGGAATGAATAGACCTATCAAACATCTTCAAAACATCATATGAAATGTGTCTATGCTTCAAAAATGTTCACAAACATTATGGAAATGAAATCATATAGTCAGCTGCCCAAACACTCAAAAAAATGCAACAAGAGGATCAAAAATGATTTGGAACAGTTGGAGGTTAGGAAAATGTCATACACAAGTTCAAAATGTGATAGGGAATGATGCTAACACTTAAGATACTCATGGAATGCACATGACAAGATAATGGATACCAAAATGCAAATTGAATCAAACATAACGAGAGGGCTGTCATGACAGAAAAGATAAGGCATATAAAAAAATGATTGATTCATGAACATACAAGTCTTATATGCTATTAGAGGTCTGACTATGAATGAGTTACCCCAAAACTGATCAAGCCACAAAAAGTGAAGTGTGTGCCTTAGTGGTTTTCAAAACTGTTAGCAGCAGTTGGTACAAACTGGTCCAATCACAATCAAGTGGTCTCATGTTGACAAACATCACACACACACACACACCTCATAAATGTATAAGAGAATGAGTCACAACTTAGAAACTAGGCACATTGCAAGCAAGAAAGAAATTGGCATATTCATGGTATGTTTTAGCTTAAAAGGAGCAATTTGAGGGTGAAATAAGAAAACAGGTACACATAGATCAATCCAATCATCCTCACACCTTAGAATCATGAATATAAATGAGTTACAACTCAAAACAATAGGCATATACAAACAGAGCAGCAATTTGGTATGTTGTGGCAGATTTGGTGTCAAAATGCAATTGTGAGTGGAATTGTGAAAACAGGCAAGAATAGATCCAATAAACCAAGTGTACACATCATTATCATGACAAGGAATGAGTTTCAACTTCAAGAATAAGCATATGACAACTAGAATTAAAATTGGCATAATGGTATGAATTGTGAAAAAACTGTCTTGGCATATATGATGTGGCAGCAGGTGATTTTTAAAGCAATGAGTTCTTTGATGAAATAGCTGTTATACACAAGCCATAATGATGCTAACAGATGAGATTCAACTCAAGAAATAGGTGAAAACCTTACCAAACAGAAAATAGCATTTTGGAGCTCATGACATATGAAAACAACAACTTAGAGATGCAGCCAGCAAATTCATGACAGTTTGAGGCAAATGATATCACACACAAATTACAAATAGATAGGACAATGATTCAAAGCACATAAATCAAGTAGGAATTGACTGAAACAGAAAATGATGTGTTTGGTATCATGATATTTTTGGAAAATATAGTTGAAGCATGATAAGGCAGTTGGAATCATTTAAAGAGATTTGATCATAAAAGCACCACACACATCCTCAAAATAGGTAAACAAATGAGTTCCAATCTTAAAATCAAACAACAAATGGTCCAAAACAGAAATGGTATGTAAAACCAAGTTTTGACAGCAAAATCAACCAAATCTCACAACAGTCCTAATAGCAACCTTCATGTTTCTCACATTTCCACCAAAACAAACATTATGAGCAAGATCAAACATTAACCAATGACTTGAGATATAAAAAAAAAGCAAGCACAACAATTCAACACCCAATTCATGGTAGTGATAAAGCTAGAAAGACATGAAAATAGCATAATGTGAAAACAAGGGCCACATTGATTCAAACATGATCAAGGGCAAGGGGAATCTATGAGTAACTTATAAGTTAAATCCAAACATCACTAAGGAACTAAGACTAACAAGCCTAGGGCAATCATATCAATATTTCAATATTGGCTCCTAAAACTACCACATGACCAAAATCTTCACAAGCAAGTTAATCATGATATTTAAGCACAAACTTGGTAACATATAATCCACATATCATTTAAAAATGACAATATATTAATAAAAGCAAGTAACATGATCATGAAACAAGAGTTCTTGACAAAGAACTACAATGGGGCAACAATGGCATATTTTCACAAAATCACCTCAAAATGACAAAACATGATAATGCATGATCAATAAAGAGTTGGATTTTCACATACCTCTTGTAGACAAGTCTTGAGCAAGCTAAGAAACTTAGAAACCCAGAGATCCTCCTTTCTTTGCAAAGAGATAAAGCTTTCTTCCTCTTGAAGCAAAAAACCAACTTTCAAGACAGTTGGAGTTGTGTGATTTCCAGCTGGTTTTTTAAGGCTTAGACACTTGAGATATGATGTATAGGAGGTGTTAGGAGTGTTATAATGGTAGGAAGTGGTTCAAGTGAGAATTTGGCTTTTAAAGTGGAAGAAAGTCAAACTATTAGAGTGTGGAGGTTGACTTTTGTGAAAATGAGATTTTTGAGAGGTTTGAGTGTATGGACACCTTCTACACAATGTTTAGGGATTGTGTGGATGGTTTTGAGGTACTTGGAGATGGTAGAACTGATCTTGAGCAGAGTTTTGCTCAAGACAGCTTTTTGGTGAAAAATGGAGGTTTTGAAATTTTGAGATTCTTAAGGAAATGAGAGGGAATTGAGAGCTGTTGTTTCTCTGGTTTTGGAGATTGCTCTGGTGTGTCTAACTTCATAGAAGAGGCTTCTATTTATAGTGCAAATGAGAGTGAGGGCAGCTTGGTACTTTGCCACTTTTGGAAGGAGTTTCATGAGGTTTTTCAAATGAATCTTTGCAAGATCTCTTCCCATCAGCTCCATGGTTCAATGAAGATCAGAAAAATCAAGTGGAGATGGACATGAAGTGACTGAGGTGAGCTTAGAGTGTAGGGTGAGCCAGCTGCAACAGGTTTGGCATGAAAAGTTTCTCTCTCCTTCTTACACATTTGATTAAAATAATGTCAACTTGCTCCAACTTGCTATGTTCATTAAACCATCCTTCCTTCTGTTTTTCTCTCCATCTATACCTCAAATTATCAGTTTGAATCAAGATCCAAGGGTCAAGGATAATCCAAGTTGTAAAAATCTAATTTTTGAGAAGTGTTGGATTGTGGTTTCAAGTGTTGACAGCCCCAACTTCTATGGCTCATAACTTCCTGCTCACACATGCTATTGAGGAGTTCTACCACAATTTGGAAATCCCTTAAGTAGCTCTATAACTTTCATTTTTTGGAGATTTCCAAATTCTAGAAGGAACTAGGTTGAAAAAACCCTTCCAAGTTGCTGAAAAAACCACTTAAAAAAAGTAAATAACTTAGAATTTTTCTGTTATTTCCCTTCTTAAAATGAATCTTGTCATAACTCTCAATCTATGAATTTTTTGATCATGGACCACTTTGAGGCTTTTGTAGGATTTTTCAAGAGCTTTCCAATGAGCTTTGAACCACTCCAATTGGATGTGTGGTTGAGGAGTTATGGTCTTGCCCCTTTTGAAACCCTAATTCCCGATTTTTGCAATTACTTCTTAACCCTTGATCCAATGGTCATGAAATTTTATAGGGAGGTGTAATATGATATAAGGAACATTTTGGATTCACATCTTAAAGTCAAATTATTTATTGTTGAAGAGTTGACTTTTCGGTCAACCGTTCGATTAACTAGTGACTACCGAGTCGACTACTCATGATCCGAACATCTTGAGGACTTGAAACTCTTTGGATAGACTTCACTAAGCCATAGGAGCTTAATGAACCTTGATCCAACCATTGAAACACTCTTTAAACCAAAAGTCAAACTACATTTGACTTTTTCTCGTCGAAAACCCTAATCGGGTATCTTAAATTGCACTATTCTCAATTCCCGGGTGACCACCTCAAATTGAATTCATACTTGATCCAATGGAGTATATTTGATGATGCGGATACTTATTTGAAGTTGAGTCAATCCAAAACATTGATTGATCAGTGTTGCACCCCAAAATTTGACCAACATTTCTTTGCCTTGCTTATGTTTCATTTCATTCACATCAGCATTATCATTTGCATTTCATTGACAGGTATGCAGGAGATCAAGAGGTATGATTACCAATCAAAGTCTACACAAGACTATGAAGCTAGCCAAGAAGGTTATTCAAGTGTTCAAGGGTAGATACCTTTGTCAGAGGAGTCAGAAGATCCTCAGAGAGAGTGGTTGAAACCAAGAGTGTGTGATTCCTAACTTGAGAGTTGTGGAAAGCCATCAGATGATTCTGAAGCCATGAAGTTAGACTTGAAGCCTTGAGAGAGCTTATGAGATGTATTGAAAGCCATCATGAAGCCTAGATAGGTCATTGGGCAAGATTAAGAAGCCTCAGCCATGAGTGGTGTAATTAGGGTTTGACAGGGTCAACCCTAGGTCAACTGATGATTTGAGGAAGGTTGAGACCTAATTCAAGGGCCATGTGATCATGGATTGACACATTGAGATGTTATAAGGATGGTTCCAAGGTTAACTCATCATGATTTAAGAGTTTGAGAAGTTTCAAGCTAGGGTTTCTAAGGCTTGACAGTGTAAAATCCCCTAGTTTGACCCCTATCTTCAAGGAAGTTTAGCCCAAGATGTGATTGTCATCTCATCTTTCCCCCAACGTGAATGTTGTAGAGCATAAACCTAGCTTTAATTTGAGTACTATAAGTCCTTGATAGGATAAATAGAACTCAAGTTATGACTTTGACAAGTTACAAGTCATCTGAGGTATGTGAATTTGGAGCTTGAAAGTTACCCAACTTGCATCAAACTTTTGCCCAAGAAGGAAGATTCCTATGAACTCTTGGTCAACATGAATGTTGTTCCTTATCCTATTAGATTTCTATAGAGTACTAGAAGTCCTTGATAGGATTTGTAGAACTCAAGTTATGGCTTTGACAAGTCAAGGGCATTTTGGTCATTTAGAGATTATAGGTCATTTCAAGCATAAGGCCATAACTCCTATTTCCAAGCTTCAAATGGAAAAAGCTTCAACATAAAACTTGTTCAAAATGATGTTTTAAGGCTATTAAGGAGGTCATGAGATGATGGAAAGGCTTGTAGCTCAAAGTTGCAAAAATGACCTAAAATAAGGGCATAAGTTAAATAAACCAAAGTTGGAAATTGATATTTTCAACCTACACATCCAAACCATGGCATGTAATATATCTTTTTGACTCTAGAAAACATTTTAAGAACATTGGTTTAGCCATATTTTTGAGTTGAGATTCAATTTATGGACTTGCTTTGGAAAGTGGTTACTTGCATATTAAGTAACATTTGCAAAACTCAAAATCAAGACATGAGCAAGGCCCTTGGCAAGCTAAACTCTTCCAAAATGTCACTAGGGGAGAAATTGAAAGAGAATAGGATGGTTTTCAAGCTGCAAACAGAATTGTACATGTCATGATATGTGTTTGAAAATCTCATGACATGAGAAGTGGAAATTCTCATTGGAAGGATCTAGAGGGTTCTAGATCATCCAAACATCATCTACATAAGGAATAGAGTTGATCCATTGCAGGGGTTGGTTATCATTGAAGGAGAGAGCATAGATTGAAATTGAATTTCCATAGCTTGCAAGTGCAATCGGTTTCACCAAATTCTCCATTTTCCTTCCATTTTCTTGATTGAAACTTCTTCCATGGATGTCAAGGAGTGATTCCAGATCATTAGCAAGAAGAATTGGTGGCTAATTGGTGCTCTTGAATTCAGAATTTTCCACCCGCAACTCACCATCGGGTTTCAAGATTCAAGCACTTTCAACTGGTTCTTTTGCATACAGAAGCAAGGAGGAGGTTCATTGATCGTGTCTGCAAGATTGTAGAGCTTGAATTAGAGGTTTAGTGCATCTGTTCATCCAAGATTTTCAGGTTGGTAACTTTCTTCCTATAGCATGATTTAGGTAGAATCAAGGTGAATTAAGGTGTTAGATTCATTGTAGAATGGTGTAGGATGGATTTCAGATAGTTAATTTGTGAATTAGAGACAAAATAGGAGAATTACCATTTTCGGGTGAGAGTTAGATATGATGAATCTTGAGGTTTCAGAGGAAGTTAAGGGTATGGTTGAATTCGTGGCAAGATTTGGGATGAGTTTCATGTTTTGACCATTTGCAATAGAGGCCTGTAGAGAGAACTAGGGTTGGGGAAGACGACCGGAGCTCCATCGGCGGTGGCCGGAGCTGGGCGCGAGTTGCAGAGGTTTGAAAAGGTTGAAGATGATGTTAGCACCGTTGGATGAGGGTTGGACTTTGACTGAGGAAGCAATCTAATGGCCACGTTTTAATCTCATTTTGTGAAGGATCAGAATAAATGAAACACTGCGTTTCATTTAGCAGTTGGTTTTGGGTTAATGAATTAAGTGCTATCCACACCCCCCTGATGGCCCAACCCATTGATTTGAACTGATTCTGCTTGCTATCCACACCGCACGTGTTATTATTTTAATTAGATTTTCATTTAATTTTCATTTTATGCATGGTTCTTGAAAAATTCATAATAAATTGAAAATTAATCCAATTAATCCCATTATTTTTGCATTTTACTCATGATTGAGTCTTGTATTTTTTAGAGAAAAAATATTTTCATTTCATGTAATTTCTGATTTAATAGGAATTTTATATTTTAATTGATATTAAAATGATTATGTTTGATGCACAATTTTGTGGAATTTAGTGTGATCACTTGGTGATGATTTTGAGCCTAATTTTTTGTGTGTGATTAGGTTAGACATGTATGCTCCCATAGTATTTTTCTCACATTTTTGTGATGAAAATAGGTGTGCTTTCTAGATTGATATTTAGGTGCTTCCTTTTAGGGTTTAGGTTTGATACCTTGTAATGTAGAATTTATTTCTAGGTCTTAGTTGATGGTTTGATCTTTGAAGTTAATGTGGTAGAGTCATGATTGACCTAGGTTCCCATAGATATTTTTGTAGGATTTTACAATTGGTTTTAGTATTTTAGTTAGGACTAACTTTAGTACTAGGTTTTAGGTGATCCTAACTTGCTAATTCAACTAGTTTAACTTCCTTAGTCCCCTTAGATTAGGGTTTTTGCTTGGTTTGCCTTTGGTTGAGATTGAAGACAAGTTGAAGACAAGGTGAGGATGCTTGAAGTTTCTTGGAGCTTTGGATTTGCTTGTGCCTGAAGGTGTCTGATGAAGATTTAGGAGTTAGGAAACATAGAGAAAGCCTTATAGTTAGAATGATTTCTTTCTCAAATATGGAAATCATATTGTGCTTCCATTCCTCCCAATGACCAAAAGTCCTTCCAAGATATTCATACCCCTCCTTTGGAGGGATGAGTGGATTTATCTGGAAGTAGAACTTTGAGGGAACCAGTCTCTCATAATGATGAACCCTTACAGGCTTTTTTTGGTTGTCAGTAAGCTGTTTATCATTTCCTCTCATCTTGTTAAATCAATTGTCTTCTGGTTTGAGTATCTTGAGAGATATTGGACTTGAGTTTGAAGAGGAGGACTTCATTGAAGAGTATGGAAGAGGATGATTCCTTGAGCATTGCCATTGCAGCTGAAGCTTGAAGAGCAAGAAGAACAGGTTGACACTTGAAGACCCAATGGATATTGAGTGAAGAGTTGAGGTTTAGAGAATTGAAGGATGAAGTTGACACTTCCATGTGATTGAAGACTACTCTGAGAAGCTGAAGCTTGTAAGAGTAGGAGACCAAGTTGAGACTGCTAAAGCAAAGAGAGCTGAAGCTTGAAGACTAAGTTGATACTTATGAAAAGGGTTCAATTGAGATTGAGTGTAGAGTTGAGGCTTGAGGAATAAAGGATGAGTTGATACTTACATTGATGCTTGGAGAGCCTGAAGGAATTAAGTTGATACTTGTAGTTAAGAGTGAAGCCTGAAGGTGGAATTGACTGGAGAGCTGAAGCTTGGAGAAGAGAGGATAAGTTGACACTTATGTTGATGGGCTGAAACCTGGAGAAGCAAGTTGATACTTGGCATGAAGGGTGATTGAGGTCTGAAGGCGGGGTTGCTGTTAGAAGAGCTGAAGCTTGAAATGGAAAGAGAGAGGGGTTGATCTACTTTCTTGTCTGTTTTCTTTTCTATGCTGATGTGCCTTGTTTGACTTGCTTGATGCATTAGAATAAGTCCATGATTAGACTGACTTTAATCTAAGAGCATGACTGCACTAGAGGTTGAGTTGCTCCCTCTGCTTGTATTTTTACTCTTTGTTTTTTATAGTGTTTGCAATTTCAATCGCACTAAAGACTATGCAGTAAAAATACATAATTCAAAGGAAGCTTTTCTGAAGAAAAGAGTGTTGTTAAACTTCAGCGCCACCACAAACAGGCTTTGTCCCTAACTGCTGGAACTGCTGTTTAACCCTACTCGATAAAACAAATGAATCTGAATTCCCGTAATCCGTATTATCCCGAACTACGTAAGCTCTGATCTCTCATGCCTATTGAGAGTACGTAGGCACAATACTGACGTATTGGCGAGCCACGTTCCCCGTAACCCGTAGTAGGTCGAACTACGTTGACTCTGATTTCTCATTCTCTGATGAGAATACGTAGGCATAAAGCACGACGCTTTGCTGAGTCATTTGCTTTTCTGTTTAAGCCAACCTTGATAGGTAGATAGATAAACCAACTCGTCCAGTAAACACAACAAGCGTGGATCCCGTCGAGTACGACGGACGTGAGGGGTGCTAATACCTTCCCCTTGCGTAACCGACTCCCGAACCCGGACAACGGTTGCGACGACCTTGTCTTACCCTTTTTCGTCAGGTTTCTCCAATCGTTTCCTTTCCCGTTCTGAGGGACAAATAACGAAAGGTGGCGACTCTTCTGTTTTGCCGGCACCTTATTTTCGCGGAAGCGACTGCTGGCGACTCTGCTGGGGACTTGATAGTTTCCTGGGATCCAACGTCCCGAATGCGAGTCAGTTTGGGGATCCGACGTCCCCTGCGAGAGTCAATCCTAGCGCTTGTATGATTACTTGTTGGGTTGTGTTTATTTATCGCATTTTATTTCCCGCATTTTATTTTCAGTATGATATGATTATTTGTGCTGTTGTGGGAGGGGCATTGTGATGAGTGAGAAGCCAGACCCAGGCTTGAGTGAACATAGAATTAGTTGTGGAAATTAGTGGGCGCGTGCTTGCTTGGCAGGCACTAGTGTCTCATGAAATCCACGCTTAGACGAGGTTCTCCCGGTTGACTTCTTTTTCAACCCTTTGGGTTGAGGGGGTTGTTGGTTTGGAGGATTGTCGACTCTGGGGACCGATCGTTTGGGATTCAGCCGAGTGAGGCCGCTTCATGAGCTGGTGATGCCACATCTTCTGGGTATCGTATCACCCCTCTTGAATGTCTGTGACGCTGATGAACGCATAGGATGCCGAACTTGAGTCAGTTTAGGTCCATACCTGTGAGTAGGGTTGGGTTCATTGCAGGAAACTTTGACCTTCAGACTACCTGGTTTTCTTGATAGTGAATTAGTTTTATTGGGATCAGAGGATCTTATCATCAGATATGTATTTGTTCTTGACAGAGCAGGTTTATGATTGGGGTCTGAGGATCTCATAAGCAGATGTATGGTTGTTCTTGACAGAGCAGAGTTTTGGTCCTGTATCAGAGGTCCTTATTATCAGATGTTTGTTCTTGACATAACAGAGTTTTGGTCCTGTATCAGAGGTCCTTATTATCAGATGTTTGTTCTTGACAGAGCAGAGTTTTGGTCCTGTATCAGAGGTCCTTATTATCAGATGGTTGTTCTTGACAGAGCAGATTTATGGTCCTATGTGTGTGTTCTTGACAGAGCAGATTTGTGGTCCGATACCGGGGTTTTCTTATTATCAGATATAGTGGTTGTTCTTGACAGAGCAACATTATGGTTTTGTTGATACAGAATCTCCACCACACAGTTGCCTTGATCTCCTGCTGCATGATTGCATTTTACATCGCTTTGCATACCTATTTGCATTTCATTAACGTGTGTCTGTGTTGCAGGTACCGTTTTCCCCGATCCAGGATTTCTTGCCTCCTACTGTATTGTTATGGGTTCTCTGAGGAAGACCGTGGCTTACAAGCTCCCTGCCCCTGATGTGGTTCAGCTGACTGGTTTGATTGCTTTAGCAGATGATTCTGTGAGAGATGAGTTCAGAAAATCTTACGGCAAATTACTCAGTTTGGTTCGTAAACCTTCTGCGTTCGAGTTGAATGGGTTGCACGCTCTGCTGCAGTTCTACGATCCTCCGTTGAGATGCTTTACTTTCTAGGATTTTGTTCTCGCACCCACGCTAGAGGAATATGCTGATTTGTTAGGTGTGCCTATCAAGAGGCAGATGCCTTTTGATCATATGGATGTTGAGCCTGATCTGGCTAGTCTAGCTCCTTCACTTCATCTGGACGCCTCCGAGTTGGTATTGTCTAGTTGGAACAAGGTTCCCGGTTTCTCCTTGCAGTTCTTAGTAGGAAAGGCTCAGCAGTGCGCCAAAGACGGATGTTGGGTCGTGTTCAGCGCCATTCTCGCTCTGTGCATATATGGCATCATTCTGTTTCCCAATATGCCCGACTTTGTGGACTTCGATGCCTTTCGCATCTTTGCTTCAGGGAATCCAGTCCCTACCTTGATAGGAGATGTCTACCATTCTATCCACTACAAAAACGAGAACAGAAGGGGCAAGAATGTCTCATGCTGTGTGCCCTTGCTTTATAAATGGCTTGATAGTCATCTGCCCAAGAGGGGTCCCTTTGTTTCGTCTGCAGCCACAGCTGAGTGGTCCGAGCGTTTGATGAGTCTATCAGCGGAGGATATTGACTGGTTTGACAGAGATAGGTTGGGTACCGAGATTATCTTCAGCTGCAACGGGTTTCCAAACGTGCCTCTGATAGGCAGGAAGGGCTGCATAAACTATAATCCGTCTTTGCTGGTCCGACAGTTTGCATATGCTTTGAGAGCGCCGTCGAAGGATGAAGAGGTGCAGGAATCTCTGTACCTCACCGGTCTTCTAGAGGGGGATATGTTATCTAAGCTTCAGCGCGCTTGGAATGGCATCAATAAGAGGGGAAAACCATTGCTGGGGAGAAGCAATAATCAAGCCTACCCTCCGTATGTGATGTGGATCAGAGCCATAGCAGATGCTATAGGGATGTCGTTTCTTCCTGCCAAGCCAAAAAGCCCTCCAGTGATCGAAGAGCCTACTACCGTGCCTATTCAGCAGCATAATCAGGTGTTAGCTGAGCGAGATGAATTGAAGAGGGCAAATGAAGAATTGGAGAAAGAATTGGCTCAACTCAGAAGTGAGAGAAACGAAGCCGTTCATTCCTTCAAGAGGCAGACAGAGCTGGTGAACCAGCTGGGGACAAATTTGACTAAGCAGATAGCCGAGCGTGAACGCATGGGTCGAGACTTCAAAGCTGTCAACGATGTACTGGCTACTAAGAAGCATCACTTGGACGAAGCGTATCGGAGGATATCCAAGTTCAACCAGCACTGGAAGGCCTCCCTAGCCAACAGGAAAGAGCGGGAGGATAAGTTGATGCAACAGATTTCCAAGCTGAAAGCCCAGGTGAAGGCTAGTGGGAAGAGGTTTGATGAAGAAACCGCTCGCAGATATGCCACTGAGGGCCAGCTCAACAAAGCTCTTGCTAACCTGAAGGAGCGCAAACTGATGTTTGAATTCAAGAAGCGGAAGCTAGAAGATTGTTTCGGCGAAGGAGCATGGGAAGATTCAGTCGAAGGTCTTCAATATACCATTATGCCGAGGGAGTTGCTCGTCGAAGGGTTGCTCACTCGGCCTGATCATCCAGAAACGAATGGGTTGTTAGAAGAGTTTCGCGCCCGTGGCCGTGCTTGATTATTTGTATTCCTTTTGTTTGATCATCATTGTATGCTGACCATCACCAGGCTTGTTGGTTGAGGTCATGCTATTGATTCATCTTGTACTCACTGACGTTGTGTACTGCCTTGATGGGCTTTCTTTATATATGAGATTGTTATTCCCATGACTGGACTCAGACTTCTTATTATCAGCACTGGCACTCAGGCACTAGGATCGGGGGAGATCTCCCTAACGCACAGACACACGTTTGCATTTGCATGAAGCATTTGCATAACGAGCACTTTGTCGTTTTTCCTAACCCTTTTGTGTTTACAGGTTGTTTCAGGTTGTTCCAGGATTGATCAGAGACCTATCCACCGCTATCCGACCAGAGAAAATCAAACCAGAATCATGGAGCGAGTGCAAACTGATGTTCAGGAACTCCGCGAAAGAATGGATCGCTTCATGGAGCTCATGCAAGCGGTCGCCAATGGCCAGGATTAGCTCAGAACCTTGGTCCAGCCTCTGATTTCAAGGGTCGATAGCAATGGCGTACTCCATGGTGGGACCGTGCCTACCCCTCCACCAGTTGAAACTCCTCAGAATGGCGTCCCCGTGACCGGGGGGAACGGCAGTGCCAACGGCAATGTGATAGCTAACATGGGACTCAATGGTAATACGACGGGCGTCGGTAATGGGAGTCTTGAAGCTAATGTCAATGTTGGGCTGGGCAACGACAATGCAGGTGTTGGGAATCTGTATGGGCCTCAGCCGTGGTTAGAAGATCGTCAGGACGATGTGTTCTCTTAGAGAGATGCTGAAGGGGAGCTGACTACTGAAGCACGTCTAAGGTTCAAGGCACTCGAGGATAAGATGAGAAATATCGAGAACCAGAACACCCTGGGTGTTGATATGTCCAAGTTGGGACTGATTGCTGATTTTAAGGTGCCTCCCAAGTTCAAGGTACCTGACTTTGAAAAGTACAAGGGCACCACTTGCCCTCGCGTCCACCTGAGATCATATTACCGTAAAATGTCTGCTCATTCTGAGGACGAGAAGTTGCTGATGCACGTCTTTCAGGACAGTCTGTCCGGACCATCCCTCGAATGGTACATGAGTCTAGAGCCTACTAGTGTGCGCACGTGGAAGGACCTTGCTGAAGCATTTGTGCACCACTACCAATACAACAGTGACTTGGCCCCGAACCGAGTCCAACTGCAGAATCTGTCGCAAAGGAACAACGAAGGGTTTAAGGAATACACCCAGCGGTGGCGTGAATTGGCAGCCAGGGTTCAGCCGCCGATGGTTGAACGTGAGCTTGTGCAGATGTTTGTAGCCACCCTCCCAGGGGTTTATTATGAGAAACTAGTCAGCGGTATGTCTGGAACCTTCTCAGATCTCATTATCACAGGTGAGCACATCGAAAATGGGATCAAACTCGGGAAAATTCAAGGTGATTCATCCTCAGCTGGAGGAGGCAGAAAGAAACCTTATGGTGGCAAAAGACGGGAAGGAGAAACGAGCGCTGTGACCAACGCTCGAAGGAAGGGTAAAGGTCCTCACCAACAGGTGGCCAACATAACTATCCCGGCAGTTCAACAGCCACAACAGCAGCAACAGCCGAATCAACAAGGGTACAGAAAGTATCAGAATCGGGCACCTCTGTCGAGCCGTCACCTCGAGACACCGCCCATGTCGTACGCGCAACTATTGCAGACTTTGCTTCAGCTACAGTTGATCCAGAAGAGAACCTTGACTCCCTTGACAGGGGCACCTCCGCCAGGTTATGACGCGAATGCGACTTGCGAATTTCACTCAGGGGCACCAGGCCACACAGTAGAGAATTGCAAAGCCTTCAAGCACAAGGTGCAGGACATGGTGGACGCTAAGATCATCAATTTCTCAGATAACGTGCCAAACGTCACGAAGAACCCTATGCCGAATCATAGGGGAGGCGGGGTGAACGCCATTATTGAGGACGAGAGTTTGGATTTGTTGACTGACGTCAGAAATCTGAAGACGCCGCTTAGCTTCGTTAAAGCTAAGTTGATGAAAAAAGGGTTCTTTCCAGGATGCGGAGAGCTGTGTATGGGCTGTGCGACAAATCCTGATGGATGTGAACAGTTGATAGAGGGGATTCAAGGTTTGATGAGTGAAGGGATCTTACAGTTCAACCGGAGGGCCGAAAGCGGACCAGGAGAGGTAGTGCTGAAGCAAGATGATGAGGTCGCCACCATCACCATCCCTCGCCAGACGATAACTATTTCTGCACCCAGACCGCCCATAATTACCATCACCAAAGCTGGGCCGATACCGTTCGAAAGCACTAATGTTGTCCCATGGCATTATGGGGCTGAAGTCTACTGCAACGGACAAAAGTTGGAGCTAGAACCATTTGGGTCGTCTGTGGAAAACCTTGCGGGAATCAGTGGTATTACTCGCAGCGGAAGAGTGTTTGAACCACCTGAGGTCATGGCAGATAAAGCGGACAGAGCTGATGCAACTGATAAAGGGAAGAGTAAAGTCGTCGAAGAAACCCCTCGTGGGGTAGAAAAAGACTTACTTGTTAAAGACGCTGAGGAATTTATGAGGTTGATTAAAAAGAGTGACTACAAGATTGTGGATCATATCCATCAAACACCCTCAAAGATTTCCATCCTGAACTTGTTGCTGTGTTCTGAAGCACACCGCAACGCACTGCTGAAGGTGTTGAACGCCGCATATGTACTGCAGGAAATATCGGTAAACCAGCTGGAAGAGGTCGTAGCCCACGTGAATGCTGGAAATGGGTTAGGTTTCACTGACCTAGAGCTGACGCCAAAAGGGAGGAATCACAATAGCGCCCTGCACGTCTCGATAGAGTGTAGGGGAACAATCATGTCTCACGTGTTGGTAGACACGGGGTCTTCGCTCAATGTTTTTCCGAAGAAGGCATTAATGAAGTTAGATACTCGTGGAGTGATTTGCACACCCAGTGATCTGGTCGTGAAAGCGTTCGATGGAACCAAACACCATGTTTTCGGGGAGGTGACCCTGCCAATCCAAGTCGGGCCGGAAATGTTCGACGCAATCTTTTACATTATGGACATCATGCCTGCCTACAGTTGTCTCTTGGGCCGACCATGGATCCATGATGCAGGTGCGGTGACCTCCACGTTGCACCAGAAACTCAAGTATGCTGTCGGAGGTAGCATCATGACTGTATGTGGCGAGGAAGACATAATGGTGAGCCATTTGTCGTCCTTCAAATATGTTGAGATGGATGGGGAAATCCACGAAACCCTATGCCAAGCGTTTGAAGCTGTTAAAGTCAAGGACGTAGCTCCTGTAGTCACTGAAAAGCCTGAGATGACTCTCTCCTCCTTCAAGGAAGCTCGGGCCGTTGTCCAAGCTGGATCTACCCCAGGCTAGGGGCGAATTTTGGAGATACCTAACAAGCAAGACAAGTTTGGGTTGGGATATTCTCCTGGAGCTGAAGCCTCCTCTTCTAGCAGTGCGTCTCGAGGTAAAGGGCCGATCCAGTTTACCAGTGGCGGGGTGATTTTTGAAAGCGTCAACGCGGTGTCTGAAGACAGCGGAGATAGCGACTGTGACCTCGACTCTTGGATCCAGCCAAGTAAGCCAGGCGAGAGCCTCAACAATTGGTCCGTCAAGGATATCATCCAGACGACAAGCAAAGAGTAATGATTTACTTTTTCCAATCATTGTACAACCCTATGTTCTATCCGGGGCATAATGGTATTGTTGTCAAGGCCTCATTTGATTATGTACATGCATTTTATCAATAAATCAAAAGGCGTTTTTCTTCGTGTTCAAATATTGTGATCTCTGTTATTCCTGTTTTATATTTGTTTTGAAAAACAATAAAATGGCAATGGGGTTTGTGCTAACCTGCATATCCTTGTTTTAAGCTTAACCCTTGTTATTGCAGGATCCACATAACAGATGACATCGACTCTGGACCTTCTACGACTCACTTCGACTTCGATTGCCCGATCTATCAAGCCGAAGAAGAGATTGATGAAGACGAAGACCTTCCCGAAGAGTTGGCCCGCTTGTTGAAACAAGAAGAGAAAGTTATTCTGCCTCATGAAGAGGAGATCGAGATTGTGAATCTGGGTTCTGAAGAACTTGTCAGGAACGTCAGGATAGGGGTTGCATTGCAGAGTGATGTCAAGCAGAGATTGGTTGAGATGCTAAGAGAGTATAGTGACGTCTTTGCTTGGTCATACGAATATATGCCCGGACATGATACTGACATCGTGGTCCACCACTTGCCGCTGCGAGAAGATTGTCCTCCCATCAAGCAGAAGCTTAGGAGGACACGACCAGATATGGCCGTTAAGATCAAAGAAGAGGTGCAGAAACAACTTGATGTTGGCTTCTTAGCGGTCACTACTTACCCTCCGTGGGTCGCCAACATAGTGCCTGTACCGAAGAAGGACGGTAAGGTACGAATGTGCGTCGATTATCAGGACCTGAATAGGGCGAGCCCTAAAGATGATTTCCCGCTTCCTCATATTGATGTGTTGGTCGACAATACAGCCTAGTTCTCCGTGTTATCGTTCATGGATGGCTTCTCCAGTTACAACCAGATCAAGATGGCGCCGGAGGACATGGAGAAAACTACGTTTATTAGACCTTGGGGAACGTTTTGCTACAAGGTAATGCCTTTCGGTCTGAAGAACGCATGTGCCACTTACCAACGAGCTATGGTTACTTTGTTTCATGACATGATTCATCACGAGATTGAAGTCTATGTTGATGACATGATTGCGAAGTCCCAAACGGAGGAGGGACATCTGGTCAATTTGCTGAAGCTTTTTGAGAGGCTTAGGAAGTTCAGGTTGAGGCTGAATCCTAACAAGTGTACTTTCGGAGTACGGTCCGGAAAACTACTGGGGTTTATCGTGAGTGAAAGAGGCATAGAGGTTGACCCTGCGAAGATAAAAGCGATACAAGAAATTCCAGTGCCAAAGACTGAAAAAGAAGTTCGTGGTTTTCTGGGCAGAATAAACTACATTGCAAGGTTTATCTCTCAGCTCACGGCCACGTGTGAGCCGATGCTCAAACTGCTAAAGAAAGATCAGGCGATTATCTGGAATGAGGATTTCCAGAAGGCATTTGACAAGATAAAACAGTATCTGCAGGAACCTCCAATCTTAATACCCCCAGTGGCTGGACGACCATTAATCATGTACTTGACAGTTCTTGAGAATAGTATGGGGTGTGTTCTCGGTCAGCACAACGAGACGGGCAGGAAGGAGCATGCCATTTACTACTTGAGTAAGAAGTTCACAGACTGTGAATCTCGTTACTCGATGCTGGAGAAGACGTGTTGTGCACTAGCTTGGGCTGCCAAACGTTTACGACAGTACATGCTCAATCACACCACCATGCTAATTTTGAAGATGGATCTGGTCAAGTACGTCTTCGAGAAGAAAGCGCTTTCGGGCAGGATTGCCAGATGGCAAATGGTGTTGACGGAATATGATATTCAGTACGTTTCCCAGAAGGCCATCAAGGGAAGCGTATTGTCTGATTACCTTGCCGAACAGTCGATCGAGGATTACCAGCCGATGAAATTTGAATTCCCTGATGAGGATATCATGTTTCTCAAAGCGAAGGATTGCGATGAACCGTTTCCCGACGAGGGGCCAGATAGGAAATCCCAGTGGAAATTGATATTTGACGGGGCGGTTAATTCTTATGGAAGTGGCACTGGGGCGATCATCACGACTCCCCACGGATCCCACATCCCTTTCACTGCGAGACTGACGTTTCTGGTCACCAATAATGAAGCGGAGTACGAAGCATGCATCATGGGTCTAGAAGAAGCAATTGATTTGAGAATCAAGAACCTAGACGTATATGGTGACTCAGCGCTTGTGATTAACCAGATTAAAGGGGAGTGGGAGACTCGTCAATCGAATTTGGTGCCGTACATGAACTATGCCAGAAGACTACTTCCGTTCTTTGATCGAGTGGAACTCCATCATGTGCCCAGGGCCGAAAATCAGATGGCTGATGCCTTAGCCACGTTGGCTTCAATGTATAAAGTCAATTTTTGGAATGAAGCTCCAAAAATTATCCTTTCTCGTCTTGATAGACCTGCATTCGTCTTTGCGATCGAGGAAGCCTCCGATGGCAAGCCATGGTTCCATGATATCCAGACCTTCCTTATGACTAAGGAGTATCCTGCGAGAGCGTCAACCCAGGATAAGAAGACTCTGAGGAGGCTGTTTGGAAATTTCTATCTCAACCCTGATGGAGTTCTGTATAAGAGAAACCACGATCTCGTGCTACTCAGATGTGTAGATGAGAAAGAGGCGAGTATGCTCATGGAAGAAGTCCATGAAGGCACGTTTGGTACGCACGCCGGCGGGCATGCTATGACGAGAAAGATCCTGAGAGCAGGATACTACTGGATGACGATGGAGTCAGATTGCTTTAAATTCGCGAAGAGATGTCATAAATGCCAGATTTATGCTGATAAAGTTCATGTGCCGCTGTGCCCGTTAAATGTCATGTCCTCCCCGTGGCCGTTCTCCATGTGGGGCATCGACATGATAGGCAAGGTCGAGCCCATTGCATCTAACGGTCATCGCTTCATTCTAGTAGCTATCGACTACTTCACCAAGTGGGTGGAGGCAGCCTCATATGCTAATATGACCAAGCAGGCGGTGGCTAAATTCATAAAGAGGGACATCATCTGTCGTTACGGAGTTCCCGAGCGGATCATTACGGATAATGGTTCGAATTTGAATAACAAGATGATGAAGGAGCTGTGCCAGAGTTTCAAGATTGAACACCACAACTCATCTCCTTACCGGACGAAGATGAATGGCGCTGTTGAAGCGGCCAATAAGAACATCAAGAAGATTGTTCAGAAGATGGTTGTGACCTACAAAGATTGGCACGAGATGTTTCTGTCGCTACTGCGAAAATCAGCGCCGGCTGAACAGAAGAGTCGCCACCGTGCGTTATTTATCCCACGGGAGGGAAAGGAAACGCTCAGAGTAAACCTCGCACAACACGGGAAAGGTATGGTCATCGCAACCAAAACCTGGATTCGGGAGTCGGTTACGCAAGGGGAAGGTATTAGCACCCCTCACGTCCGTCGTACTCGACGGGATCCACGCTTGTTTTCGGGTATGGATTGTTATTCTATCTAAACTATAGGTCGAGGGTTAAAAAGAAAATAAAACGAAAATAAAAATGACTCGGCAAAGTATCGCACTTTATGCCTACGTATTCCCGCCTGGAACGAGAAATCAGAGTCAACGTAGTTCGCCTACCTACGGGAAAGGAGGGGAAGGTTGCTCGCTAGGATATCGCATCCTATGCCTACGTACTTTCATACAGCATGAAAGATCAGAGCAAACGTAGTTCGGGCCACGTACGATATAAGTCTGTCTTGATTGATTTTATTCCTTCTGAAAAGGTTTCCTTGATTAGCAGTCCCGGCGGACAAAAATGACGTCTTGATGAGTTCACATTCTTTTACGAAAGAAGTGTCTTTTATTGTGTTTGAAATCTTTATGTGTTTTTCTGTTTGTTTCGAGGAAGAAGAGACAGAACTCTAACCTACGGTTGCGAAGGGAAACGAACTAACCTAATGTTATCATGCATGGGTTAAGACCTAGTGTCTATCATGCTCCTCTCTTGCACAGAGAGAAACAGAGATCCTACGGGATAGGCAGAAACAGAAACAATATCAGATATATACAGTAAAACAGTAAAATGCATGAATGCAGCAATACAAGCGAGGCAAGGGAGTCCCACTCAACCTCGAACCTAGAAAACAATAGGCAAAAGTGAACAGGCTTCACTTTCAACCCAGCAGGGTAAACAGCAAGCAATACAGTCCAGAAAACCAATCAATACATCAACAAATGAAATACAGCAAAAATAAACAGCATCAGCAGCTCTGAATCAACATCCACCTTCAAGAAATCTCCAAGCAGCTACAGGCTTCAACAAACATCAATCTCCATCTTCATGGCCTTCAGATAAGGGCTTTGATCCTCAGTCTTCTATCTGCAATGGCTTTTCTTCATGCTCAGACCTCCAGGATGAGGGATCAGTCACAAGAGTGAAGAGAATGAATGTTAAACAGTTAATTACCTACCAAGGGTGGTTCATCAACTATTAACATTAAACAGAAAGTTTCCTCTCAAAAGTTCTATCTTTCAAATACATTCACTGATCCTTCCAAAGGAAGGAGGTGGATATTTGAAAGAGACTTTGAATCATAGAGAAAGGATGGATGCAGACAAAGCATTCCATGTTTGAGAAACAAGCTTTCTAATCTAGAGCTCTGCCTAGCTCCTAAACCCTAGTCTCCTCAGCAGCTGCTAGCAAAAACCTCCTATCCAACTCTGGCAGTTGATCTTCAATCTCTGGATCTCCAATGGTCTTCATCTCCTCAAATCTTCAGCTTCCCCAAGGCCCCAGACAATCCCAATACCCAAACAAGCAAGCAATAATCCCCAGAGGGCACACCACACCAATCAATCAGATACACAGACAGTAATAATAGCAGTAGGGGAATCCTAACTTTTTCTAAGGGATCTAGTAACTACCCATAGCCCCTATAGTCCCATAACTAATCTAATTAAACCCTAAGCCCTAAGGGAAAGAATTAATTCTCCTAAGTCATCACCTAAAAACCCTAGTTTTGTTCATGTTGTTCAAGCCTATATTAATCACCTAAAATTAACTTCTAAAAATGGGAATTAAAATATTTCTACAAGTTGAATATCTCATCTAAACACCCTAAAAAGAATGAACAGAAAATATTAAAGCATGTAATAGAACAAAAATTATTAAAATGATGCATGGAATGAACTAACTAAAATGACATTTATTTAGAAAATATGGAAAAAATATGAAATAAAAATAAAAATGCAATTTTATTTTCCTATAATATTCTAGACATCCTAAAGAAAATGATGTAAAAAGAATGAAATGAAAATGATTTTTTATGAATTTGTTATGAATTAATGAAAATTAGTAAAAATTAAAATGAATTAAGAAATTAAATTGAATTAAAATGAGGGAGGGGGGTTAGAATAGCATATACGCCCAGTTAAAATCCAGATGGGCCAGGCATCCAGGGGGTGCGCTTAGCATTTTGAATAAGGCCCAGCACTAATTCAGAAATGATGAGAAAATAAAAAGGCACAGGGGGTGAGAAAAGAAACAAAACCACGTTCAATATGGTATTGGGCCTAAAACTGGGGGTGGGGATAGCACATATTAACTCAGGCCCGCCCGTTTCAATTAATGAAACGGTGCGTTTTGGCACCAAACTAACTTCCCTCCAAAATCAGATTGAATATGAGCCATTCGATCACTCTATTAGTCAAGAGTCTAACACCAAATGAACGGACCAGATTATGTCTTCCCCATTGCATCTGTTAGAAACTAGGGTTTGGACTCCATGGCCACCATGCACGAGCAAACTTCCATCCCTCTGTTCTCCATCACCAGGCCATGAATCAACATGCTATAAACACGAAATTCACTCTAAATCTCTCCCTCTACAATCCTATGATCTTAATTCAGTCTGAAACTCAATAAAACTCTCAACCCGATCGAGGTAAAATCTGGTCACCATGGAAATCCTCTGAGATGCACCAACACAATTCTCCCTCAAACCTAGACTAAACTAATCTATGCATAATGGTAACTAACCTGCGCTATCAAGCTAAGATTCTAATGCACTAACCTAAGAGTTTCAAGCCCTAACAGTTTATTGCACCTGCTAACAACCATCACCAAATCACTCCAAACTCAACCTAATTGCTCTACTAACCTCCTACATTATGTCTAAACTAACAACAACATGTTAAACCAACTAGATCAAGCAGTTTGAATGAAAACATACCTGGTGTAAAAGCTTGAAAACAGCTATGGAAGATTGAGGATCTGAGGCTTCCAAGGCTTGGATCTTGATCAATTAACTCAAGGATTGATTCTGTATGCAATGTTGTGATGATTCTTGGCTTGAATTATGCTGTCCACTTGAAACTCCAATTTTGATGTTGATGATGGAAGTGCTCGAAAATGGATGATTCACACTTGATTCTTGATTGAATTATGATCTATGATGATGATTGAACAAGATTGAATTGATGTGGATGAGAATTGGTGAAGGTTTTGTGAGATTGAAGTGAAATTGCCAAGAGAAAAGAATGAGAGAGTTTGTGAAATTCTTGGTGAAAATGAAGCCAACCCTTGATCAATCTCCATTTCATGAATATATAGACCTCATATGAACATTCTAGATCCATCTTGCACATTCCCTTGCTTTCCAACTTTGATCCATTTTTGAAATGTTTCTTCAATTACAAGTAACCAAAGATAACTTTCTTTTTTCCTTCTAAACTCAAAAAAGTGTTTGAACCATTGTTCTTAGAATTGCTTTTCCATTCAAAATCATATATTGGAAGTCTCCATTTGGACTCATAAATCTCCCAAACCATTTTCCATCTTGAATTTATTCACTTTATAAGCCATTTTAGTTCATATTTTGACCAATTATGCAACTTCATGTTATGAGCTTCTCCAATAATTTGTGACCTTCTTTCTAGACTTAAAATCCCATTTGGAGCAAGTTTGATGTTGTAAGTTTTTCCATTTGAGGCCTCCTTGTATGAGTTTTGGACATAGGTTAAAATGACCTGTAATTCACAAATGCCTAAAATACCCTTTGCTTGCCAAGACCATAAGTTGAGTTCCACACATCATATGAAGGCATACCATACCATTCTAGAAAGCTAAGACAATGAGGAACAATTCTTATGTTGACCAAGAATTCATTTGAAATCTCCTTGAGGGGTAAAACTAGCTTGGAAGTCAAGTCACTTTCACAGACAAAAATTCAGATACCTCAGATGACCTGTAACTTGCAAGGACCATAACTTGAGTTCTATAAATCTCCTTGATGTCTTCCACCACTCAAATTAAAGGTCTTGAGATCCTCTACAAGTTTCATGTTGGCCAAGAAGCCATTTGAAGCTAGAATTTTGACTTATCTTGCTTGGAAATTTGACCTAAACTAGGGGATTTTACAGAGAAACCCTAATTTAGTAACTCCTCTTCTCCTTGATTTCTCTTGAATTCTCCTTGGCATATCTCCATATCCTTCTTTATATGTCCAATGATGAACCCCACATCTCTCCAATAGACTTGAATGCCCTTTAAATCAGTCAATTGACCTAGGGTTGACCTAGGGTTGACCCAGATGAAACCCTAGTTGACTGTCTTCAACTGTAGCTCTTGTGCCCTCATCAATGACTTGTCTCCTTCTCCAAATGACTTTCTAAGTCTCTCATAATGTCTAGATACTCTCCATGCCTTCAATCCACAGCTCACAACCCTCTTGTTGATCCTCAGATACTCTCAGCTAGGAGATGGACTTAAGGCTTGATCTGCTGAACTCTTGACTTTCAAATTCTTTCCTGATGACTTGAATGATATTGGATTGAGATAATAACCTCTTGATAGGCCTCTAGAGATGAAAATAATGATTGGTCCCCTGTTGAATGACTTGCTATGCTCATGCTATGCAGATGATTAGTCTATGTACATGACTCTATATGCAAATGCTAATGACATTGAAACATAAACCCAAGTGGATAAGGTTGAGCAAATTTTAGGGTGCAACAGCTGCCCCTATTCAAGCGTCTTGGACCCGATTGGATGAAGAGCCCGGAGCCTTCAGACATTCGCGGTACGAGACGGTTGAATACTAGTGAAACCAGAAATTTGCCAACCGCAAAACTAAATAGCGCTCCTGCTTGGGGAACGACATTCATCAGCTGAACCTGACTGTTACGGCAACCCACTGATCTCGTGCGACTGTGCTAGGGATTGTCTTCATCGTTCTGAAGAGGATTCTGTCATAACCGATTGCTTGCTCGTCCACGTTAGGACTCTGTCTGTGATCAACACGAAGAAATCTCCACTAAAACCTGTCCACGTTAGGACTCCACTTGCTGTTAACCCAGAAAAATCTCGGCAACTCCGCTGGTGATAATTCGTCTGCATTTCCATAAACTGAATCGTCCACGTTAGGAATAAAATTCTTCCACATCAGGAATAACATCGTCCGCGTTAGGAATAACACCTGTCCACGTTAGGAGTAACGCCTACCCACGTTAGGAATCATCTTTTCTGTATCTGCCCACATCAGGACTAAACTTTTCATCTTTCCACGTCAGGAAGCAATCCTCTTTCCGCGTAAGGAGAACTATATCAATCTGTCCACGTAAGGACTCCAATCTTTCCACGTAAGGAATTCAACTTTCTTCCACATTAGGAACTAACTTCTCTTGCGTCTATCCACGTAAGGAGTAAATCATTCTTCCACGTCAGGAACCAACTTTTCTTGAATCTGTCCACGTCAGGACTAAACACTTCCACGTCAGGAATAATCTCTTTCTTTCCACGTTAGGAATCAATCTCGGTACGTCCGCGTGAGGACTCAATCTTTCCACGTAAGGAATAAACTCGTCTTTCCACGTAAGGAAACCAATTTTCTTCCACGTAAGGAATGCTCTTGATATGTCCGCGTGAGGACCCAATCTTTCCACGTAAGGAATTCAACTTTTGGTTCTGAACCTGTCCACGTCAGGACTCAACTTTTTCTTGCATCTGTCCACGTCAGGACCCCAATTTTTCACGTAAGGCATAAACTTCTTCTTCTTCCACGTTAGGAATCACTTCTTTGATCTGTCTGCGTCAGGACTAAACTCTTCCACGTTAGGAATGCACTTATCTCCCCGTAAGGAATCTATCTCAATATGTCCGCGTAAGGACTCAGTCTTTCCACGTAAGGAATACCAACTTCTTTCCACGTAAGGAATAAATTCGTCTTTCCACGCAAGGAGAACATCGTCCACGTTAGGACCCACCTTTCCACGTCAGGAACACCATCTTAATCTGTCCACGTAAGGACTCCAATCTTTCCACGTAAGGAATGATCTTGATCTGAATCTGTCCACGTAAGGACTAAACTTTCCACGTAAAGAAGTACAATCTTTTTTGCTTTGTCCACGTAAGGACTCCATCGTCCGCGTTAGGACCCACTTTTCCCCGTTAGGAATAATAATCTCTTTGATTTGTCCACGTCAGGACACTGATCTCGTCTTGATTTGTCCACGTTAGGACTCAGGCGTCTTCGACCCGCTGAGGAAATAAGACTTGTCCACGTAAGGACTCACACGCTGGTCTAATCTGTCCGCGTCAGGACACCAACACAAAGAGTAATCAGTTTTGTCAACGCCATGACCCCCCCATTCCACTAATTTCGAAAAACCGAATCTGCCCACGATAGGACTAACACACCTCACCAATCCAGGGAAATAAACCTGCCCACGTTAGGACGCCCACTTCCGCAGAAATCTCGTCAATATAGGAGTAAATGGTCCACGTCAGGACTTAGTTCTCCAATGATCCTCACCCACAAACTTCTTAGCACTGACGTGACAGCGACTTTGAGGCGGACTCTACTGGGGATGTCTGGAACCCAAACTATCGGACGCCTGTTCTGACAACCGGCGGTGGCCTCTGACATTCTGATTCATGGAAACCCTTTTAATGTTGACGTAACAACAACTTTGCAGGAAACAATCCGCTGATCGGTCTAAAGAAACTTCAACAAAACTCTGGTGGGGACATAAGTAACTCTGCTTGGGGACAAAGAGAAACTTGTCCTGCAGACTCTGGTGGGGAATAATGCCAAAGCTGACATTTTCGTCGAATGTCTCATGCCGAGATCTTGAATGTTTGGTAATTCATTTGAGCGAGAGCTCTCTCCACCTGAACCGCTAGAATACAGGAACCGCTTCAGCAAAATAAATGCTGGAAGGATAATGCCAACTCGCCGGGAATAGCCAGATGCTACAGAATTATTCCAGCAAAATAAATGCTGGAAGGGTGAAGTCGACCCTGCTGGGAAATTGGGAACTCAAACCACACCCTATTGAGGTAACCCCCTGCTGGGGAATAGCAGATGTGCATAGTACGATCGGACTTTCTGCTGGAACGTGAACTGATATCACCAGTATCTCTGACAAAATAAATGACAGGACCCACCATCAACTCTGCTTTGGAGAGCCTTGATCTTCGAGTTCCACTGGAAGGAATGAAAACACTTGCAAAGAGAATTCCGCTGGGGATGGGATGATTCTCTTGGGGAAAATTAACTGACTCCACTGGGGGAGAATGCACGACCCTGCGGGGAAATGAACCTGTCTGAATACAGCCTTACGATCTTAGAATCGCCAAACTCTGTTGAGGACGAATAACTTTTCTGGAGCACGTCCTTTGGATAAGCTACAGCTAGCTGGGAAATTCTATCCTTCTTCAGGAAAAACATGCCTGACCTGCGTGAAGACTGAGTCTTTCGCTATCGCAATCTGTTGATCACCTTCCTCGTATGGTTACGAAACCTGCAACAACACAAACAAGACAAGACAAGCCTATGCAATCAAATCAATTCAGGTTAGTGACGTTACACTCAGTTAATTCAAAGCTTTAGCAATTGTTGGCAAGGGCCAGTGATGTTATACTCATGCTAGCTTCAATAAACTTAGGCGTTTTATCATGCACAAAACAGTAAAGAACGACGTCAAGTACTGAATAACGTATTTTCATTGATCGAGCCCCTGAATGGGCGGAGTTTTTGTACACGGGATGTAACTCCTGAAAAGAGGAAGCTACGTAAAGCAAATATACAAGTATGCACAAGAAGCATAAATATATTGACAAATTAAATTTGGTACACATGTCGGCAACGGGATGCAGATGAACACCACGAACTGATCCTCCTATGACTCATCCGACTCTAATGCTTCCCTGGTATCCCCCTTCTGAAGAGGTTGTATCCGATAACTGGCTCTCCCAACTCATTCTCCCGCATTGATACTCATTGAATTCGGATTCGGACCACAGTCATTTGCTTTTCAAATCCCTAACTTTTGCGTGAACCGCCCTTTACGGGTTTTCAGTTCACCGGGATACCCCTTTTTGCCGAAGCCGCCCAGTGTAGGTTTTCAACTTCGCGGGTGTACATTTTTTCCAATTTTATCCCTAACTTTTGCCCGAACCTTTCATTCTGTTTTTGGTTCGCCAGGATGCCCCATTTTTGCCTGGACTCTCTTTTTCTGTCCAGCGGGTCTATTTTAAGCAAAGTATTTTTTAACTGCGTCCGAATTCACAGGTGACGCAAAGTCTTCTCCGTCCATGGTGGACAACAACAACGCTCCTCCTGAGAAGACCTTACTGACAACGTATGGCCCTTCGTAGTTGGGGGTCCACTTGCCCCTGTGATCTGCTTGCGGCGGGAGAATCCTTTTCAGCACAAGGTCGCCCGTCTGAAAGCTTCGCGGAAGTATCTTCTTGTCGTACGCTTTCTTCATTCGTCTCTGATACAAACGACCGTATGCCAGAGAAGCTAGCCTCTTCTCATCCATCAAACTCAGTTGGTTCAATCTATTCGTTACCCATTCTGCCTCGTCCAGCTGAACGTCTCGCAATACCCTCAGGGAAGGGATCTCAACTTCCAATGGTAATACCGCTTCCATTCCGTATACCAACGAGAACGGAGTTGCCCCGGTTGATGTGCGTACCGTCGTACGATAACCGTGCAAAGCGAAAGGTAGCATTTCATGCCAATCTTTATACGTCACCACCATTTTCTGAACAATTTTCTTGATATTCTTATTGGCCGCTTCGACAGCGCCATTCATCTTGGGTCGGTAAGGGGAGGAGTTGTGATGTTCGATCTTGAAATTCTGACAGAGCTCCTTCATCATTTTGTTGTTCAGATTTGAACCATTATCCGTGATTATCCGCTCGGGGATCCCATATCGGCAAATAATATCTCTTTTGATGAATCTAGCCACCACTTGCTTCGTTACATTTGCGTAAGACGCCGCTTCCACCCACTTGGTGAAATAATCGATTGCTACTAGGATGAACCGATGCCCGTTAGAAGCCGTCGGCTCGATCTTTCCGATCATATCGATTCCCCACATCGAGAATGGCCATGGAGATGACATCACATTCAGAGGACTCGGAGGCACGTGTATCTTGTCAGCATATATTTGGCACTTGTGGCACTTCCTCGCGAACTTGAAACAATCAGTTTCCATCGTCAGCCAAAAATAACCTGCCCTCAGCAGCTTTCTCGTCATAGCATGCCCACCAGCATGCGTACCAAAGGCACCTTCGTGAATTTCCTCCATGAGAAGCTTTGCCTCTTTCTCGTCTACACAACGCAACAACACCAAATCGTGGTTTCTTCTGTATAAGACGCCATCCGGGTTCGAAACTACCCGCTAATCTCCTGAGAGTCTTCTGATCTTGACTGGATGCCCCAGCCGGATACTCTTTATTCTTCAGGAAATTAAGGATATCGAAATACCACGGTTTGTCGTCAGATGCTTCATCAACAGCAAATACATAAGCTGGCCTATCCAACCGAGAGATAGTGATTTGGGGAGCTTCGTTCCAGAAATTGACCTTGTACATGGAAGACAAAGTGGCAAGGGCGTCAGCCATTTGATTTTCTGCCCTCGGTACGTGATGCAATTCAACCTTGTCGAAGAAAGGCAACAATCTCCTTGCATAATTCATATAATGTATCAAATTGGGCTGCCGTGTCTCCCATTCCCCTTTGATCTGATTCACTACCAGAGCTGAGTCTCCGTATACGTCCAGATGTTTGATTCACAAATCAATGGCTTCTTCAAGCCCCATTATGCAAGCTTCGTATTCGGCCTCATTGTTGGTAACAGCAAAGGTCAATCGGGCAGTAAACGGGATGTGCGACCCGTGTGGCGTAGTAATGATTGCCCCTATTCCGCTACCGTAAGCATTCACAGCTCCGTCAAATATCATCTTCCACTGGGACCCCGGCTCCCGTCCTTCGTCTGGCAACGGTTCTTCGCAATCCTTCATCTTTAAGTACATGATATCCTCGTCAGGAAAATCAAATCTCATCGATTGGTACTCTTCAATAGGCTGCTCCGCCAGATACTCAGACAGCACACTCCCCTTTATAGCCTTTTGCGAGACGTATTGAATGTCATATTCAGTCAAGACCATATGCCAACGGGCAATTCTTCCTGACAACGCCTGCTTTTCGAATATATATTTGATTGGATCCATCTTCGAGATGAGCATGGTTGTATGATTCAGCATGTACTGCCTCAAACGCTTGGCGGCCCAGGCTAGCGCGCAACAAGTTTTCTCCAGCATTGAATACCGAGATTCGCAGTCTGTAAACTTCTTACTCAAGTAATAGATCGCATGCTCTTTTCTCCCTGTCTCGTCGTGTTGACCGAGGACACAACCCATGCTTCCCTCAAGAACCGTCAAATACATTATCAAGGGTCTACCTGCCACTGGGGGTATCAAAATAGGAGGCTCCTGCAGATACTTCTTTATTTTATCGAACGCCTTTTGACAATTTTCGTTCCATGTTACAGCTTGATCTTTCTTCAATAATTTGAATAAGGGTTCACACGTAGCAGTTAGGTGAGATATGAACCGAGCGATGTAGTTCAATCTCCCTAAAAACCCGCGTACCTCTTTCTCTGTTTTAGGCGTCGGCATTTCTTGAATCGCTTTTATTTTAGCAGGATCGACCTCTATTCCTCTTTCGCTTACGATAAACCCCAGCAGTTTACCCGATCTCACCCCGAAGGTGCATTTGTTAGGGTTCAGCCTCAGCCTGAACTTCCTAAGCCTTTTAAACAACTTCAATAGATTCACCAGATGCTCTTCCTCCGTCTGGGATTTGGCAATCATATCGTCAACATAAACTTCGATCTCTTTATGCATCATGTCATGAAAAAGAGTCGTCATCGCACGCTGATATGTTGCCCCAGCATTTTTCAAACCAAAGGGCATCACTTTGTAGCAAAATGTTCCCCAAGGCGTTATGAAAGTAGTCTTCTCCATATCCTCTGGCGCCATTTTAATCTGATTATATCCTGAAAAGCCATCCATGAAGGAGAATACAGAGTACTGAGCAGTATTATCAACTAACACGTCAATGTGAGGAAGTGGAAAATCGTCTTTTGGGCTTGCTTTATTCAAATCTCTATAATCCACGCACATCCGAACCTTGCCATCTTTCTTTGGCACTGGTACGATGTTGGCAACCCATGAGGGATACTTCGTTACAGCCAGGAAACCAGCGTCCCACTGTTTCTGAACCTCCTCTTTGATCTTCATTGCCATATCTGGTCGAGTTCTGCGAAGCTTTTGTTTGATTGGCGGGCAACCTTCCTTCAGTGGCAGGCGATGCACAACCATATCTGTATCGAGCCCTGGCATATCTTGATACGACCAAGCGAATACATCTTTATACTCTCGGAGCATTTCAACCAGTCTTCGCTTGATGTCACTCTGCAGTGCGGCTCCGATACGAATATTTTTCTCAACCCCTTCCGACCCCAAATTGATAATTTCGATAACCTCGTCGTGAGGCAGAATGGCTCTTTCCTCTTGCTTCACCAGCCAAGACAGTTCTTCAGGAACATCGCTATCTTCGACAACCTCTTCTTCGGTCTGGAATACCGGGTGCTCGAAGTCGGGACGAGTCATAGGTGGTTCAAGGATGTCATCTGAAAATGTTATCCTGCAAAAGGAATGGTTAAGTGCTTCAAAATGCGTATAAAGCGAATAACCACGTTGCCATTTTATTGAAAAATACAAAACAGGAAAGACAGGGATTACAGTATTTGCACATGAAAAACGCCATTTATTTAATGATTAACGCGCAATGTTTATAACAACACAGCCCTAAGCAAATTCTGATGCCCCGGGCAAGACATCATATTATTCAACAATTAATAAAGCAAAGCATTACTGTTTAAAAGTCACAGGAACAAGCTCCTGAATAGACCAGTTGCACAGTCCTTGTCCTGGCGTGCTTGGCTGAATCCAGGCATCCATATCACAGTCGCTGTCCCCTTCATCGGACTCTGAAGCAGCATTGACAGTTTCATGACATACTCCACTGGCAGAGATGGTGATTGACTTTCTGAAATGGGGGGCCCCCACGGAAGGAATTGATGACGACGGTCGGTACCCCAGTCCGAACCGGTCCATTTTCACAGGAATGTCTAGCACTTTGCCCCAGCCCTTGGCTTCTCCTGCTTCCACTAGCGCTTGAGCTTCTTTATACGATGAGACAGCTATCTCTGGCTCTTTGCTCGGCCCGGGACCTTTGTCCTTAATGCGCAAACCTTCGAATGCCTGGCACGGCGTCTCGTGGATCTCTCCGTCGACTTCCACATATTTAAACGATGATAAATGGCTGACCAGGATGTCTTCTTCTCCGCACACGGTGACTACGCTGTCTCCGACCATATACTTTAACTTCTGATGCAGGGTTGACGTGACTGCCCCTGCCCCATGGATCCAAGGTCTTCCAAGCAAGCAGCTGTACGCAGGCTGTATATCCATGATATAAAACTCCGTTGCAAACACTTCCGGCCCCACTTGCAGAGGCAAGGTAATCGATCCGAAGACTGTTCTACGCGTGCCGTCAAATGCTCTGACTACCAAATCACTGGGTGTACACAAAATCCCTCGAACATCCAGCTTCATCATCGCCTTCTTAGGCAGCACATTCAAAGACGATCCGGTGTCAACCAATACGTGCGACATTACCGACCCTCTACACTCAACAGATACGTGTAATGCCATATTATGATCCCTTCCTTTCGGAGTCAAGTCAAAATCAGTAAAGCCCAGACTGTGGCCAGCATTCACATGTGCCAATACTCCTTCTAGCTGATTCACGGAGACATCCTGGGGTACAAAAGAAGTGTCCAGGACTTTCAGCAAAGCGTTCCTGTGGGCTTCCAAACACATCAGCAATGATAAGATAGATATTTTGGACGGTGTCTGCTGCAGATGCTCCACAATCTTATAATCACTTTTCCGAATTAAGCGCATGAATTCTTCCACATCTTTCGATGCTGCTTCTTTTTCACTTGCTTGTACCGGAACATTCTCAACCACTTTCCCTTTTCCTTTCGCTAGCCTTTCAGCCTCCACTTCAGGAGATATAAAGATCCTGCCGCTCCTCGTCATGCCTCCTGAACCAACAACATTATCCACAATCTCCACAGGCTGCTTGTTGACATCAATCTTTATCCCATCACAATACACCTCTAGCCCATATGACCATGGGACTGCTTTCGTGTTCTCATACGGGATTGGCCCGGCTTTAGTTATGGTAATCGGAGGTCGCTGAGCTGGCGCTGCAATAGTGATCGTCTTCCGCGGAATCGTTACCGTGGCCACATCACTCCGATTATCCACCACTGCCCCTGCAGGCTCATCAGTTGCTGTTCTATCAAACTGCAATATACCATCATCAATTAAGGCCTGAATGCCTTTCTTCAAATCCTCACACCCCCCAGCTAGGGTCCAACAGTCTAAGCAATACTCGTTACATCCTGGGTAAACACCTCCTTGCAACAGTCGGCTTTTTATCTCGCCCAGCGGCGTCTTTAAATCTTCAACATTCATAATAAGATTCAACCTTTCCTCGGTCAGAATGACGTTCGCCCCATGATTAGGCATGGGTTTCTGGACTATATTCGGACCTGCCGTTCCGAAGTTGATAGTCTTGTTGTCTAAGAGGTCCTGCACAACGTGCTTAAAAGCATGGCAACCTTCTATATCGTGGCCCGGGGCCCCAGAATGAAACTCACAGTGTCTATTCGCATCATAGCCGAACGGGGGAGTTCCCGTTATCGGTGCCAGGGTTCTTTTCTCTACCAGATTCAATCCCAACAATGTCTGCAATAAATCAGCATAGGTTGAGGGAGGTTTCTCGAACACTCTTCTCGGTTTGCCACCCTGGAATCTTCGTTGAGCTTGCTGTGCCCCCTGCTGAGGCTGCTGCTGCTGTGGCATTGGTTGCTGCTGAACCGGTTGTTGTTGCTGGATTGGTTGTTGTTGATACGGGATCGTAACACTCGACACCTGCTGCGGCTGACGATATTGATTTCTTCCCCTGCCTCGGCCTCGGCCTCGGCCTCCAAATACAGCGCTAGCTTCGCCCTGACGGCGCCCACCATAAGCTTTCCTATTACTGCCAGATGCCGTTGATTCCTCGACTTGGAACTTTCCTTGCTTAATATTACGCTCAATCTTTTCCCCCATCAAGATCAGGTCTGAAAAACTGGCCAGAGAAGTATGAAACAGCATATCATGGAACAGCCCGGTGAATGTGCCAACAAACATATCATTCATTTCCTTATCATCCACAGGAGGACGGACCCTGGCAGCCATATCGCGCCACCTTTGCGCGTACTCTTTAAAACTCTCCCCCTTCTTCTGCGAAAGCCCGGCCAACTGGACCCGATTGGGTGCCAGGTCGCTGTTATACTTGTAATGGGCTACGAACGCCTCCGCCAATTGCTTCCATGTCTTGATATCAGTTGGCTCCAACCCCATGTACCACTCTAAGGAAGGGCCCGACAGACTATCCTGAAAGAAATGCATAAGCATTCTTTCATCAGTGGAGTATGCAGACATCTTTCTGTAATAAGCTCGTACATGCACCTTCGGACATGTGTCTCCTTTGTACTTATTGAACGCAGGGGCTTTGAATTTAATTGGCACCCTCAAGCCCGGTACCAAGCCCATTGTTGCCATGTCCAAACCCACAGCACTCTGGTTTAGGACTCCCTTCATTTGCTCTTCCAGCATTCTAATCTTTTGAGAATCATCCATCGGCCCTTCAAGACCTCCTCCAGAGAAGGCGTCCTCCTGCTGATCCTCTTGCCACAGCCCATTTCCAGCCCCGTACCCATCGTACGCATTATTACGTCCAGCTCTGATCTGATTCATTCCCGGACCTCGGCCTCTGTTGCCATACCCTTGAACACCTCCAGCAGGACCAAAACCCATAAATCCAGTACCATTTCCGTTTCCAAAGCCTCCGTAACCCTGATTGACCATACCATAACCATCTTGCCCAAAGCCTTGAGCATTAAAGCCATACTTGCCAGTGTTGTCGAATCCCTGATCGTTGAATCCGAACCCAGTATTGACAAAGCCATTGCCTCCGAGATTATCTCCCACATTGACATCACCCAGCCCAGCATTATGGACAGCCGTTTCATTCCCCACTCCGACGTTACCATTCACAGCAGCGGTAGCGTTGACATTAGCAGCCGGCATGTTGACGACAGGCGGAGCCACTGGCGTGGGAGTGCCGTCTCCATGAGCAGTATCAACCCGGACAGACTGATGATCTTCATTACCATGACCAGCGTTGCGAGCCAACAGAGGCTGGACCATGGCCTGCAAATTCTCTTGCCCTTTTGCTATAGCTTCCATGGTCTGCATGAAGAGGGCGAGCTTCTCGCGCACATCCTGCATCTCGTTCTGAATCTGGTCCATGACTTTCCGACAGTTGGAGCGTGTAGAATAGCGGTGCGGATGTTGATCTGGAATCCTGTTAAGTACCTGGTACAGAGCAGGAAATAAGACACCATTCAAAGATTACCTGTAATGCAATATGTATATGAATGCAATGCAATGTGTCCGTGCATTAGGGAAGTTCATTCCCCCAGTTCTAGTGCGAAGGTGCCGGTGCAGTGACAGTGCTGACAAAAGGAATATCGGAGCTGAATCATAGAAAGCCTCATATATTGCAGGGAGAATCAATAAACCCAGAGTACAGTATCACTGAGAGTACAATAAGAAGGCATGACCTCAACCAACAATCCTGGTGATGGTCAGCACTATGCAAATAAAGCATACAAGTTACTATATGAAATGATCAAATCCTCCCAAAAGTCTGGTACTCCTCTATCAACTTCTTGGTCTCCGGATGGCTTGGTCGATCAAGCAGCCCTTCAACAAGCTGATTTCTCCTCTTAAGGACACGGCGTACGTCTTCAGCAGTTTCTTCCCATGTTGCTTCTCCGAAGCAATCTTCTAACTTTCGCTTCTGAGACACTGCTTCATCTCTGGACTTGATTGCCTTGTTCAGTGCATGCTGGACACTATACCGGGTCATCACTTCCTCCTCACACTTCTTGATGCTAGACTTCAACTTCTCTTCGAGGTCGGAAATTTGCTGCTTCAGCTTATCTTCCCTCTTCTTATTGTTAGTGAGAGTAGCATTCCAAGTCTTGTTGCAAGAAGAGATCTCTCGGTGTGCTGCGTCAAGCGCCTTCTTTTTGGCTTCCAACATGTCATGGGAGCTTCTGAACTCTTGCCCCAGACGTTCGCGCTTCTTCTTTTCCTCGGTCAACTCAGCCCCTAGTCTGTTTACCAGCTCGATCTGTTGTTGGAAAGCATATACGGCCTTGTTTTTCTCACTGCGTGCCTGGGCTAACTCTTGCTCTAACCCTTCGTTAATCTTCATTAAGGCTTCTTTCTCTCTCACAACTTGTTCGTAGACTTCTCTAGAAACAGTGGTCGGCTCTGCTACCGGAACGGGAACAAGAATTGGTGCATCTGGGAACGGCATCCTCAACTGACCAGCCCTCTCCTGAATCCAAACTCTATAAGGTGCATAGGCCTGACAGTCATTCTTTCCTAACAACGGCTTCCCTTTGCGGTTAATACGCGTCCAGGCATGTTGCAACTTGGCTAATAACTCTCCCTTCACCTCACCGGTGAAGTACAGAGATTCCCGTACTTCTTCCTCCTGAGGTGGATTCTTCAGAGCATATCCGAACTGGCGAATGAATAGAGAAGGGTTGTAATTGATACACCCTTTTCTTCCTATCAGCGGCACATTAGGGTACCCAGAACAACTGAAGATGAGCTCAGATCCCAACAGGTCTCGATCAAACCATACAACGTCTTCGGAAGATAGCCTCATCAAGCGTTCAGACCAGCTAGCAGAGGTTGCACTGTCTACAAATGGTCCCTTCGTGGGAAGGTGACTCTTGAACCACATATTCAACAGAGGAGTACAGCAGTAAACCACTTTCCCTCTTCGGTTCTCATTCTTATAGTGCAATGAATGATAGAAATCTCCGATCAACGTTGGCACTGGGTTGCCTGCAGCGAACAGATAGGAAGCATCCAAATCCACAAAGTTGGGCAAGTTAGGAAACAGCACAATCCCATAGATGCATAAAGCCAAAATAGCATTGAAAACCACCCAACAACCGTTCTTGGCGTATTCTCGAGCTTTGGCAACTAAGAAATCCAGAGAGAAACCTGACACCCCAAGCCAAGAAGTCAATAACAGATCTGCAGCGTTCATATGCAAGGCTTTGGCTAAGTCCTCCAACTTGGGCTCAGCAGCAGAGTGAATGAAGGGAACTTTGTTCTGCACAGGAAGCTCGGTAAACTCCACATATTCCTCAATGGTAGGCCCTAGAATGAAGTCAGCAAAAGTAAAGCATCTCAATGCGGGGTCATAGAACTGCATCAAGGTGTATAACCCGTTCATCTCATCAGCAGTGGGCTTGCAGACTAATCTCAGTAATCTCCCATGGCTCATTCTGAAGCTTCTTCTAACCTCCTCATCAGCGAGAGATATCAGACCAAGCAAAGAAGTAAGATCAGGTGAAGGCAGCTTATACGCAACTGTTTTCCTCAAACCAGCCATAATCAATACTCAGAAGTCCGGGCACTAGAACTAGGGAAATGCAAATGCACCTGCAGCACAGACACACGTTAGTGAAATGCAAATGATAATGGATATGCAGGCAATGCAATGCAAGTAACATGCAACAGGGACCAAAGCTGTAGCTGAATAGCCTGAACTCAATCAAGAAAGGTCTCAGATAGACCATCCAGAAGTCATCAAACCCTGGTCTCAGATAGACCTAACACAAAGCTCCAACACTGGTCTCTGACAGACCTCAAACCATAACTCCAACTAGTCTCTGGTAGACCTCAAATCATATCTCCAAATGGTCTCTGACAGACCTCAGAACACATCCCCAAATGGTCTCTGACAGACCTCATAACTCTCCATAAATACCCAAGATCTCTGATCAAGAAATAACCGGTATCTGGAAGTCTGGTTTCCTGCATAACCCCAAATCCCCTCACAGGTGGGTGGCCCTATAACTGGCAAAGGTACGGCATCCTATGCGGTCGTCGGCGTCACAGACTTTCAGGGTTGATGATACGATTCCCAGAAGGAGTGGCATCATCAAATCCTGAAGAGGCCTCACTCAGCCAACTTCCAAATGATCGGTCCCCGGAGTCGACAATTCAGCTGACCAACAACCCCTTCGACCCAAAGGGCAGAAAAAGAAGCCAACCAGAAGAACCTCGTCCGAGTGTAGATTTCATGAGACACTAATGCAAGCAAAGCCGGCACGCGCCCACTACTTTCTACGCTAATTCTAGGTGCACTCAAGCCCAGGTCCGGCTTATCTCTCAATATCAGAACACCCGTCACACCCCAAATACAGCAATAATAATCAATATACAAAGCTGAAAATACAAGGTTAGAAATATACAATAACTCCATACAAAATCCTCGACGGGAAAACAAGTGCTAGGATTGACTCTCTTAAGGGACGTTGGATCCCAAATGCATAAGAACTATCGCAGTCCTTAGCAGCCAGGGGACGTTGGGTCCCCAGCAGAGTCGCCAGCTGTCGCTACTGCGAAAATCAGCGCCGGCTGAACAGAAGAGTCGCCACCGTGCGTTATTTATCCCACGGGAGGGAAAGGAAACGCTCAGAGTAAACCTCGCACAACACGGGAAAGGTATGGTCATCGCAACCAAAACCTGGATTCGGGAGTCGGTTACGCAAGGGGAAGGTATTAGCACCCCTCACGTCCGTCGTACTCGACGGGATCCACGCTTGTTTTCGGGTATGGATTGTTATTCTATCTAAACTATAGGTCGAGGGTTAAAAAGAAAATAAAACGAAAATAAAAATGACTCGGCAAAGTATCGCACTTTATGCCTACGTATTCCCGCCTGGAACGAGAAATCAGAGTCAACGTAGTTCGCCTACCTACGGGAAAGGAGGGGAAGGTTGCTCGCTAGGATATCGCATCCTATGCCTACGTACTTTCATACAGCATGAAAGATCAGAGCAAACGTAGTTCGGGCCACGTACGATATAAGTCTGTCTTGATTGATTTTATTCCTTCTGAAAAGGTTTCCTTGATTAGCAGTCCCGGCGGACAAAAATGACGTCTTGATGAGTTCACATTCTTTTACGAAAGAAGTGTCTTTTATTGTGTTTGAAATCCTTATGTGTTTTTCTGTTTGTTTCGAGGAAGAAGAGACAGAACTCTAACCTACGGTTGCGAAGGGAAACGAACTAACCTAATGTTATCATGCATGGGTTAAGACCTAGTGTCTATCATGCTCCTCTCTTGCACAGAGAGAAACAGAGATCCTACGGGATAGGCAGAAACAGAAACAATATCAGATATATACAGTAAAACAGTAAAATGCATGAATGCAGCAATACAAGCGAGGCAAGGGAGTCCCACTCAACCTCGAACCTAGAAAACAATAGGCAAAAGTGAACAGGCTTCACTTTCAACCCAGCAGGGTAAACAGCAAGCAATACAGTCCAGAAAACCAATCAATACATCAACAAATGAAATACAGCAAAAATAAACAGCATCAGCAGCTCTGAATCAACATCCACCTTCAAGAAATCTCCAAGCAGCTACAGGCTTCAACAAACATCAATCTCCATCTTCATGGCCTTCAGATAAGGGCTTTGATCCTCAGTCTTCTATCTGCAATGGCTTTTCTTCATGCTCAGACCTCCAGGATGAGGGATCAGTCACAAGAGTGAAGAGAATGAATGTTAAACAGTTAATTACCTACCAAGGGTGGTTCATCAACTATTAACATTAAACAGAAAGTTTCCTCTCAAAAGTTCTATCTTTCAAATACATTCACTGATCCTTCCAAAGGAAGGAGGTGGATATTTGAAAGAGACTTTGAATCATAGAGAAAGGATGGATGCAGACAAAGCATTCCATGTTTGAGAAACAAGCTTTCTAATCTAGAGCTCTGCCTAGCTCCTAAACCCTAGTCTCCTCAGCAGCTGCTAGCAAGAACCTCCTATCCAACTCTGGCAGTTGATCTTCAATCTCTGGATCTCCAATGGTCTTCATCTCCTCAAATCTTCAGCTTCCCCAAGGCCCCAGACAATCCCAATACCCAAACAAGCAAGCAATAATCCCCAGAGGGCACACCACACCAATCAATCAGATACACAGACAGTAATAATAGCAGTAGGGGAATCCTAACTTTTTCTAAGGGATCTAGTAACTACCCATAGCCCCTATAGTCCCATAACTAATCTAATTAAACCCTAAGCCCTAAGGGAAAGAATTAATTCTCCTAAGTCATCACCTAAAAACCCTAGTTTTGTTCATGTTGTTCAAGCCTATATTAATCACCTAAAATTAACTTCTAAAAATGGGAATTAAAATATTTCTACAAGTTGAATATCTCATCTAAACACCCTAAAAAGAATGAACAGAAAATATTAAAGCATGTAATAGAACAAAAATTATTAAAATGATGCATGGAATGAACTAACTAAAATGACATTTATTTAGAAAATATGGAAAAAATATGAAATAAAAATAAAAATGCAATTTTATTTTCCTATAATATTCTAGACATCCTAAAGAAAATGATGTAAAAAGAATGAAATGAAAATGATTTTTTATGAATTTGTTATGAATTAATGAAAATTAGTAAAAATTAAAATGAATTAAGAAATTAAATTGAATTAAAATGAGGGAGGGGGGTTAGAATAGCATATACGCCCAGTTAAAATCCAGATGGGCCAGGCATCCAGGGGGTGCGCTTAGCATTTTGAATAAGGCCCAGCACTAATTCAGAAATGATGAGAAAATAAAAAGGCGCAGGGGGTGAGAAAAGAAACAAAACCACGTTCAATATGGTATTGGGCCTAAAACTGGGGGTGGGGATAGCACATATTAACTCAGGCCCGCCCGTTTCAATTAATGAAACGGTGCGTTTTGGCACCAAACTAACTTCCCTCCAAAATCAGATTGAATATGAGCCATTCGATCACTCTATTAGTCAAGAGTCTAACACCAAATGAACGGACCAGATTATGTCTTCCCCATTGCATCTGTTAGAAACTAGGGTTTGGACTCCATGGCCACCATGCACGAGCAAACTTCCATCCCTCTGTTCTCCATCACCAGGCCATGAATCAACATGCTATAAACACGAAATTCACTCTAAATCTCTCCCTCTACAATCCTATGATCTTAATTCAGTCTGAAACTCAATAAAACTCTCAACCCGATCGAGGTAAAATCTGGTCACCATGGAAATCCTCTGAGATGCACCAACACAATTCTCCCTCAAACCTAGACTAAACTAATCTATGCATAATGGTAACTAACCTGCGCTATCAAGCTAAGATTCTAATGCACTAACCTAAGAGTTTCAAGCCCTAACAGTTTATTGCACCTGCTAACAACCATCACCAAATCACTCCAAACTCAACCTAATTGCTCTACTAACCTCCTACATTATGTCTAAACTAACAACAACATGTTAAACCAACTAGATCAAGCAGTTTGAATGAAAACATACCTGGTGTAAAAGCTTGAAAACAGCTATGGAAGATTGAGGATCTGAGGCTTCCAAGGCTTGGATCTTGATCAATTAACTCAGGGATTGATTCTGTATGCAATGTTGTGATGATTCTTGGCTTGAATTATGCTGTCCACTTGAAACTCCAATTTTGATGTTGATGATGGAAGTGCTCGAAAATGGATGATTCACACTTGATTCTTGATTGAATTATGATCTATGATGATGATTGAACAAGATTGAATTGATGTGGATGAGAATTGGTGAAGGTTTTGTGAGATTGAAGTGAAATTGCCAAGAGAAAAGAATGAGAGAGTTTGTGAAATTCTTGGTGAAAATGAAGCCAACCCTTGATCAATCTCCATTTCATGAATATATAGACCTCATATGAACATTCTAGATCCATCTTGCACATTCCCTTGCTTTCCAACTTTGATCCATTTTTGAAATGTTTCTTCAATTACAAGTAACCAAAGATAACTTTCTTTTTTCCTTCTAAACTCAAAAAAGTGTTTGAACCATTGTTCTTAGAATTGCTTTTCCATTCAAAATCATATATTGGAAGTCTCCATTTGGACTCATAAATCTCCCAAACCATTTTCCATCTTGAATTTATTCACTTTATAAGCCATTTTAGTTCATATTTTGACCAATTATGCAACTTCATGTTATGAGCTTCTCCAATAATTTGTGACCTTCTTTCTAGACTTAAAATCCCATTTGGAGCAAGTTTGATGTTGTAAGTTTTTCCATTTGAGGCCTCCTTGTATGAGTTTTGGACATAGGTTAAAATGACCTGTAATTCACAAATGCCTAAAATACCCTTTGCTTGCCAAGACCATAAGTTGAGTTCCACACATCATATGAAGGCATACCATACCATTCTAGAAAGCTAAGACAATGAGGAACAATTCTTATGTTGACCAAGAATTCATTTGAAATCTCCTTGAGGGGTAAAACTAGCTTGGAAGTCAAGTCACTTTCACAGACAAAAATTCAGATACCTCAGATGACCTGTAACTTGCAAGGACCATAACTTGAGTTCTATAAATCTCCTTGATGTCTTCCACCACTCAAATTAAAGGTCTTGAGATCCTCTACAAGTTTCATGTTGGCCAAGAAGCCATTTGAAGCTAGCATTTTGACTTATCTTGCTTGGAAATTTGACCTAAACTAGGGGATTTTACAGAGAAACCCTAATTTAGTAACTCCTCTTCTCCTTGATTTCTCTTGAATTCTCCTTGGCATATCTCCATATCCTTCTTTATATGTCCAATGATGAACCCCACATCTCTCCAATAGACTTGAATGCCCTTTAAATCAGTCAATTGACCTAGGGTTGACCTAGGGTTGACCCAGATGAAACCCTAGTTGACTGTCTTCAACTGTAGCTCTTGTGCCCTCATCAATGACTTGTCTCCTTCTCCAAATGACTTTCTAAGTCTCTCATAATGTCTAGATACTCTCCATGCCTTCAATCCACAGCTCACAACCCTCTTGTTGATCCTCAGATACTCTCAGCTAGGAGATGGACTTAAGGCTTGATCTGCTGAACTCTTGACTTTCAAATTCTTTCCTGATGACTTGAATGATATTGGATTGAGATAATAACCTCTTGATAGGCCTCTAGAGATGAAAATAATGATTGGTCCCCTGTTGAATGACTTGCTATGCTCATGCTATGCAGATGATTAGTCTATGTACATGACTCTATATGCAAATGCTAATGACATTGAAACATAAACCCAAGTGGATAAGGTTGAGCAAATTTTAGGGTGCAACAGTTTCCATTCGCACTGCACGGTTATCGTACGACGGTACGTACGTCAACCGGGGAAACTCCTTTCTCCTTAGTGTACGGTATGGAGGTCGTCTTACCGTTAGAAGTGGAGATCCCTTCTTTGCGAGTTTTGGTTGATGTGAAACTCGACGAGGCAGAATGGATTAAGAACCGACTAAACCAACTCAGCCTGATGGACGAGAAGAGGTTAGCATCGATTGCACATGGTCGTCTGTACCAAAGCCGAATGAAGAAAGCTTATGATAAGAAGGTGTGTCCTAGAAGCTTTCAGACGGGTGATCTCGTCCTGAAGAAGATTCTTCCTCCACACTCTGATCACCGGGGCAAGTGGACTCCCAATTACGAAGGTCCGTATGTTGTCAGCAAGATCTTCTCGGGAGGAGCTTTGTTGTTATCCACGATTGATGGCGAAGATTTTGCATCCCCGGTGAACACGGACGCAGTTAAAAAATACTTTGCTTAAAAATGACCCGCTGGAAAGAAAAAGAATATCCAGGAAAAAATGGGGCATAAAAAAGGAAAAAGGTTCGGGAAAAAATTAGGGATATAAATTGAAAAAATGTACACCCGCAAGGTCGAAAACCCGGATGGGCGACTTTGGCAAAAAAGGGTATCCCGGTGAATCGAAAACCTGAAAGGGCGATTCAGGCAAAAGTTAGGGATTTGAAAAAGCAAATGACTGCGTTCCGCGTGTGGACTGTATTTGTTTAGTGGTTTGGAAGACCTGAGGGCCGTTTATCTGAATCAATCTCTTCTGAAGCTGAAGCGTAGGAGAAGTATCGAAGTCGAGTGGGTCATAGAGGGATCAACTCATGGTGTTCGTCTATGCCTCGTTGCCGACATTTGTATATACTGATGTATATTTATGTTTTATTTTGGCGCGGCTTCCTCATTCCAGGAGCTTGCATCTGTTGTAAAACACTTTTACCCATTCAGGGGTTCATTATCAATAAAATGTATACTATTCAGCAATTCTGTTTGTCTGTTTAGCATTTATTTGTTTTGTTTGCGAAAAAGAACGCCGATGTTTTTGACAAAATGCGCATACATAAACTTACTGCCTAGGCCACTGATTGTTGAAACAATGAATTACTTAAACACTGTCACAAGATGATAACCTTGATAGGCCCCTTTGAGAAGGGTATCTTGTCGGTTTGTTTGTGTTGTTGCAGGTGTAGCATATACCAGGTGGCACGCCGTATGCGTCCCCAAGCAGGATGATTCCTTCTTCTCCAACAAAGTTCGGCAGTCTCTCCCCGCAGAGTCTGAACGTGAGATCGTCAAGCGTTGATACGTCTCCCCAGGCAGAGAAGATTCTCTCCCCAATCAGACGCATCCTGAAGGAACGACATCTCCCCAGCTGAGTCAAGCGCCGAAGCGTGTGTTCACTCCCCAGCACCGGGTCACAAGTGCAGGTCTCGTAGGAGACTATTTGCTGAAGTATGCAGCAATTGATAGTTCCAGACTGAAGTTCCCAGCGGAATTGAGATTCCCCACAGAGTCGTACTCTCCCCCGAAGCAGGATGATTTCTTCTTCTCCAGCCGAGTTTGCAGATCCCCAAGAGAGCCGAGTCCTTAGAAGCCGTTCGGACCATGAATGGTTTTCCCTAGTAGAATATTGAAGAGCTGATGCCGTCTTTCCCCGCCGGAGTCGTTATCTCCAGAAAGGTTGGCCGTGAAGGCCGTGCAGTTTATTTCCGCGGTTGACATCGCTTTCCTCAGTAGGTCTGGGTTCTCGTAGAGCTTCGTTCCCCTGCAGCAGTCAACTGAAGTTTGCTTCCCCGTGCGGAGTCCGATTGAGATTGGCGTGACTTTTCCTCCGTGGCAGGATGATTCCTTCTCTCCACCAGAGTGTTTCTTTCTCCTTGACAGGAGGATTCTCCCTTCGGCATTTATTTTGCTGACGGGATCGCAGCATCTTGCATGATTGCATAGCATTCACCCAAAAAAAAACGCGTAGCATTTCCACCGTGTGGAGCATTGCGCCATTGTCAAAGCATATACATATGAAACATGAGCTAGGTCGTTACCGTTCTTGTTTTGCAGGTGTTCCTCCGCAGGGTCGCTTGCTCAAGATGATTCTTGAATTTTCCCCCAGCAAGGTCGTTTGCTTAAGATGATTCTTAAAATCCCTAGTGCAGTCTCCAGAGTTGGTTGCTCAAGTTGATGCTTAGAGTCCCCGACAGAGTGATTGCTCGGGATGATTCCCGAAATCTCCAGCAGAGTTATGGGTTCAGGATGATTCTTGAAGTCCCCGCGGAGTTATTTATCCAAGATGATTCTTGATGTCCTCAGCAGAGATGATTCGCCCAGAATGATTTCTGGATCCCCGAAGCAGAGTTACTTGATAGTTCTCCAGAATCCCCAGCGGAGATGTGTCATCCTCAGCAGGTTTCTGAACAACGAAGTTGAAACTTCCCCTAAAGACTTGATGATTGGAGTCCGACCGTATGAACGAAGCAGTTCTCTCAGCTGAAGCAGAGTGCCTGATGGCAGAAGTTTGGATATCCCCAATTGGTTCATGATTGACTGAGAATTCTATTCCCGACTTACTGATGAAGTCCGGCTGACGCCCGAAAGTTTTCTTTGAACGCCCGATGGCATGATTAACTTGATTGTTGACCTGATGAGTCCCGAGGAATCTTGATGCCTGACGGCATGATCGACCGTGTATCACCGGTTACCGTGTGACCAATTCTCCAGCTAGTTGTCGTGCAGCTAATATTTCAGTTTTTGAAGATTTGTTCCCATCTGAGTACCGTGTACTTGTGCAGTTGGCAAATTTCCGGGTTTGTCGGTATTCAACCGTCTCGCACCTTGATTGGTTGAGAGCCGTTCGCTTCTCACCCAGTCAGGTTCAAGCCTTTTGAATAGGGGCAGCTGTTGCACCCCAAAATTTGACCAACATTCCTTTGCCTCGCTTATGTTTCATTTCATTCACATCAGCATTATCATTTGCATTTCATTGACAGGTATGCAGGAGATCAAGAGGTATGATTACCAATCAAAGGCTACACAAGACTATGAAGCTAGCCAAGAAGGTTATTCAAGTGTTCAAGGGTAGATACCTTTGTCAGAGGAGTCAGAAGATCCTCAGAGAGAGTGGTTGAAACCAAGAATGTGTGATTCCTTGAGAGTTGTGGAAAGCCATCAGATGATTCTGAAGCCATGAAGTTAGACTTGAAGCCTTGAGAGATCTTATGAGATGTCTTGAAAGCCATCATGAAGCCTAGATAGGTCATTGGGCAAGATTAAGAAGCCTCAGCCATGAGTGGTGTAATTAGGGTTTGACTGGGTCAACCCTAGGTCAACTGATGATTTGAGGAAGGTTGAGACCTAATTAAAGGGCCATGTGATCATGGATTGACACATTTAGATGTTATAAGGATGATTCCAAGGTTAACTCATCATGATTGAAGATTTTGAGAAGTTTCAAGCTAGGGTTTCTAAGGCTTGACAGTGTAAAATCCCCTAGTTTGACCCCTATCTTCAAGGCAGTTTAGCCCAATATGTGATTGTCATCTCATCTTGCCCACAACATGAATGTTGTAGAGCATAATCCTAGCTTTAATTTGAGTACTAGAAGTCCTTGATAGGATTTGTAGAACTCAAGTTATGACTTTGACAAGTTACAGGTCATTTGAGGTGTGTGAATTTGGGGGCTTGAAAGTTACCCAACTTGCATCAAACTTTTTCCCAAGAAGGATGATTCCTATGAACTTTTGGTCAACATGAATGTTGTTCCTTATCTTCTTAGATTTCCATAGAGTACTAGAAGTCCTTGATAGGATTTGTAGAACTCAAGTTATGGCTTTGACAAGTCAAGGGCATTTTGGTCATTTGGAGATTACAGGTCATTTCAACCATAAGGCCATAACTCCTATTTCCAAGCTTCAAATGGAAAAATATTTAACATAAAACTTGTTCAAAATGATGTTTTAAGGCTATTAAGGAGATCATGATATGATGGAAAGGCTTGTAGCTCAAAGTTGCAAAAATGACCTAAAATAAGGGCATAAGTTAAATAAACCAAAGTTGGAAATTGATATTTTCAACCTACACATCCAAACCATGGCATGTAATATATCATTTTGACTCTAGAAAACATTTTAAGAACATTGGTTTAGCCACATTTTTGAGTTGAGATTCAATTTATGGGCTTGCTTTGGAAAGTGGTTACTTGCATATTAAGTAACATTTGCAAAACTCAAAATCAAGGCATGAGCAAGGCCCTTGGCAAGCTAAACTCTTCCAAAATGTCACTAGGGGAGAAATTGAAAGAGAATAGGATGGTTTTCAAGCTGCAAACAGAATTGTACATGTCATGATATGTGTTTGAAAATCTCATGACATGAGAAGTGGAAATTCTCATTGGAAGGATCTAAAGGGTTCTAGATCATCCAAACATCATCTACATAAGGAATAGAGTTGATCCATTGCAGGGGTTGGTGATCATTGAAGGAGAGAGCATAGATTGAAATTGAATTTCCATAGCTTGCAAGTGCAATCGGTTTCACCAAATTCTCCATTTCATTCCATTTTCTTGATTGAAACTTCTTCCATGGATGTCAAGGAGTGATTCCAGATCATTAGCAAGAAGAATTGGTGGCTAATTGGTGCTCTTGAATTCAGAATTTTCCACCTGCAACTCACCATCGGGTTTCAAGATTCAAGCACTTTCAACTGGTTCTTTTGCATACAGAAGCAAGGAGGAGGTTCATTGATCGTGTCTGCAAGATTGTAGAGCTTGAATTGGAGGTTTAGTGCATCTGTTCATCCAAGATTTTCAGGTTGGTAACTTTCTTCCTATAGCATGATTTAGGTAGAATCAAGGTGAATTAAGGTGTTAGATTCATTGTAGAATGGTGTAGGATGGATTTCAGATAGTTAATTTGTGAATTAGAGACAAAATAGGAGAATTACCATTTTCGGGTGAGAGTTAGATATGATGAATCTTGAGGTTTCAGAGGAAGTTAAGGGTATGGTTGAATTCGTGGCAAGATTTGGGATGAGTTTCATGTTTTGACCATTTGCAATAGAGGCATGTAGAGAGAACTAGGGTTAGGGAAGACGACCGGAGCTCCATCGGCGGTGGCCGGTGCTGGGCGCGAGTTGCAGAGGTTTGAAAAGGTTGAAGATGATGTTAGCACCGTTGGATGAGGGTTGGACTTTGACTGAGGAAGCAATCCAATGGCCACATTTTAATCTCATTTTGTGAAGGATCAGAATAAATGAAACACTGCGTTTCATTTAGCAGTTGGTTTTGGGCTTAATGAATTAAGTGCTATCCACACCCCCCTGATGGCCCAACCCATTGATTTGAACTGATTCTGCTTGCTATCCACACCGCGCGTGTTATTATTTTAATTAGATTTTCATTTAATTTTCATTTTATGCATGGTTCTTGAAAAATTCATAATAAATTGAAAATTAATCCAATTAATCCCATTCTTTTTGCATTTTACTCATGATTGAGTCTAGTATTTTTTAAAGAAAAAATATTTTCATTTAATGTAATTTCTGATTTAATAGGAATTTTATATTTTAATTGATATTAAAATGATTATGTTTGATGCACAATTTTGTGGAATTTAGTGTGATCACTTGGTGATGATTTTGAGCGTAATTTTTTGTGTGTGATTAGGTTAGACATGTATGCTCCCATATTATTTTTCTCACATTTTTGTTATGAAAGTAGGTGTGCTTTCTAGATTGATATTTAGGTGCTTCCTTTTAGGGTTTAGGTTTGATACCTTGTAATGTAGAATTTATTTCTAGGTCTTAGTTGATGGTTTGATCTTTAAAGTTAATGTGGTAGAGTCATGATTGACCTAGGTTCCCATAGATATTTTTGTAGGATTTTACAATTGGTTTTAGTATTTTAGTTAGGACTAACTTTAGTACTAGGTTTTAGGTGATCCTAACTTGCTAATTCAACTAGTTTAACTTCCTTAGTCCCCTTAGATTAGGGTTTTTGCTTGGTTTGCCTTTGGTTGAGATTGAAGACAAGTTGAAGACAAGGTGAGGATGCTTGAAGTTTCTTGGAGCTTTGGATTTGCTTGTGCCTGAAGGTGTCTGATGAAGATTTAGGAGTTAGGAAACATAGAGAAAGCCTTATAGTTAGAATGATTTCTTTCTCAAATATGGAAATCATATTGTGCTTCCATTCCTCCCAATGACCAAAAGTCCTTCCAAGATATTCATACCCCTCCTTTGGAGGGATGAGTGGCTTTATCTGGGAAGTAGAACTTTGAGGGAACTAGTCTCTCATAATGATGAACCCTTACAGGCTTCCTTTGGTTGTCAGTAAGTTGTTTATCATTTCCTCTCATCTTGTTAAATCAATTTTCTTATGGTTTGAGTATCTTGAGAGATATTAGACTTGAGTTTGAAGAGGAGGACTTCATTGAAGAGTGTGGAAGAGGATGATTCCTTGAGCATTGCCATTGTAGCTGAAGCTTGAAGAGCAAGAAGAACAGGTTGACACTTGAAGACCCAATGGATATTGAGTGAAGAGCTGAGGCTTAGAGAATTAAAGTATGAAGTTGACACTTCCATGTGATTGAAGACTACTCTGAGAAGTTGAAGCTTGTAAGAGGAGGAGACCAAGTTGAGACTGGTAAAGCAAAGAGAGCTGAAGCTTGAAGACTAAGTTGATACTTATGAAGAGGGTTCAATTGAGATTGAGTGTAGAGCTGAGGCTTGAGGAATAAAGGATGAGTTGATACTTACATTGATGCTTGGAGAGCCTGAAGGAATCAAGTTGATACTTGTAGTTAAGAGTGAAGCCTGAAGGTGGAATTGACTGGAGAGCTGAAGCTTGGAGAAGAGAGGATAAGTTGACACTTATGTTGATGGGCTGAAACCTGGAGAAGCAAGTTGATACTTGGCATGAAGGGTGATTGAGGTCTGAAGGCTGGGTTGCTGTTAGAAGAGCTGAAGCTTGAAATGGAAAGAGAGAGGGGTTGATCTACTTTCTTGTCTGTTTTCTTTTCTGTGCTGATGTGCCTTGTTTGACTTGCTTGATGCATTAGAATAAGTCCATGATTAGACTGGCTTTAATCTAAGAGCATGACTGCATTAGAGGTTGAGTTTCTCCCTCTGCTTGTATTTTTACTGCATGGCTTTGCTTGCGGGTATTCGGTAGAGCCCTGCTCCCTTGCCCATGTGGTTTGTGTTTGCTTGATAGCATTTTATTTTATTTTTACTGTATGATTGCAGTTTACTGTATTTTGCTTGATATCATGTTGTTATCTTTTTCTGTATGATTACTGTTATTCATTTTGGCTTGAGGTTGAGATGAGCTTGTGGAGGCTGCTGCCCCACACACACTTCCTCCCTCACTTGCATTGCAGGCATTTTACAATCGTTTACTGTTTACTGTTTAAGCTGATGCTTTATCTATTTCTGCTTATCATTGACATGATCCCTTAGAAGTCTTATTTCCTTTGATAAGGAAGTGATGATAGAACTTTAGGTTGAAACCTATGCATGATAACTTCTAGGAGTTCCCTGTTCAAACTTCAACCATAGGATGAATCCTTGGCATGACAACAGTAGGACTTGATAGTCTCCCTTTAGTTGAGCCTGTTCTCTTCTCATCTCAAACAGCTTAAGATACAGTAATCATGAATGGTTTCTTTCGTACATTACGAGCCTTAAGCTATCTGAGAAAGGATTGTTGGGGAGTTTCTTTTCAACAGTCTGGATGTTTAGTATCGCACCCTTTGAGTGACATGCGACGCATTCACTCTCAGGTCATAGTCTTTAGTGCGATTGAAATTGCAAACACTATAAAAAACACTTCTTCCATAAAAGACAGAAAACAAACTTCAAACCTTTTTTCCCCGTGGGCCCATAATTCAAAGGAAGCTTTTCTGAAGAAAAGAGTGTCGTTAAACTTCAGCGCCACCGCAAACAGGCTTTGTCCCTAACTGCTGGAACTACTGTTTAACCCTACTCGATAAAACAGATGAATTTGAATTCCCGTAATTCGTATTATCCCGAACTACGTAAGCTCTGATCTCTCATGCCTGTTGAGAGTACGTAGGCACAATACTGACGTATTGGCGAGCCACCTTCCCCGTAACCCGTAGTAGGTCGAACTACGTTGACTCTGATTTCTCATTCTCTGATGAGAATACGTAGGCATAAAGCGCGACGCTTTGCCGAGTCATTTGCTTTTCTATTTAAGCCAGCCTTGATAGGTAGATAGATAAACAAACTTGTCCAGTAAACACAACAAGTGTGGATCCCGTCGAGTACGACGGACGTGAGGGGTGCTAATACCTTCCCCTTGCGTAACCGACTCCCGAACCCAGACAACGGTTGCAACGAACTTGTCTTACCCTTTTTCGTCAGGTTTTTTCGATCGTTTCCTTTCCCGTTCTGAGGGATAAATAATGAAAGGTGGCGACTCTTCTGTTTTGTCGGCACCTTATTTTCGCGGAAGCGACAATCAGACCATTGAAATCCCGATTTTGATGGTACAGAACCCTAATTCATCTGCATCTTAACAAGGATAAACTGGAAATGGGTTAAGGTTAGTTAATCAAATGAATATGATCCTAAAATGGTGATGAGGGTCTAAGGGGTCAAAATTTGGGGTGCAACACTTAGAAGAAAAAAAGAATCTGAAGAAAGAGCTGCTGAAGAAGCGAGAATTTTAGCATAAGAAGTTTCCAGAAAAGAAACTGTCAGATTGACACAAGAAGCTGTAGATGCTGAGAAGGCTAAGCAAGTTGCTGTAGTTGGTTCTTCTTCTGAAACTACTCTTGTACGTTGAGAACATGACGATAGTGAGATTCAAGAAGATTAATAAGCTATGAAGAAAGAACAATAAGTTTTCAGAGAAAGCTTTGCTGAACATAAAATTGTCAACAACTCTCTTCTGTGCATGCTGCAACAAATTCTGGAAAAGATGTCAACCTATAAGAATTAGGCACTCAGGTCTTATTTCGTGTATCTATTAATTTAATTCTGATATAAAAGAGGGATAAATAGAATATACTTTAAATCTTGTTTTTAATGAAAACCCACCTTTTTGATGATGTCAAAAAGGGGGAGAATTAGAATATGATTTTGATATAATCTGAAGAAATAAAATATAATCTGATATAACCTAAAGAGAATGCAAAACATCAACTCTGAAAGTTGTTCCAAATGACTTCAATTACATCATGAAATTCAATATTGGCATGAATTATGCATGGTGTTGCGGTGAAATTTGGATGTCAAGCTATTGATTAACTTGAATCTTAATTCATTTACAACCGGTCTTTGATTTATCCGAAGGAAAGGTTAAAGAAAGGAAAAACCTAAAAGGGAGAGATCTAAGGTTCGGGGGTTGGTTAAATTTAGGGAAGGTATTAGCACCCTAAACTTCCGTAGTACTCTACGGGAACCTTTTGTTTATTTTTTTTTATTTATTTCATTAATTATTTTGCTTTAGGGTATATACAAAGGATTGAAAATTAAAAAAAGACCTAGGGGTTAATTCTAATTTTACTCGGCAAGACATCGCATCTTGTGCCTACATATCCTTACGGGAATGGAATCAGAGTAACTGTAGTTCCCCTCAAAAGGGAGGTTAGAAACGTCTTGACTGTGGCCAAGGTTTGTTCAGAGACTCCAATCTCTATGTTAAAAAAATGTTAATTTAAATTAAAATAGGGTTAAATTAGGGATTCCACGGCGGAAAACCTTAAAACAGAGTACGGCGACTCTTTTGGCCTAACACTAGGATAAAAGCAATTTTGCCCACGGCGGGACACCTAGGCTAAACAGGGTTTGATCCATTAAAGGGGTAAGGCTATTGACTCGGCGGCCAAAAGGCTGGACCTAATCCTTCGGAAGGATAAAACTGTAAAAAATGTGAAAATATGACAAATCATTATATGGAGGAATAATTAAGGTACAGAAATAAGAAAAGTAATAAAGGCAGAGGGTACAAAGAAACAAAGAAACATTTCTGAAAACATGAAGAATATGAAAATATGTAATGACACTTAGAATGAAGTGAGGGAGGAAAATAGTGTGGGGCTGTGGCCACCACAAGCACATCTCAACCTCGAGCATGCACATGAAATGCCAAAAGAAAGAAAAGTAATAAAAGGGTACATAAAATGACACGACAAACATCAAACATCAAGAGTTCCTTATGAAAAGGTTTTAATTTTTTAATATTTTAATTATAAAAAAAAGGTTTTAATTTTTTAATAAAAAATATTTAAGTTAAAATTATAAAAAAAATTAAGTTTAAATTATAAAAAAAAGTTTTTGGGGGAAAAGTCTTTTCAGTTTTTTTTAGAACAAAAAAGGTTTTTCATCCCAAAAAAAGGCTTTTCAGTTTTTTGGGAAAAGGCTTTTCAGTTTTTTGAGAAAAGGTTTTTGGGAACAAAAAGGTTTTTTTTTCTTCGGAACAAAAAGGCTTTTCAGTTTTTAAAAAAGGTCTTACTAAAAAAAAGGTTTTAATAATAAATAAAAAAAAGGGTTTTGATTTTTAAAAAAAGGTTTTGTTAAAAAAGGGTTTTGATATTAAAATCTACGGACCTAAACACACATGGAGATTAACATGGCAAAATATGCACATAAACATGAAAAGGAAAAAGGTTTAGTAATTTAACGGACTTAAACACATTAACATGGCAAAATATGCACATAAACATGAAAAGGCAAAGGATTTAGTAATTTAACCTACGAAGCGGAGGTTTGCTTCGATAAATGTGAAAAAGGTTTGAATAAGGGAACACTGGAGAGCTCCAATCCTTCTGACGAGTTGTGGGAACGGCCGCCTTTCTTCTCTGGGGATCTCCTTTGTTTCTCCCTCTTTCTCTCCTCTTTTCTGAAGAAAACCTTCTGACCCCCCTTTTCAACAAGGCAACACATGTATATATAGGGAACAAATTAGGGTTAACACCAAATTGTCAATAATGTCCCTAAGGCCCATTTTAAAGCCCAAACTAAATAATTAGTTAAGAAAAAATAAAATTTAAATAATTTAAAATAATTAACATAAACTTAAAATAAAAACTAATAATCCTATTGATTCCTAAAATCAAAAATATTATAAAAAGAACAAAATTTTTCTAATATTTTTTATTTTATGATTTTTTGGATATTTTTATGAATAATTTAGAAAAAAGTGAAAAAAAATAATATTTTAAAAAATGATTTAATTAAAATACGAAAATAATAATTAAATAATAATAAAAAACTATTTTTGTTATTTTTTAATGAAAGATAGAAACATTTAGAGTAAAAATAATAAAAACAAAAAGTGACTAAGGTGAGATTCGAACTCTCAACCTCTCACACTCACAACTCCTTACACATGTCCCCTTGCCAATTGTGCCATTTTTACTTTTTAGAAAAAAAATACATGCCATATGATATTTACCTGCAAAAAGTCAAACGACTACACAAATTTGTTAGTAATTGATTAAATGCAATAAAAATGCAATGAAATGCGACGACAAATCTTAGGGCAAAATTTGGGGTATTACAGTTGCCCCTATTTAAATAACTTCACCGGGTGATTTGAGCAACGGAGACTCGAGAAATCATGGTGGAGGGATTTAAATACAGATAACCGAAAATTTTGCCTTTAGACGCAGTGCTATGCGATGATATGGACAAAACAAAACGAACTATAATGCTAAATATAATATGAATCTGATATGATGCGTATGATGAAAATGACAAATGCACGGATACAGACGAAACAACGTCACAGGGGACGACCCACCGAGGAATTGCACTAGGGAAGAAGACATGTCATATCTGGAAGAACGTCGGGTAGACACGACACAGAATTGTTGATAGGTGCCAAGTAAATTAGAAATTGTCCGTAAGGTAAGACGCGAGTAAAACATGAGCCCAGGAGAAAAACGCAAATGGGGATAAAACACCCATGATGCCAAGTAAATAAATTTTGCCCACAAGGTAAGACGCGAGTAAAACACGACCTCAGGGAGAAAAAAAAAAGTAAATGGGGGTAAAACACCATGATGTTAGGTAAACCCAGGAATATCTGGTAAACGGGGAATAAAACACCCGGGATAAAAGGTACATGGGGGATAAAACACCCAAGGATAGAAGGTAAATGGGGAGTAAAGCACCCGAGATAGAAATGTAAATGGGGAGTAAAGCACCCAGGATAGAAATGTAAATGGGGAGTAAAGCACCCAAGATAAAAATGTAAATGGGGAGTAAAGCACCCAAGATAAAAATGTAAATGGGGAGTAAAGCACCCAAGATAAAAATGTATAGGAATTATGCTATGACATATGATCAAATGCAAATGCAGACGTCGACGACAAGGCTCGACTCTTTCGGTGAGATGACAAAACTGGAGGACTGATTCCTCAACACGGAGATCACTGTCATTCTGTTAAACTGTATCAAGTTGATAGTCACTGTAGGAATGATGAATAACTGCTTGGGGATTATGCAAGTAAACTGCCCCAGGTCAAATGAATTGATAATTGCTTCAGCTGTCTGATTCGTGGAATCAACTGTTTTGCTGTATCCTCGGAGGGCTTGCCCCAGTCTGAGTCTTGAACAATTCTTTGGATAAACCAAATCTGAGAAGATATTGCCTTGAACAAATCTTGAACTGATTCTTTGACAGGATGTAAAAGGAACTTGCCCCTGATAAGATCACTTGACCAAGTTTCTCATTGTTTGAAAATTCCTTAGAGGAAAGCCAGTTTGCAAACAAAAATATTCATACAAACATGGTAATGCAAAGTTCATGCGATTTTTGAAAAATTATTTTTGAAAGATGGAAAATACATGAGTCGTTAGTCAGAACAAGGCGGTTCAAGACACTCAAAGTTTAAAATAAAAGTGTATTGCCAAAATAAATGATTCGCAAGGATATTTTGGAGTCAGGTTACGCAACCTTGTTGTAGTATACTTTCAAAATAACCTTGCTTCAATTAGGTCTTTTGAGGGTTGTAATGTGGCCTGATTCACGGTTTATGAAACAAAAGATAAAGGCTCAAAATTTATTTGTACCCACCCAATCTACGTGATGATCTTCAGTCATATGCTCAGTTAACTCATACTATGCATTCAGGTTCCCATAAGTTAGGGATTTCATTGATCGTAGCAATGATGACTCAGAAGTCAAAGGGACCTATGAAAAGGCAGCCACTACTCCCCTATAACATTTGATTGTTTTGACATTGAGGATTTTCAAGATAAGGATTTAAAAATCTCTTTGTATTATCCCTAAACTTTGCCTGAACTGTTTATTTTAGAGTTTACAGTTAGCGGGATGCCCCAGTTTTGCCTAAGTCTCCTTCATAGGTCTTGACTTAGCGGGCTTCTTTTGATTTTTTTATATATTTTTTTTTGTGTGAAGGAAAGTGACTGTTTGATTTTAATGATTACGGTGAACCATCATCGACCTTTTGATTAGAAAACATCTTCGACACTTATTTGACGTGTGCAAAGGAAAATTTGTTAATGAAAGGTGTATCGTATGAACACACAACCAAGTTAACTGAGAACTACCCATCCCAAGGTTAAAATTGTGGGTTTTTTGTAACGAAAGAAACTCCAACTTCTAGGCCCGAAGGGGGTGATGAGGGATTAACTTCCTTATTTCTCCAGTGTTTGGGAATTAAAACAATGCCTTACATCGTCAACAAGGTTTAATTGAAAGCATACTGACAGCAGTTATGGGTATAACATTTTCGTCATCCTCCCTCCGATCTTAGCATATCAAAATTTTGGACAAGAAGTAAACATTTGAAAAATAAAGCATAAAGATGCAAATAAATGGACGGAAATGAATTGAATCAAAAGTCGCAATTCTTATTTCATTAATGAAAGTACAAACATAATTGAAAGCAAACAACTTAAACAAAATAAGGAAAATGCAAACAACGAGAAAAAAAAAAGGCCTAATGACAAAACTTCATTTCTGATGTACTGGCAAGGGATTTTTCTGAACATCCGGATGACTGTCTGTAAAATCAAGTATTCCAGTTCTAACCAATTCACATACTCTAGCCTTCAATGCAAAACAATGCTCCAAGTCATGGCCTGGGGCACCCTCATGGGAAGCATAATGGAGATCAGCCCTAAATCCAGCCGGAGGATTAAGAGGAGGTGGTAAAGCCTTTGTAGTAATCAATCCTTGCCGGACTAAGTCAGGATATAGCTCTGTGTAAGTCATGAGAATAGGATCAAAGTGACTCCTGTTCCGTTTCTGGTCTGATATCTGTGTCGAGGAATCAGCTTGACGACTCAAAGGTACACTAGAAGACGATAGGACTAAGAAGGAGAAACTGGGGGACAAATGCAATGCAAAAATGTGATGCTGATTCCATGCAATGGTTTCAAGAATTTCAACGGTCGATTGCGAATATTGCTTTTTAAGAAAGTTGGAAAAAATTTTAGACTTTAAAATGTAAGGCTTTTCGAATTTGCAAAGGACTGCTGAATTCCTTGAAACTAGAAATGATATGATGCTTTATGGATGCGAAGCACAAATACACATAAGCAAACAAAAGGTCCTAAGTTAGAGGAACAATGAATGGAGTCAAGGTCTACCCTTCCCAAAGTGGTGTGTACTATAGGTTAATTGTACCTGCAGAACAAGGGTTCTAAAAAGTGCCCAAAGTCATCAGCCCATCTTTTGGATATTATCAACTTCTCGACTGACTCAAGGGTCGATAATATTCTCAAGAGAACCTCGTTCGAGTGTAGTATCGCGTAGCAACCATTGTAGGACTACTCCCACATAGTTCCCGCACTACGTCCTAGATAAGGCCAAGATGGTGTAAAGGTACTACGGTTCCCAGTATCACAGACTCCAATCGATAACGGTAAAAGTTTTCATGACTACACTCGATCAACCGAACCATTTTCGAAAGTGTCTCAACTGAGCGGTGATTCTCGATTTAGCTTAGTCGGGACTCACTCCCTATAAGCCTCGTCGAATATATCAGCCATCCTATCATAAGGTCGCTCAAGTCCGAGTGTAGGACTTATCTCACAACACAGTAATTCCCAAGCAAGGTACCCCTGAACAATATATATACAAATGAACAAAAATATTAATGAAACAAATATATCATGAAAAATAAACAAAATGGGGATAACCCTCAAAAGTTAGGACTCCCCAGTGAAGTCGCCATTTTCTGTTGCGGTGAAATTTAGATGTCAAGCTATTGATTAACTTGAATCTTAATTCATTTACAACCGGTCTTTGATTTATCCGAAGGAAAGGTTAAAGAAAGGAAAAACCTAAAAGGGAGAGATCTAAGGTTCGGGGGTTGGTTAAATTTAGGGAAGGTATTAGCACCCTAAACTTCCGTAGTACTCTACGGGAACCTTTTGTTTATTTTTTTTTATTTATTTCATTAATTATTTTGCTTTAGGGTATATACAAAGGATTGAAAATTAAAAAAAGACCTAGGGGTTAATTCTAATTTTACTCGGCAAGACATCGCATCTTGTGCCTACATATCCTTACGGGAATGGAATCAGAGTAACTGTAGTTCCCCTCAAAAGGGAGGTTAGAAACGTCTTGACTGTGGCCAAGGTTTGTTCAGAGACTCCAATCTCTATGTTAAAAAAATGTTAATTTAAATTAAAATAGGGTTAAATTAGGGATTCCACGGCGGAAAACCTTAAAACAGAGTACGGCGACTCTTTTGGCCTAACACTAGGATAAAAGCAATTTTGCCCACGGCGGGACACCTAGGCTAAACAGGGTTTGATCCATTAAAGGGGTAAGGCTATTGACTCGGCGGCCAAAAGGCTGGACCTAATCCTTCGGAAGGATAAAACTGTAAAAAATGTGAAAATATGACAAATCATTATATGGAGGAATAATTAAGGTACAGAAATAAGAAAAGTAATAAAGGCAGAGGGTACAAAGAGACAAAGAAACATTTCTGAAAACATGAAGAATATGAAAATATGTAATGACACTTAGAATGAAGTGAGGGAGGAAAATAGTGTGGGGTTGTGGCCACCACAAGCACATCTCAACCTCGAGCATGCACATGAAATGCCAAAAGAAAGAAAAGTAATAAAAGGGTACATAAAATGACACGACAAACATCAAACATCAAGAGTTCCTTACGAAAAGGTTTTAATTTTTTAATATTTTAATTATAAAAAAAAAGGTTTTAATTTTTTAATAAAAAATATTTAAGTTAAAATTATAAAAAAAATTAAGTTTAAATTATAAAAAAAAGTTTTTGGGGGAAAAGTCTTTTCAGTTTTTTTTAGAACAAAAAAGGTTTTTCATCCCAAAAAAAGGCTTTTCAGTTTTTTGGGAAAAGGCTTTTCAGTTTTTTGAGAAAAGGTTTTTGGGAACAAAAAGGTTTTTTTTTCTTCGGAACAAAAAGGCTTTTCAGTTTTTAAAAAAGGTCTTACTAAAAAAAAGGTTTTAATAATAAATAAAAAAAAGGGTTTTGATTTTTAAAAAAAGGTTTTGTTAAAAAAGGGTTTTGATATTAAAATCTACGGACCTAAACACACATGGAGATTAACATGGCAAAATATGCACATAAACATGAAAAGGAAAAAGGTTTAGTAATTTAACGGACTTAAACACATTAACATGGCAAAATATGCACATAAACATGAAAAGGCAAAGGATTTAGTAATTTAACCTACGAAGCGGAGGTTTGCTTCGATAAATGTGAAAAAGGTTTGAATAAGGGAACACTGGAGAGCTCCAATCCTTCTGACGAGTTGTGGGAACGGCCGCCTTTCTTCTCTGGGGATCTCCTTTGTTTCTCCCTCTTTCTCTCCTCTTTTCTGAAGAAAACCTTCTGACCCCCCTTTTCAACAAGGCAACACATGTATATATAGGGAACAAATTAGGGTTAACACCAAATTGTCAATAATGTCCCTAAAGCCCATTTTAAAGCCCAAACTAAATAATTAGTTAAGAAAAAATAAAATTTAAATAATTTAAAATAATTAACATAAACTTAAAATAAAAACTAATAATCCTATTGATTCCTAAAATCAAAAATATTATAAAAAGAACAAAATTTTTCTAATATTTTTTATTTTATGATTTTTTGGATATTTTTATGAATAATTTAGAAAAAAGTGAAAAAAAAATAATATTTTAAAAAATGATTTAATTAAAATACGAAAATAATAATTAAATAATAATAAAAAACTATTTTTGTTATTTTTTAATGAAAGATAGAAACATTTAGAGTAAAAATAATAAAAACAAAAAGTGACTAAGGTGAGATTCGAACTCTCAACCTCTCACACTCACAACTCCTTACACATGTCCCCTTGCCAATTGTGCCATTTTTACTTTTTAGAAAAAAAATACATGCCATATGATATTTACCTGCAAAAAGTCAAACGACTACACAAATTTGTTAGTAATTGATTAAATGCAATAAAAATGCAATGAAATGCGACGACAAATCTTAGGGCAAAATTTGGGGTATTACACATGGTTATGGACATTGGTAGAGAAATTCAAGTGAAAATGCAACTTTAAATTATGATTCCAATTGATGTGGTTATAGGTCTTTTTCATGCCATATTTTGATTCAATTTTGTTCACATTTATTCAACAAGCAAAATGCACAAAACTATTTTGGGTCATTAGGTGCAAAACACGTGGAATTTCAAGTAACTTCACAAGAAAGTTTTCCATTCAAACTTCATAATTGGACCATGTACAAAGCCCATTCCAATCCCAATGCAAAATTCAACTTCCCAGCTACAAGACCAAGTCAATTCCATGGGTGTTAGCTAGCCTTTTCACGTGTGCATGAGGAGGCATTTCCAATTTGGGAATTTTCAAATTATAGCACAATAAGACTTCACGGGCCTTCCTTTCTCATCCAAATCCAACATATAAAAGCTCCAAATGAAGATTGAGAGCTTAGAAGTGCAATTTCGTGGAAGAGAGCTCAAGTTCAGTTTTGAAAATTGAGAGAGAAATTCAAAATCATGAATCACAATTCAGAGTATTTCAACTCAAATTGAAGCAAGCTTCTTCTTCCTCAAGCTAATTGGAGTAGATCTGCACATTTTGGAGCAAGCTAGCACTCAATTGAAGCACCAACAGAGTGTCTCTGTTAGGTAAACTTCCAATCCATTTTTCTCTCATGTTAGGCACTGATTTAGGTCATTGTTGGCTGCATTTGAAGCCCTACCTTGTGTAGGCAATGTTTGAGTGCTTGATTTCCATGTTTGAGGAAGTTTGCAGATGTACATTCCAAACTTGATCCGTTCGATTCTCATAATTTAGCGGTGTTTAAAATAAATGAACCATGGATTTGGAATGTACATGAGTAGAGCTTCAATTTGGTATAAAATTTGGCATGATTTGGTGGAGTTTGTTGACCTGAACTCCGGTCACCTCGCCGGAGAAGACGACCGGAGCTAGGGCTCCGGCGTCTGGTTCAAACTCAGATGAATGTGATGTGTCCTTATTTGACACTTTGACTGGATGAGATGAACGGATCATATGCGTTTGACTTGCACGCGTGGCTCTTTTGACTTCCACGTCAATTAGTGATATGGTGCGTTTTGCTATGAATTGAGTTGTGTTTGGTTTGGGCTTTCAATGCAATTTGCACACCCTATTTGATCAGCCCAGTGAATTACAACACGGACCATTGCTATTTGCACCATTTTGGTTTATTTGTTTTATTTTATTTTAATTTCATTTCTATTTTGATTTTAATTGATTAAAAATGCTTCCAATCATGATAAAATTCAACCAAAAATATTTTTTGACACTTTGATGTTATTTAATTTCTCATAATTTTTAATTTCATTTTCCATTTATTTTTCAATTAAATTTGAATTTGATGATTGGAAGGGTTTTTAAGATGTTTTTCATTTATTCTTCTTTGTTCTTGTTTGATTTTGTTGACCACTGGAAACCACTAATGAATGAGACTTCCTCCTCATTTTGGTGATGAGTTGAGGTGTGCTAGACGATGGTTTTGGTCAATGTTTAGCTTCTTTTTGGTTGACTTTCATTTCCATTTGTTTGACCCTCGACAACCCTTCTTCAAAGTGGAACACCCTAGTGGATCAATTCCTTTGGTGATGCTTTGATTGGACTTTGGTTATGTTGTTTTGGCCTCTAGTTGCCAACATCTTTGTGAGATTTGTGTATTTTATTTGGCATTTATTGAATCATTTTCCTATTTTTGGTGTACCTTGCAAGTCAAGCTACCCTAAAGGATGGTTCACACATACTAGTTGACCTAGTTCTTGTGGGAAATGACCCTTGTGGATCCCATATGCTTCCAACTCCTCTTGATTCACATATCTAACATGTTTAAGTGGTTGGTTTCAAATTTATAGGTTCTGAAGTTGGTTGGTTTATGTTGTAAGTTGCATTTGTTTAGGGCTTTCCGTTTGATGTTGAATGTTGAAAGTGTTTAGAACTTAGGTTCTTTACCATGCCTCATCTTGCAACTTGCCTTGATTTTCTTCCTTATTTCATTTTCCATTTCTCTTCTCTTGTTCTCACTTTTGTCCTAGGACCTTGGGGACTCATTCAAGTTGATTTGGTGCTTTGGATTTGCACCTTAAGTTTGACTTGGATCAGAGGCCACTTTGAGAACTTTCTTTTGGTTTCTTTCTTGCATGATCATTGTGATGTTTATGGTTGAGATTTCATTTGATGTTGCTTGATGTCCAAGCTTGTTCTCCCATCCTCATCTTGATCATGTCTTCTTTTCTTTCTTATTTTCTTGCCTCTTGGTTTAGTGATTGATGTGCAAATGGTTGTAGGAATTCTATTTCTCCCATTTCATCTCACTTTTGGATTGGACTTGTTTAGGTTATTTGGTTTGCTTTCCTTCTTTGTTTTGCATATTCTTGCTTGCATTTAAGAGGTTGAGATGTGCTTGTGGTGGCTACTACCCCACACTTTGCTCCTCCCTCTTTCTTCATCTTTGTGTTACATTGCATATTTGCATACTTTTCTTCTCTTATTTGTGCTTGCTTTCTTCTTCTTTTTGTCTTCCTTTGCCATGTTCCCTAGACTAGACAACAAGCGTGGATCCCATCGAGTACGACGGATGTGAGGGGTGCTCATACCTTCCCCTTGCGTAACCGACTCCCAAACCCAAGATTTGGTTGCGACGACCTGTCTTTTCCCTTTTCGTAGGTTTTCTCTGATCGTTTCCTTTCCCTCTTTTGGGATAAATAACGAGCGGTGATGAATCTTCTGTCCTTGTCGGCCCTCTTTGCAGCGATGCGACAGCTGGCGACTCTGCTGGGGAATTTTCCGGTCCCCTATGCGAGTCAATCCTAGCGTTTGTTTGCTTGTCTTTGAGTGTGTATATTTGTGTGTTGTATTTGTATATTGTTGTATTTACATTTTCTCCACTTTATTATTATATTGTTGTTGTTGTGCTATTGGGTGGTTATTCTTTTGAGAGATAAGCCAAAACCTAGGCTTGAGTACATACATAACATTAGAGCAGAAAGTAGTGATGAACCTATATGTTTCAGCATGCATTAGTCCCCACAAAATTCACGTTCAGACGAGGTTTCCTTTTGAAGACATCTTATCCTGTGTATTAATCAGGAGGAGGTGTTGGATCTGGAAACTGTAGACTCTAGAGACCGATCATTTAGATGTCAACTAAGTGAGGCTGCTTCGTTAGACTATGATTTAAAACTAGAAATGGTGAACGTATCATCGTTTCTCGAAAGTCTGTGACACTGACGACCGCATAGGATGTCAAACCTTATCAGAGATTAGGTCCATACCTGTGAGTGGGAGGGATATGTAGGAAACTTGAATTTCAACCAACCCGGTATTCTGGTTTTCTCTTCAGAGCGGACTTTTGAACTTATCCAGTCAGTAGTAAAACAGTTGTTTAGAGCTTTGTGGAAGCTTTGATCTTTTGTTTGTTGCATTAGCGTCTTGCATTGCATTGCATTTGCATCTCATGTTTGCATGTCCATCCTCGGCCGGAACAGAAAGCTTACCCGTCTTTTCTCCGACCTGCAGCCCGACATTCGCATTGGACTTGAATTAGCTTCTGGAAGGATCATGAACTTAGGAGAACAGAATCCAGTTGTTACAAGGGCAAAGTTTGAATTGATGAAGAATCAGCTAGATCAACTCATGGAAGCCATGACAGCTATGACCAGAGGAGAGGCCAATATTCATAGGACTCTAGTGAACGATGTTTCTCAAAGTCAGCCTGTGCAGATTCCTGTTGGAGATCAAGAGTGCACTACTCTCCGAGATAGAGATTTATCTTCCCTCAATGACTCAGACTATCAGAGCTTCACTTTCCCTATGCCAGATTCTCAAAGGGCTATTCCGAAGATTAATCCTAAGAACCCATATACTGTTGAGTTTATGAGAAGATATCATCTGTTGGATGAAAAGCTTGACGCCCTGATGAGTCGAGATACTCTTAATATGAATGCTTCAAGCATTTGTTTGGTGCCAGGTCTTGTGATGCCCCCAAAGTTTAAGACGCCAAATTTTGAGAAGTACCAAGGGGATAGTTGTCCTAAGAAGCATTTGGTAATGTTTTGCAGAAGAATGACCACATATGTCCACAATGACAAGCTGATGATTCACTATTTCCAGGACAGTCTGAGTGGGGCATCATTGAGTTGGTATATGCAGTTGGAAAGTGGTTGCATCCGATCATGGTCAGATTTAGCCAATGCCTTTGTGAAGCAATACAACTACAATCTTGACATGGCTCACAGCCGCATGCAGTTGCAAGAATTATCTCAGGCGGACAATGAATCCTTTAGAGGGTATGCATAGATATGGAGAGAATTGGCTGCTCACATTCAACCACCACTTCTGGACAGAGAATTGGTTGACCTATTCATGGGTACTTTGCAAGGCCATTACTTTGATAAGATGATTGGTAGCGGGGCATCAAACTTTTCAGACTTGGTGATAATGGGGGAACGTATTGAGAGAGGAATCAAGAGTGGAAAGATTCAAGACATCTCAGATACCGCAGTTTATGAAAGTGAATCAGTTGTCAGTTCTAAAGAAAAATGGGAGAAAGAAAGTGATGTTATCCAGGAATCTCCAATACCTCAAATTCAGTTTTCAGACACTTTGAGTGTTCAGATTCAGCAACTTGTTGGGTCTGTATATCAGATATCCGCTCCCCTCCAGAGTCAACAGTCATACCGTCATCAACCGCGTCAGCATGCCTGACGAAGACCAAGGAAGCTAGAGAGGCATTTCAGTCAGTTGCCGATGTTGTACAGTCAGATGTGGCTAGATTTGATCAAAGGCGGGTTGATAGTACTGAAGGAGATTAATCCAGAGATTCCTCCATATCCTCCAGGTTTTGATGTCAACGCCCGCTGTGAGTACCATGTTGGGGCACCAGGTCATTCAACCGAAGACTGCAATGTGCTTAAGAGTAAGATTCAGACTCTGCTTGACTCCAACGTGTTCTCTGTCACGCCTCAGAGTATTCAGATCAACAGTCTCCATTCATCCAGTCATGTGGGTTCAGAAGAGTGTCAGACTGGATTCGAATAACAATTCTGAAGATGGCTAGTTCAGTAGCAAGTCGAGATTTGAAATCCCAGTTCCCCGAAGTTGGAAATCTTTTTATCATGTCATTTCTTTGCATTTGTCGTTTCTTTTCTGTTTAAGTGCAAATTTTATCTGTAAGACTTGTTTGTTTTCAATTGATAATGATAATGAAATGAATATGCATGTTTTGATTAAATCCATTCATGTTCACTCAATGCTTTTTATTGATGTCAAACGCTTGTTTAAGAGGAATCCGAGGGAGGATGACGAAGTTTAAAGACGAAAACTTCCATTGTATGCTTTTGAATAAACACCTGTCGATGATGTATAGGCATTGTTTCAAATTCCTAAACACCGAAGATATAAGGATGATAATCCCTCGTCAACCCCTTTGAGCCTAGTTGTAGGAGTTCTTTTCTGAAAATGAAAAACCCTCAATCTTAACCTGGGCAGGGTAGGTGTCAGTTAATTCGACCGGACATCCAAATTGCAAAAGGAGCGTTCCCGTTTGAGGGTCAATCACACCTGTAGAGGTCGTACCTAAAAAACCACAGTGGTTATCCGTCACCGACCAAGGAGTGAGACAATCACAATCCTTGCAAACAAGTCAGACAAGCCGGTGTCACACGATTTGTTAAAAAAAAAAGAAGAAAGAAGAATCAAAAGAAAAGAAAAAGATAAAAAGCCCGCTAAGTCGATAACTTGAAAACAATTGGCTTAGGAAAAAGTCAGGGCATCCCGCTGGACTTCGAAATTATAAAAATTCAAAAGAGTCAGTCCAGACAAAAATAGGGAAATCGAAATAATGACGAAGAACAAGTCGTGTGACTCCAGACACCAAAGACGAAAAGCGAGTGACTGTCACTCCAAAAAAACTTGTTGTTTCCTTAAACCATCACTCCTGTCATTCAACCTTTGAAAGGTGAGCACTAGTGTCGAATTAGCTGAATATAGAATTGGAGAACATCAAGGAGAGTGGGTGGGTTAAACAGAACTTTGAGCCTTATATCCTTTCTTTCAAATCGTGAACCTGGCCAAGTTACCACCTTCAAAAGTCCTAATTGAAGCAGGTTTGTTTCAAAATCATACTTTGGTATAGATCGCGTCGAAACTGACTCCTAAAAGGATTTTCTTACCCTATGGGTATTGATATTGACATTCTGATAAGTGATTAATTCACTGTGTGTCATAACTTTTTCCAGTGAACAGACTTGGATTTCAAAACTGTCATATGCATTGTATTAATATTATCATTTGCAAAATGAATTGTTTTACTTGCGAGTAAGCACTTGACATCAAAAGAGTTTCCATAGTGGAAAGTTTTAATCGAGATAATATGCAGAGCGCTTGAGTACTCCGTTGAGCAGGGGCAAACCATATCAAATGATCATGAAGGGAGTCAGCCATCCGAAGATGCAGTTAATCTGGGGCAATCAGGTCGAGATTCGGTAAATCTCTCGAAGTCAGAGACACTTCTCCACAGATCAACCAATTAGGGGCAAAGTTATTGCAAGGCTAGGGCAGGTCACCCAAAGAGCACAAAGGCTATCCTTATCCAGAAGGCAATGAATCTGAAGCACCTCTCTGAGGTTCATGATGCTGAGGCACTTCATCTTAAACCATCAAGGTACAGAGATTTCAGGTCTCCTTTCGAGGAAATTTTTTACAAAGATCCCACAGGCTGGGGCAAATTTGAAGCAAAGGAACAATTCCTCTCCATATTTTTAGAGCTACTCAGAGCTATTCAAGCAGGTTCAGTCAATCTTCAAGTTCAAGACAAATGTCGAGAAGTCATGCTAACCATCCCCTGACCCTTAAACCTCAGACCTTGTATCCAGACAAGCCATCATTAAGCCTTGTATCTAGACAAGCCATTTTCATAAACCTTGTATTCGGACAAGTCATTTTCCAACCTTGTATCCAGACAAGTGACCATAAACCTTTTATCCAGACAAGACACTTTTCACAACCCTGTATCCATACAGGACTTTTTTCCCAGCGTCAGCCGTACCTGACCCTTCACAGAAAGCCCAATCCCTATTAGCACCTCATTCCAAAATCCAGTCCCCATTGGTACCCAGGAAAATTTCACCTGGTCTTCCCCAGCAAACGTCCAATAATACTTGGCACATCCAGTTATCCCCAGCGGAGTTGGCTTCGCCTCTTCAACATTTATTTTGCTGAAGTCGTTCTTTCACATCTAGCTCTCCCCGGCAGCTCGAGCCTGCACCTGCATTTTTGCATTTAGTTATCATATTTGCATAATATTTTGAATTTCATCCTCAAATTCGTAGCATTTCCATTTCGTATGGAGCATTACGCCATAAAAAAAAATTTAAACATATGCCTGCGAAGCATAAGCCAATTTTTGTTAGCCTTCCCTGGCAACCTGAATCAACTCTTCAATCAAGACAGTGATATATCAACAACCTGGTTCAGTCAGCTCATATGCTTACTTCCTTTCGGGTTTCAGATCGCCCTTCAAGCATGCTTTGTCCGTCAGCCCTCTGACGATGACATTTCAACGAAGATTTTTTGTCCGTCAGCCCTCTGATGATGACATCTCCAAGCAGATTTTCTTTGTCCGCCAGCCCTCTGATGATGACATCCCCAACAGGTTTTCTTCCCGTCTGTCCTTAGACGATGTGATATTTCAAATATGTTTTTCTCTCCGTCTACCCTTAGACGATGAGAGATTTGGATATGTTTTTTCTCCGTCTACCCTTAGACGATGTGGAGTTTCGGATATGGTGATATTTTATGATATGGTGATACTTCCCGTCTACCCTTAGACGATGTGACTTTGGATATATTTCTTCCCGTCTACCATTAGACGATGTGAGTTTTCGGATATGGTATTTTCTTACCGTCTACCCTTAGACGATGTGGATTTTTGGATATTGTTTTCTCTCCGTCTATCCTTAGACGATGCGAGATTTGGATGTGATCTTGGTTATGATGTTCCTTCCCATCTACCCTTAGACGACGTGACTTCGGATACTCTTCTTCCCATCTATCCTTAGACGATGTGATATTATGGATATGGTTTTCTCTCCGTCTACCCTTAGACGATGTGGATTTTCAGATATGGTTTTCTCTTTGTCTATCCTTAGACGATCTGAGATTTGGATTTGGTTTTCTCTCCGTCTATTCTTAGACGATGCGAGATTTGAAGTTGGTTTGCTTCCCATCTATCTTTAGACGAGGTGACATTTGGATAAGATCTTCTCAACTTCGAGTTGAGTCGGCCTTCGGGTTCGATGCCTGTTTGTTTAACAGATGCCTGCCGGTGATGTTAGATGTTCTTCTCAACTTCGGGTTGAGCCGACCTTCGGGTTCGATGCCTGTTTTTATTTAACAGATGTCTGACAACGATGTCAGATGTTATTCTCAACTTTGGGTTGAGCCGGCCTTCGGGTTCGATGCCTGTTTTTATTTAGCAGATGCCTGACAGTGATGTCAGATGTTCTTCTCAACTTCGGATTGAGCTGGCCTTCGGGTTCGATGCCTGTTTTTATTTAACAGATGCCTGACAGTGAGGTCAGATGTCCTTACCAACTTAGTGTCATTGCCTGCATGTTAGTAGATGTTTTTCCCAACTGCGTGTCGATGTTCTCTTATTGGTGATGAGTTAGCTCATTTTCCGGCAACTTTCAGATACATTTCTCAAGCGAGCCTGATTGACAGATTCAACAGTTTACATCTTGATCAGACTGCAAATTTTCGGGTCCTTTTGTATTCAATCACCTTCTACCTTGAATGTCGGAAAGCGGTTATTTTTCATCCCTTCAGGTCCAAGCTGTTTGAATAGGGGTAGCTGTTGCACCCTAAAATTTGCCCACTAGTTTTCTAGCTTTGACTGGTTTTTGCTTCGTTTTCATCTGCATATCATTTAGGTCGCATTTTACCCGTGTTACCAGCCGGATTGAATTTATCAGAAATTTATCTGCTTTGCTCGCGTTTCAGGCGTTTCAAATCAATTCAAACGATAAGTTCAGTGTCAAAATCGAGCAAAAAGTCGCTCTCTTCTTGATGATTCAATCCGTGTCGATAATATTGCTATTTTTGCTTCTTTTAATAGATTTTTAATATTATTTTTTTAGATTTTTAAATAGTTTAGATTATTTCTTTTTTAAATAGAAAATATAGTTTTATTAGATAATTGTTTCTATTAGAATATAGATTTTTATTTTTTGACAGAATTCTATTTGTTATAGTTTTCTTTAGAATTATTATTATGTTTTACTTCATTTTTTTAATTAAGATTAATTAGGATTTCAACTTTAATTAGAATTTATTTTATTTCTTAGAATTAATTAACTTTGGTTTTAGTTAAACCAACTTTTATTTGTTAGTTAGAGTTTTTATTAAATTAGTTCCATTTAATCAATAATCAGTTTTCGTTAACTAACTTCCCTTTATTAATTATTTTAATTTGTCATTAATCATCAGAAATTTAAGTTAATCATCAGTCCCTGTGCCACGTGTCAACATTCTGCTGTATAAATTACTATTCATTTTCTTCCTTCTTGGGATCCCTAACCCTAGAATCCTGCGCACCCACCCTTGTTCACACAACATCCATCTCCTTCATCACCATTCTCCCATAACCAGTGTTCTTCAACCTTCATCAATCAACCATGGAAAGCCCTCCGAACCTCCGTTCACCACCAACCATTTTCACCATCTTCATAGAACCACTCTCAGCTTCGTTCTTCACCATTATCAAACTCCAAAACCACAAACCTTTTTCAACCTTGCTTTCAACTTCTCCAAAATTCCCAAATCAAATAACATCCATCACACCACTTAATAACCTCTGCTTCAAATCACTTCGACCTAGCTCTAATATTCACAAAACAACCATACGAACCAAAGAAGAGGATAAAGACAAGCCTCTGTTACAAAAGAAACGACATCATCCCTTCATCAAACAATCAAAACTCCAAACCCATTTCCATTTTCGAATAAACCCCTTCAAACATTCACAATTTATAACCAACAACTAAAACCAGTTGAAACACATCGTGACCCAGATTCCAACACCATACAACAACTTCATCATCTTCGAATCCAAACCTTCAACATCAAAAAACCCATCTCACAAATCTTCATGTCAAACCGCGAACGTAAATCCACATCGAACCCACACCCATTCACTCACTTCACATTACTTTCTTCTTCAAACCAACAAGATTCTTAAGAAACAACCATCGTGTCTCTCAATCCACCCTCACCATCGCGAGACCCACTCATGGGAACCCCTCATCGCAACAATCGTAAACCCGTTTCATAATCCCCTTCTTCCATACAAAACCGTTCAACCCACACAAATCAAAATCATAAAGACGAAAAAGAAAGTGGTTGAAACGAATTTTGGAGAGAGGGATTTCAATCCAAACAGAAGCAGAGAGAAAGAGATTTAGACGGAGAAGAGAAACAGAGAGAATGTTGGAGTTTGATTGTGAGCAGAGAGAGTGCTTGTTCAGCTGAAACAATATACATAGCGAAGAGGGTTATTGTCTTTTTGTTCTTAATTAATTTATTTATTTATTTTGATTCGGGCCTAAGCCCACCTGAACCATGGATATTCCCACCCCCTATTTCATTAAAACCCCCTGTTCTTCTTCATCTTTTTCTAAGAAATATTATTATTATTATTATTTTGTATATATTATGTTAGTTATGTTTATATATTATTTTGTTATACATTTTTGTAAATATATTTTGTTTTCTAAGTTTTATTTTATATTATATTATATTTATTTTAGAACTTTAGAACTATTTTATATTAGAGTTTATATTATTTTCTATTAAAGTTTTATTTCAATTTATTTTAGAATTTTGATTACTTTATTTTTATAAGTTAAATTCCATTTCTCTTTTGTTATTGGACATTTTTTTTTCCATTTTTGCTTTTTTGGGTCGATGACGACACTTCCGTAATTCATTACCAGTCAAATTATTAATGAATAATGTTAGATCCGAGACCACTTCTTTCTCTCCTAATTTCTCTTTATCTTTCGATCTTATTTTAACTTGTCTTGGATCGATGAAGTTTTGTATCCGTAAGACGAGATCCTATTCTTTTTGGTTTGTGCGACATGATTCAATTGGAGAATGATCTTCAATATCATTTCTCTATCTTGTTCACAGCACAAATATTAATACACGACCTCCTATAGCTTGACTTCCCTTATAAGTCGAGCTACGACGGTTTAATGTCACATTGGTCCCGATTCGGTTCATTGTCAACAAGGATCAAAGAGGAGAAGCTTGCACGCAATGTCAAGGGGAGTCTCTTCTCATTCATCTAGAGTGTTTAGTGTATTTCCTTTGGACAATATGCGACGCATTCGCTCATACATCTTAGGATTTAGCGTATGCGTCCCGATCCCTTTCTCTCGCCTCCGTGCGATCGAGACTACCCTTTCTCTCGGCCCCGTGCAATCGAGATCCCCTTTTCTCTCTCCCATGTGCAATTGAGATCCGTTTTCCTGTAGTTAGCTGAACTACAGCTGCTCTGATTTCTCATGCCATATGAGAATACGTAGGCACAAGACGCGATGTCTTGGCGAGCAACCTCCCCCGTAGTTTCCTGAACTATGTTGACTCTGACTTTCCCATTGCACGAGGGAATACGTAGGCATAGGGCGGCGATCCTTTATCGAGTCAGTTATTTCTGTTTAGCAATAATAGCCGTAGATAGTTTGTTTTTCACCCATAGACTAGACAACAAGCATGGATCTCGTCAAGTACGATGGACGTGAGGGGTGCTCATTCCTTCCCCTTGCGTAACCGACTCCGAACCCAAGATTTAGTTGCGACGACCTGTCTTTTCCCTTTTCGTAGGTTTTCTCTGATCGTTCCCTTTCCCTCTTTTGGGATAAATAACGAGCGGTGGAGACTCTTCTGTCCTTGTCGGCCCTCTTCGCAGCGATGCGACAACGGCTGCTTTGATCTCTCATTTCTGTTGTGAGTATGTAGGCATAGGATTGGGATAATCTTAGTGAGCACTTTTCCCTCTCCCCGTTAGGTTCCCCGTACCTTTTAACCTGTGGTCATGCTACATCCGTTCTATCACAAACAGGTAACTCCTAAGTCTCCAATGGTTGAGCAGCAATACACCCAACTGATAGAATGCGCACGCTACTATCGTCTACCTTTTCTCTCGATCCCCGTGCGATCGAGAACACCCCCTTTGACCCGTAGTTAGCTTGAACTACATTTTGCTCTGATTTCTCATACCAGATGAGAATACGTAGGCACAAGACGCGATATCTTGGCGAGCCACCTCCCCCGTAGTTTCCTGAACTACGTTGACTCTGACTTTCCCATTGCACGGGGGAATACGTAGGCATAGGGAGGCGATGTCCTATCGAGTCAGTTCTTTCCGTTTTAGCAGCAAGCTTTAGATAGTTTGTTTCACCCATAGATTTAGATAACAAGCGTGGATCCCGTTGAGTACAACGGACATGAGGGGTGCTCATACCTTCCCCTTGCGTAACCGACTCTCGAACCCAAGATTTTTTAATGATGACCTATCTTTTCCCTTTATCGTAGGTTTTCTCTGATTGTTTCCTTTCCCTCTCTTTGGGATAAATAACAAACGGTTGCGACTCTTCTGTCCTTGCCGGCCTCCGTCTTTCAAAGCGATGCGACAACTGGCGACTTTGCTGGGGATGTCTTCCCATCCCCTATGTGAGTCAATCCTAGCGCTTGTGTGTTTTATCTTTGGGTGTGTATATATGTGCAGTATCTATTGCATTTGCATTTTTAGTGCTTTATTGCATTTTACTTTCAGCATTGTTATATATCCTTATTGTTGTGTTGTGGGGGGATGTTCCATTGTGTGATGAGCCAAAACCCAGACTTGAAAATAACCATAGCATTATAGTGGAGAGTAGTGGGGGATATGCATGTTAGGCGTGCACTAGTCCTCATGAAATTCACGTTCAGACGAGGTTTTCTATTGAAGACATCGTATCCTGTGCATTGGTCAGGAGGGGGTGTTAGATCTGAAAGCTGTCGACTCTGGAGACCGATCATTTAGGAGTCAGCTAAGTGAGGCCGCTTCGTTAGACTATGATGCCAAACCAGAAATGGTGAACGTATCACCGTTTCTCGAAAGTCTGTGACGCTGACGACCATATAGGATGTCGAACCTTGTCAGAGATAGGTTCATACCTGTGAGTGGGAGGGTTATGCAGGAAACTTGACCTCTAACCTACCCGGATTTCTTATCAGTGCGGACCTTTGATCTCTGATGTTATGAGGTTCCCTTACTTTGGTCTTTTGGTGTTCCAATATTCTCTCGCCAAAGCAAAGCTCTGGTTCATCCAGTCAGCAATGCAGCAGTTTTCAGAGCTTTGTGGGGGCTGTGATCCCGTGTTTGTTGCATTTTTTCATTTTATTTTCATAAACATCTTTGCATCATTTGCATATCATTCTTCAGCTGACCAGAGCTCTCATCCTGCTTTTGTTTTTGATCAGAAGGTGATTCCCTGGTGTTTGTTCTGAATAAGTGGTGATTGTTAGGAGACGACCAAGTGGTTGAAGAAGAATCAAGCAGTGTCAAGAAGTGAAGTCAAGTTGGGAATTGTTGGTAGCTATGTCAGAGAACGACCTAGAGAATGTTGATATCCCGCCTGGTTTTACTGTGACGACCAATCCTCTGTATGGTTCTTTGCCCGATGAAGATTATCCGCAAGTGAACAACCTTACTGAAGCTCAGTCTGTGCAACCCTCTGTCGAGAACCAAGACTTAAATGAACAGTTTGTTGTCCGGAGTGGACGTTCTTCTTCTCATGATACCACAAATTTCCATGATGTTTCTCTCTCCATGTAGAATTCCAAAAGGGAGGTTCCGATGATGAAGACTAAGGACCCGAGAGCTTTTGAGTATGCTAAAAGATTTCAAGCGTTGGATGAAAAACTCAAGGCCTTGGAAGTTAAGGATGCTTTTGGTCTCAGTGCTTCAGACATGTGCCTGGTTCCCGGCCTAGTGTTACCTCCAAATTTCAAGGTGCCGAGGTTTGAGAAGTACAGAGGAGATAGCTGCCCGAGGCAACATTTGGCGATGTTTTGCAGAAGAATGACCTTATTTGTGCGCAACGATAAGCTGATGATTCACAATTTCTAGGAAAGTCTGAGTGGGGCATCTTTGAGTTGGTATATGCAGTTAGAGAGTAATCAGATTCAATCATGGATGGACTTAGCTAAGGCTTTTCTGAAGCAGTATGAATATAATCTTGACATGGTTCCCAATCGCATGCAGTTGCAAGGTTTGTCTCAAGAGAACATTGAACCCTTCAGAAGGTATGCTCAGAGATGGAGAGAATTTGCTTTCAGAGTGCAACCGCCGCTTCTAGACCAAGAGTTAGCTGACATGTTCGTAGACTCCTTGTAGAGCCCGTACTTTGAGAGGATGCTTGGGATTACACCAAACTTCTCTAAATTGGTAATAGCAGGGGAACGCATTGAGAATGGCATAAAGATGGGAAAAATTCAGAATGTCTCGAGCAGCCAGGCCAGTGAAACTGAATCTCTCTATAATTCCCAAGAAGAAGAAGAAAAGGTGATCAACACAGTCATGGCAGATGTTGGTTATTCTCAGAGTGAGTCGGTGAAATCTTTTGGTTCTTCATCTTTTCAGCGGTCATTATCTTCAGTGTCACGTTGTTCTCATGGACAGACAACTGTGCCTAGGGCACCACATCAGAAACCTTGGGTCGCTCCTCATGCAAATCAAAGAGCCCATGGCCGAGGTTATCAGAATTAGCGCCAGAATCAGAGTAGGCCTCACAACAACTTGGAAAGAAGGAATGTTCCTCTTCATCTGTTTCCTATGTCGTATAGTCAGCTTCTACCACATATGATTCAGAGTTCATTGGTGGAGCCTAAGACTCTTAAGCCTGTTGCAGAACCTTACCCTTCTGGGTACAATCCCCATGCTCAGTGTGGATATCATGGCAGATCTATGGGGCATTCAACTGAAGATTGCAAAGCCTTCCAAGCCAAAGTGCAGCAGTTGATTGACAAAGGGTATATATCTTTTCCAGAAGTAAGTTTGGTTGTCCATGTCAACCTCTCAGCCTTCTAAGCTCGCAGATTCCGAGGGTCATTTCCAGAAGCCAGTGGTCCAGACAGGTAGATATCCTCAGTATTGACAGTCCTCCAAGTATTTTATCATTTGCATTTGTAGTTTCTTTTCTGTTAGTTGCTACTTGCTTTTAAACACTGTTATTCTGAATGGTAATATTAATGAAGTGATTATGCATTTTTCTGAATTAATCATGTCGCATTCGCTCATTTTTGCACAACACAGACACATGCACCTCTTATTCACTCCACTTTATCACTGTTGTTTAGCAAAGATTAAAGGGAGGATGACGAAAACTGAAAACTCATAATTGCTGATCGTATGCTTTTGGATAAAATCTTGTTGATGACGTACAAGCATTGTTTCAAATCCCCTAAACACTGGAGATAAGGAGTTAGTCCCTAGTTAACCGCTTCGAGCATAGAAGTAAGAGTTTCTTCGGATTTTCAAACCCTCACATCTTAACCTAGGGCAGGGTAGTTGTCAGTTAATTTGACCGAGCGTTCAAATCTTATAGAAGAGTGTCCCCATTCGAGGACCAATCACATCTTATCCCTCTCAAGAGGTCACCCCTCATCAACCACAATGGTTAAACCTCACCAATTAGGAGTGAGACAGTTATAACCCTTTTCAGAGAAATCAAGACAATCAGTGTCACACGACTTGTTTCAGAAAAAGGAGAAAATAAAAAGAAAAAAGAGAAAGCCCGCTAAGTCGAAAAGATGTAAAGCAAATACTTAGGAAAAATTGGGGCATCCCACTGGACTTCAAGATCAGAAAATTCGAAAAAGAATTAGTCCAGGAAAAAACTTAGGGAATAAAAGAATGAAAAGAAAGGATCTCAAAAGAGAAATCCTCGAACAAGGACAATGTCGTGTGGCTACAGACACATAAGACAAAAGGGGTAACTGTCACTCCGAAAACCTTGTGGGTTCCTTAACCATCACTCCTACCATTCAACAAACCTTTTGAAGAGGTGAGCGCTTGTGCCTAGTTAAATGAACGTAGGATTGGAGATTATCAAGGAGAATGGGTGGGGTTAAACAGAACTTGAGCCTTATATCCTTTGTTTCAATAACCGTGAACCATACCACAATTCAACCCTCGAAAGACCTAATTAAGGCAGGGCTTATTCTGAAAGGATACTACAATGAGGTTGAGTAACCTGACTCCTACATGATTTGCTAATCGTATCCTCGTTGCATCTTTCACTAGCTAAATCAGCACAATGTTGGGACTAAATGGTTCATTCGTGTCACTATCACGACACTTAATAAGTGACATTTCTTTCAAAATCTGCATGAACACCGCATTAAAATTACCATTCATGAGCAGAAAATTTTAATTGCAGGTCAGTAGTTGACATGGAGGAAATTCCAATAGGGAGTAATCGAACAGGACTGAATCATTCAGCTGTCTGGACCATAATTGTGTATATTTTGCAGCCCTGTGGATCTGGGGCATTGACATCCAGTGAGTTAGTTTGAAATTAGTCAATCTGAGACAAGTCCCGAAGAATCGTTTGATTATGGGGCAGATCATTAAAAAAGCGGTTAATCAGAAATGAATCATCTCAAGACTACCAATCAGGGGCAGGTCACCTGGAGATTCTGTTGATTTGAGGGAAGATCCTCCAGTGTTCAGTCAGGACAAGTTAAGTCGCTTGAACGCTCATTCAGGGGCAAGCCACTTTAAGAGTACATTGAAGCCAATTACTCTAGGATTTGTTTAAGGATGAATCCTTTCACAGTACAAATTCTGGGGCAAGCCATCTCGAGGTCGTCTCATGGCAAGCTACTTTCTTCTCAAGGTGAACTTTCCCAAAGATTAGACCGGGGCAAGTTGAACTACATTGGGGGCAAGTTACTCAAGCAAGTCCATTTTTGTCAGCAAGAGTTGAGTGTCAGGGAATTGTGCCATCACCCCATCAAATAACCTAAACCCGTTACCTGTCAGAACCTTGTAATCTAAAGAAAGTACCTCCAAAGCCCAGTTCTCGTCTGGAAAACTTTCAAACCAGTTCTCGCCTAGTCAACCCTTCACTGAACACTAGTTCCCGTCTGGTACATGTCAGCTTTTAAACCAGTTCCCATCTGGTCTCCCATTCTGTATCCTACTATTTAACCAATTCTCGTCTGGAAAACACAATTTCAAAGTCCAGTTCTCATCTGGAAAACCATAGAAATCAGTTCTCGTCTGATACCTAAACCAGAAGTCAGTTCTTGTCTGACGACTTAACCTTTTTGCCACAAGTTCTCGTTTGGTATTCCACCCTCGAATGCTAGTTCTTGTCTAGTAATTCCCCCTTAAAATCCACTTTTGATTGGTAACCAGAAAGCATCCAAATCACCTTAAACCCAGTTCTGTCCCTAAACCAAAAGCACAATTATTCCCAATGTCTTACATGCTATCACATTCCCCGACACGAGGCTCAATTGATCTCACTTCTCTACAATAGAGATTCAGTATCCCCACAGGATGGTGTCGTCAGATCAAAAGTATCTCCACAACAGGTTGAGTTGCATTTATCCCTAGCAGGCTGAGACTAGTTCATCCCCAGCAGATTAAGACTAGTTTCTCCTCAACAGGTCGAGATTGTGGTTATCCCCAGCAGGTATTTGGGATTATTCCCTTAGCAGTGGGATGAGTTCAGTGTTGTTTCCCCAGAGATTCTAAATCTTTGACTCCTTTCCCCTCAGAGTTCAGGTCAGGAACTCATATTCCCTAAGCAGAGGTTGATATTGTTGAGTTTATTGATGATTTCCCCAAACAGAAGTAGATGTTGATTCCCTCATTGGGTGATCCCCAGCGGAGTTGTGGCCCGTAGCAGAATCCAGTTGGTCATTGGTACTCGTCAGAGCGAGTTTCCTTTGGGATATTTCTCTAGTTAATTCTCATCCTCCGCAGGTCTCCAGAGAAGTCAGTGGACTGTTTCCTCCCTGTAGAATGGGATTGACCCGGAGAATTGTTATTCTCCATCCTCAGCAGAAATTTTGGGATGCCTCCCTAGTAAATCTTCTTCATTATCCCTAGCAGAATGGATTCAAATTTCCAGCAGAGCGGAATCTCCGGCAGAGTGGAGTAGGTTCCCACAATTTGCGTTACTTCCCCAGTAGAGACGTATTCTAAAAGGATATCCAGGGCTAATTTCCCCAAGTAGAGTGGATTCGTTTCCCCAGCCAAGTCGCTTGTTCCCTAGAAGAGTTGTATTCTGGTAGGCCTTCCAGGGGTGTTTTTCCTCAGTAGAGTTGGTTTAATCCCTAGCAGAGTGGATTTTTATTCTCAACAGAACAGTTTACCCAGAAGTCTTCTCGGAAGCCATCCAGGGCTTGCTTTCCCCCAGCAAAAGTCCAACCATAATTGGCACAAACATTCCATATGTCTTACATGTTATCACATTCCCCTAAACGAGGCTCGATTAGTCTCATTTCCCCATGGTTGAGATTTTGTATCCCCGCAGGGCATTATTGTCAAATCAAGAATATTTCCCCAGCAGACCGAGACTAGTTCATCCCCAGCAGATTATGACAAGTTTCTCCTCAACAGGTTGAGATTGTGGTAATTCCCAGCAGGTATTTGGGATTATTTCCCCAGCAGTGGGATAAGTTCAGTGTTGTTCCCCACAGAGTCTATGATACTGACTCAATTCCCCAAGCAGAGGTTGATGTTGATGGATCTTATTCTTAATCCCTAGCAGAGCGGATTCAAATCTCCAGCAAAGTAGAATCCTCGGCAGAGTAGAGTAATTCCCCGCAGTTTGCTTTACTCCCCGATAGAGTCGTATTCTGAAAGGCCGTTTAGGGATGATTTCCCCAGTAGAGTGGATTCGCTTTCCCCAGCCGAGTCTTTTGTTTCCCAGAAGAGTTGTATTCTGGTAGGCCATCCGGGGCCATTTTCCTCAGCAGAGTTGATTTGATCCCCAACAGAGTGGATTTTGTTCTCGTCAGAACAGTTTACCTAGGAGAGTTCTCTTCCAGGAAGCCATCCAGGGCATGTTTCTCCCAGCAAAGGTCCAATTGTACTTGGCACCCGATCATCCCCAGCGGAGTTGGCTTGTTCTCTTCAGCATTTATTTTGCTGGAGCGGTTCCTTGGGATTTGCATTTGTGCATAACATCCTTCTAAACGCGTATCATTTCCATTTCGTATGGGGCATTATGCCATATTCAAACAAGTGCATTCGAAACATAAGCCAGGTTGTTACCTATTGTTTTCAGGTGTATCTCTAGTAGACAGTAGTGTTTGTGCAAGCCTGTGGCGGTATCCAGACCCCACCTTCCTCCGGTTATTTCCTTTAGCCTGTGCGATATCCAGAGCCTGACTCATACCGTTTTATTTAACCAAATTGTGCGGTATCCAAACCCCAGTTGTTGTTTGTTCCAGTAAGCCTATGCGGTATCCAGACCCCGCTCTCATCGGTATATTCCCTCAAGCCTGTGTGGTATCTAGACCTCGGCTTCCACCAGTTTTATTTGCTCGAGCCCGTGCGGTGTCCAGACCCCGACTTTCACCAGTTTATCTCTTTAGCCCGTGCGTTATCCAGACCCTGGCTCTCATTGTGATATTCCCTCAAGCCTGTGCGGTATCCAGACCCCGACTTCCACCGGTTTCATTTTCTCAAGCCCGTGCGGTATCCAGACCCCGGCTTTCACCGCTTTATCTCTTTAGCCCGTGCGGTGTCCAGACCCCGACTTTCACCGGTTTATCTATTTAGCCTGTGCGGTATCCAGACCCGGCCCTCATCGGTATATTCCCTCAAGCCTGTGCGGTATCCAGACCCCGACTTCCTCCGATTTATTGGCTCAAGCCCGTGTTGTATCTAGACCCCGGCTTCCACCAGTTTATTCCTCAAGCCCGTGTGGTATCCAGACCCTGACTTCCACCAGTTCATTTCCTTAGCTCATGTGCTATTCAGACCCCGGCTTCCATCAGTTTATCTCCTTTGCTTGTGCAGTATCTAGACCCCGGTCGATGATTTATTTTTGCCTGTGTGGTATCCAGACCCCGACAGATTTTGTTGTTTTTCTTGAGCCTGTGCGGTATCCAGACCCCGACGAGTATTGTTATTTTTCTTGAGCCCGTGTGGTATCCAAACCCCAGCAAGAATCCTTGATAGATGTGTTCATCTTTTCATTCTTACCAATAGAGTTTACTTATTCGAGTTCATATTTCCCCAACGGATTTCTTCACCCGGATGGTGAATCGACAAATTTTCTCCTCAACTGCGTGTTGAGCCGACCTTCAGGTTCGATGCCTGTTTTGTTTAAACAGATGACTGACGGTAAGGTCAGATTTTCTTCTCAGCTGCGTGTTGAGCCGACCTTCGGGTTCGGTGCCTATTTTATTTAACAGACGCCTGACAGCGAGGTCAGATGTTATTCTCAACTTTGGATTGAGCCGGCCTTCGGGTTCGATGCCTGTTTTTTAACAGATGCCTGACAGCGAGGTCAAATGTTCTTACCGACTTAATGTTGTTGCCTGCGTTAGCAGATGTTTTTCCCGACTGCGTGTCGATGCTTTTTAATTGATAATGAGTTAGCTCATTGTCCTTGCAACTATTAGTTACATTTCTCTGGTGATTTTACTTCCACTTTGGTGGATCAGTTCTATAGTTTGCTATTTCCGCGGTTGGCAAATTTCTGGTTTCTTTTGTATTCAATCATCTTTTACCTTGAATGTTTGAAAGTCGTTCGCTTTTCATCCCTTCAGGTCCAAGTCATTTGAATAGGGGCAGCTGTTGTACCCCAAAATTTGACCAACCTTTTTCTAGTAATTTTGCTTATGTTTCATTTCATTTGCATCTGCATATCGTTTATCGTATACTGTGCATTTTGTCAGTCAGAACGCATTATCAGGATTACAGCCGCCTTGCTCGCGTTTCAGGAGATTCAAACCAGTTCAAATACGGAGATTTATTTCGATATTAAGCGGAGTTTATTCTTTTTCCGTTGGTCTAGTCATTGTTGATATTTTCAATGGCATTTCGGTGGTCTCCCGTTTACCGTTTATTTTGCTACATTCTTGCATTTTTATTTACTGCTTTAATTTCTCTTCATTGGTTTTTTATGGAATTATTATTAGTTTTCTAGAATTTATTTTGTTATTTTCTTTGCATAGAAGTTTATTTAGAATCATTAAATATCTTTTTTTATTTTTTATTTTCATTTAATTAGACTTAGATTTAAATAGGTTTTAATATAGAATTTTAATTTGTTTTTTAGAATATAGTTATTAGAATTATTTTCTTTTAATTATTTATTTAGATTAGTTTATTAGAATTTTAGTTAATTAATGTTTAGAACTTTTGTTTAGAATTAATTAGGTGTTTTATTTAATTCAGTCAACACATTTAACTTAGGCTCAGCTTTTATTTAAGTCCATTTTATTTTATTAAGTATCAGCATTATTAACTGATTGTTCATTAACTGTGTTTAGCATGTTGTTAATCATTAATTATTCTTAGGTCAAGTCTGCCACGTGTCGCACAGTAGTATATATATACTACTGTTGATCATCTCTGACCTGGGGGGATTGCAAAAAAACCCTAATCCCAAGAACCCAAGAATTGCAGCCAGGTGTCTCCTCCTTCTACCTTCGTTTCACCATGTTCATCTTCATTCACCTTCTTCAATCACTGTTCATCTCTCTCCCTTTCGCCATATTCCTCTTCACAACCATCGTCTTCCCTAACCATTGAAACCCAATTTCCGTTAAAACCTACCGCCGCCGCCATACTTCATCATCTTCATCGCCATATCTTTTTCATCAACCTTACTTCCACCATTGGCAAACTCCAAACTTCAAATCAGACCGAAAACCCTCTCTGAAACCTAAAAATCATCCAACTTCAACCATTAACCCCCATTTCAACACCTTCTGAGATCTTCCACCAACCCATTTTCGCAACTTTCTTCAAACAACCATTGAGACTACCATCCTCCGTTAAAACCTGTTGACGAACCTTCATCAACAAAACCACACGCCGTCACAACCCATATCCAAAACGAAACAAACTCCATTTCCGTTCAGCTTCAAATCTCAAACTTCTTCTTCCAAACGAAATCCAGAACCACAACAAAGCTCCAGCCAGAACCCCTTGCTAACACAACCCATAGATTAAAAACCAACTCACCAACATTTCCACCATCCAAACTTCTCATAACAAAACCCATGCGTCCTCTTCAAAATCTGACCCATTCGAAATACCCAGACCTCCGCTTCAAACAAAACCAAACAAATCAACCCGTGTTTCCACTTACCTCAAAACTAAACCCATTTACAACCGTGAAAACCCACTCGTATTCCCTTCAACCCACCATTTTTCATCATCCATCCAATTTATTCAAACCCTTCAAACCTTCGACCTTTCCTCACCCTCAAAGCCGTGACAACAAATTTTTAATCTTCCCTCCAATCTGAAGAAAACGAAACCTGTGATTCATAAACCAGAATGAGATGGAAGATAAATGGAAGAACAAATTTGAAAACACATTAAACCAGATCCAAAGTTGAGAAGTGAGAGAAAGAGTTCAACGAGAGAACATAGATTGAGAGAAAGATGAGCTGACGGAGAGGAGGATTTGTCTTTTTGGATGTTTTTGTTTGACCTGTTTGGCCCGTGAGGCCCTTAAGCCCACCGTTTGGCTTTTGGACGGCACACCCCCCTGTACTGTACCCTTCCGTTTTGTTGTTGTTTCTGGCCGGTGGGCCGTGATTTTTGGGTTCATATACTGCCTCATTTCATATCCATACCCCTCCCCCTGTTTTCTTAACTTTTTAATTATTATGTAAATATTATTATTGTATTATTTATATTATATGATTCATTTTTAATTTTGTAAATATTTATTATATATTTTTCTTATTAATTTTAGAGTATATTATATATTTTATTTTATATTATATTTCTTTTATAACTTTAGAACTATTTTATATTAGAGTTTTAGAATATTTAGTTCATATTTTTTAGAGTTATTTTATTTCTCTTTTGTTGTTGGGCACTTTGTTCCATTTTTGCCTTTTTGGGTCGATAACGAGACCTCCGTAAACCGTTATTAGTAAAATTATTGATGGATAATGTTGGATCCAAGACCACCTCTTTTCTCTCCTCATTTCTTCTTCTTTCGATTTTATTTTGACTTTTTTTGGTGATCGATGAAGTGTTGTATTCGTAAGACGAGATGCCACTGTTTTTGGTCCGTGCGACACGATTCAATTGGAGAATGATCCTTAATATCATTTCTCCATCTTGTCCATAGCACGAACATCAATACGCGACCTCCTATAGTTTGACTTCCCTTATAAGTCGAACTACGACGGTTTAACGTCACATTGGTCCCAATTCGAAACATCATCATCAAGGATCAAAGGATAGGAGCTTGGAAATAAAGTTTGCACGCAAAGTCAAGGGTCAACGGAACCACTCCGTTCGGTAACATCTTTCTAATTCAACTCTTTTTATTCAACCACCGAGTGTTGTGAGCCGTAAGCAATAGACACATGGGAAATGATGAATGGGAGCCCTCCTCTCTCTCGTCTAGAGTGTTTAGCGTATGCCCTTTGAGAAATATGCGACGCATTCGCTCCTACGTCTTAGGATTTAGCGCGTGCGTCCCGATCCGAACCTTTTCTCTCGCACGCTTGCGATTGAGACTCTCTTTTCTCTCGCCCCCGTGCGATCGATACCTCTTTTTCTCTCGCCTCCATGCAATCGAGACCGTTTTTCCGTAGTTAGCCAAACTATGGCTGCTCTGATGTCTCATATCTGTTGAGAGTACGTAGGCATAGGATTGCGATAATTCTAGCGAGTACTTTTCTCTCTCCCCGTTAGGTTCCCCGTACCTTTTAACCCGTGGTCATGCTATGTCCGTTCTATCGCAAATAGGTAATGCCTAAGTCTCCAATGGTCGAGCAACAATACACCTAATTGCTAGAATGCGTATGCTAGTATCGTCTACCTTTTCTCTCGCTCCTCGTGCGATCGAGAACACCCCCTTTGACCCGTAGTTAGCCTGAACTACGTTTTTCTCTGATTTCTCATACTAGATGAGAATACGTAGGCACAAGACGCGATGTCTTGGCGAGCAACCTCCCCCGTAGTTTCTCGAACTAAGTTGACTCTGACTTTCCCATTGCACGAGGGAATACATAGGCATAGGGCGACGATGTCCTATCAAGTCAGTTCTTTCTGTTTTAGCAGTAACCTTTAGATAGTTTCTTTATCCCATAGATTTAGACAACAAGCATGGATCCCGTTGAGTACAACAGACGTGAGGGGTGCTCATACCTTCCCCTTGCGTAACCGACTCCCGAACCCAAGATTTGGTTGTGATGACCTGTCTTTTCCCTTTCTCGTAGGTTTTCTCTGATCGTTTCCTTTCCCTCTCTTTGGGATAAATAATGAACGGTGGTGACTCTTCTGTTCTTGCTGGCCCCCCTCTTTTGCAGCAATGCAACAACCGTGAACCGAGCCACGTAACAACCCTTAAAAGACCTAATTGAGGTAACCTTGTTTTGAAAGCATATTACAACAAGGTTAGATAACCTGACTCCTAATGATCTTTTATAATTGTGTGTGTTAATCACTTTATCCATCACTTGTAAAATGATTGGATCCCTTTCACTTTGATATCTTGATCACTCCGCCATGTGTGTTTCATCAAAAAATTCGTTTTCAAAAGTTTGCATGAATTTTGCATTGAAAATTGCCAATTTTTAATGAATAACATTGTGTACAAGATGATCTAATATCAAAGGAATCCCAACCAGCTAGGGAATTTGACTTCGTAAAGGAAGCTCAGCCTGGGGCAACCAATTTGAAGGATTTGTTAATCATTTATCACAACTTTCAATTAATCAGAAGCGATCAAGTCAAGATCAGATGAATCTTTCAAAGAAAAGTTTAATCTGGGGCAACTTTTTTGCAGTTACCAGCTAGCAGGGGCAAGTTTGTTCCCCAGTCGTTACTTCCACAGTATGAGGACTTTGTTATGCAAATACAATTAAACTGGGGAATTCACGTCGAGATTTATGAATCTCTCTAAGAGTTTGGAGACATTGAAGCATCTTTGTGCCAGTTCTTTTGTAAAATCCTCTTGATGGCTTCTTCTGACAGACCATGTAATCTGGGGCAGAAAAGGTTTGAAGATTTTTTGTCGCAAGATCCGTTGCTCACTTGAAGATGATTATTATACTATCGAGGGGAAAAATGTCTTGTTCTCATGATACCTTTTGCCAGCTCTCAAATTAAGTTGTTACTTTGGTTGATCTGGGTATTTCTCTGTGTGATTTTCCTCCTCCAACAAAGAATTCAAACTCATGATGGTAATCTGAATAAAGTCATAATATTGTGTCCTAAGTAGATTACTCTCTCTCAGAGAAGGTTGTAACCTTGAAGTGGAACTGCTATTCTTCATGATCATCCCCGTTGTTGTCCAATTTAGTAAAGTTGGATGGGTATCCCTATCGAAATGTTTATTTCATCTCCAGTTTTGTTTTTCCTGTTTTATCAGCATAAACATAAGCATGGTATAAGCATATGCATAGTATCTGTGAATTTTTGCTATCTCCAGTTGTTACCTCTTTTGATTCACTTTGGTGTTTTCCCCAAGTGACTGGGTATGTCGTCTCTCTCCAATAGAGTTGTCAGCCTTTAAGCAGAAAATGTCCATCCTTTCTCAATTCCACACAGAGTTTAATCCTCGTAGATGATGGTTGCTTCAATTATCTTTTTCCATATCTGGATAAGATGCATCCTCATTCGAGTTCATTCCTCAAGGGTTGGAGTCTTATTTTGACCGTTTCTTTCTAGCTTATTCCTAGATCAAACATTGGTCCCTAGGAGGATGCTGAACCCAATTTGAATATGGATTTATTTTGCACCATGTCTTGTAAGAAGAACATATCTGCAATTCCCCAAAGAAAATAAGTGGCAGTCTCGTTTGAGAAGCTTATCTTAGGGACGTTAAGGTCCGGTTGTTACCAACATTGTTTGAAGAGTCCAGTGGTGACTGGCATTGGTTGAAAGTCCAGTGGTTACTGGCATCGTTTGGAAAAAATCCAGTGGTTATTGGTATTGTTAATTTGTAGTTACCAATCATGGTGGAGAGTCTAGTGATTACTGGCATCGTTTGGAAAATCCAGTGGTTACTGGTATTGTTAATTTGGTGGCTACCAATCATGGTGGAGAGTCCAGTGGTTACTAGTATTGTCAATTTGGTGGTTACTAATCATGGTGGAAGATCCAGTGGGTACTGGAAGTGATTGAAAGTTTAGTGGTTACTGACATCATTAGATCTAATGGTTATTGGTAATTTCATCCAGCCCTGTTGCGTTTTTGATTGTTGGTGGTTACCAACATCTTTGGGAGTCCAATTGTTTGGCATACAGTAAAGTTTAATTACCTTGTATCTTTCTTGATTTTTCCTGAAGATCCCGTTTGATCTCTTCATTTTAGGAAGTTCCAGAGGCTTGGATGTTTATCCTTGCTTGAAAATCTAGTGGTGACTGGTACTGATGAATTAGTGGTGACCAATCATATTCCATGTAAGGCTAGTTGGTAATTGGCGTTGAGGAAATCCAGTGGTGACTGGTACTGATGAATTGGTGGTGACCAATCATATTCCATGTAAGGCCAGTTGGTAATTAGCGTTGAGAAAATCCAGTGGTGACAGGTACTGACGATTTGGTTGTTTATCATTCCAAGTGAAGTCATGTTTGTTTCCATCCCAAGATCAGGTTTTATACCTTTGGAGATGTATGCTTCAAATCCCGAGTTCAGGAATTTCTAGAGACTCGAATGTTTGCATTTGCATGAAGACTCCAGCTATTTGTCTGATCCTAATGTTTTGAGGGTCTTCGTCAAATCCAAAGGTGTTGAGGGTTTTGTCTCTACTATATCCTAATGTTTTGAGGGTATTAGTTTTTGATCCTAAAGTTTTGAGGGTCTTCGTCCAATCCTAATGTCTTGAGGGTTGTGTCTCTTCTATATCCTAATGTTTTAAGGGTATTAGTTTTTGATCCTAAAGTTTTGAGGGTCTTCATCCAATCCTAATATGTTGAGGGTTGTGTCTCTTCTATATACTAATATTTTGAGGGTATTAGTTTTTGATCCTAAAGTTTTGAGGGTCTTCGTACAATCCTAATGTATTGAGGGTTGTGTCTCTACTATTTGCTAATGTTTTGAGGGTATTAGTTTTTGATCCTAAAGTTTTGAGGGTCTTGGTCCAATCCTAATGTGTTGAGGGTTGTGTCTCTCCTATATCCTAATGTTTTGAGGGTATTAGTTTTTGATCGTAAAGTTTTGAGGGTCTTCGTCCAATCCTAATGTATTGAGGGTTGTGTCTCTACCATATCCTAATGCTTTGAGGATATTAGCTTTTGATCCTAAGGTTTTTAGAGTTTTCATCCAATCCTAATATGTTGAGGGTTGTGTATATACCATATCCTAATGCTTTAAGGATATTAGCTTTTGATCCTATGGTTTTGAGGGTTTTCATCCAATCCTAATGTGTTGAGGGCTGTGTCTCTACCATATCCTAATGCTTTGAGGATATTAGCTTTTGATCCTAAGGTTTTGAGGGTTTTCATCCAATCCTAATGTGTTGAGGGCTGTGTTTCTACCATATCCTAATGCTTTTAGGATATTAGCTTTTGAGATTAAGGTTTTGAGTGTTTTCATCCAATCCTAATATTTTGAGGATTGTGTCTCTACCATAGGTTTTGAGGGATATATTTGTGCTTCATGTTTGAAGATCCGGTGGTTATTGGTATTATAAGTTTTTGGTTGTTACCAATCCCCGCAGAAGTCCAGTGGTTACTGGCGTTGATTGATGAAACCAGTGGGTATTGGTATGTGGTTTAGTTGTTACTAGTTACCCAGTTAAGTTCGATGGTTATTGGTGAAGCCTTAAATGGTTGTAACCAATATTTTTAGACACCTATGATTTGTCTATATCCCCAGTAAGTCTCAGAGATCTAGTAGTTATTAGTATCCCTGATTAGCCTAGTCTTGTTTCTTATGTCTCCCTGAAGATCCCGCTCGAACTCTTTTTGTTAAGAGGATTCCACTGGTTTGTTTCTAAATAGGGATCGTGTCTCTTGAGTCCCCAATTGGATTTTGATTCCGTTGACTTTGTTTTTCCTCTATGATGCATACTTCGTTGGATGTGTATTCCCCCAGTGGAGATTTGATTTCCCCAGCAAAGTTTTGTCTCCCCGGTGAAATTTTACTCTTTCCTTCCCCAAGTGGAACTTCTGTTTCCTATCACCTGTGGAAGATCCCCTTGAAGTACCACCATTAGTCATATATGAACTATTGATTGTTATGCCTTGGATCTTTCCCCAGTGTGTCGGGTCCTCAGTGAGTGGTTACTCGTTGTTGTGCTGTCCTTTTCTTTTGCTTATGTGTCAGCATTTTCTTGCACCCAAGCATCATAAAGCATCATTTAGAACTCATTGCATGTTAGAATTTTTCCATTTACATACCATAGTATCTAAGGGAAAAATTTTCAGTTTGCTATATTTAAATACCTTTCACCATGATTCCATGTAGATAGTTATCTCTCATTGCCATCCAGTGAAGATATTTAAATAGGGGCAACTGTTATACCCCAAATTTTGACCCCTATATCCTCTCATTATTCTAGGAGCATTAACATTGTTTATATATCTAACCTTAACAGAATTCAAGTTTGTCTTTGTCAAGATGTAGATGAACTAGGGTTTTCATACAGTCAGAAATCAGGGTATCCATGGATTAACCAGTCACGGTTTTGGATTGATGCCCCATATAATAAGTATCTATATCATCAAGGACATCACATTTGATCAAGTATGAGTTCAATTTGAGGTGGTCACCAAGAGAAATGAGAAAGTGCAGAGCAAGAACACTAATTAGGGTTTCTTGATGAAAAAGTCAACTGCAACTTTGAATTTTGACCTAGAGAGGTCTTTAATGATGGAGTAATGGTCCATGATGCTCATAGTACCTATTGAAGCCTACTCAAGATGTTTCAAAGGCTCAGGAAACTCAGAACATCAATAGTTGATCCAAAGGTTTTCGATCGTTTCGGTTCGTCTGACTGAAAAGTCAACCCATTGACCTTCTAGGTTTTGACCCAAAATTGAGGCCAACTTCGTTACTAACATCATATCACCTCTAATCATGAATTAATCTTGCATTTTGATGATTATGAAGTTAATGGAGAGGATTAGCACTAGTTTCCATGAGTTTAGCTTGTGATGTGATGTAAATATTATTTAAATCTAACATAAAGTGCAACTTGTAAGGAGAGAGAACATTGGTGGCTACCATGAGTAGAACCAACCACTATTTTGCAAAAAATACTCTTCCATCCCATAAAACATGTTATCACTAGTTTCCATGAATTTAATGTGTGATGTGATGTAAATATTATTTAAATCCAAGATAAAGTGCAACTTGCAAGAAAAGAGAATATTGGTGGCTATCATGAGTAGAACCACCCACTATGTTGCAAAAAGTACTCCTCCATCCCATCAAACATGTTGAATATGACCCATAGGATATGACCAAACATAGCATAGAGTGGTTACAAGATGATATCAAAGATTCACATTGAAACTCACAAGATTTTGTTCAAAAAGGGAAAAATGGACAAGAACTTCACTTCTAGCCATGCCTCTTGTTCAAGCTCCTTGTCTATAAATAGGACCTTGCAAAAACATATCAAACACACGAGTTCTTTTACAAAAACCAGCTAGTGTCGCTTCCGCGAAAATAAGGTGTCGGCAAAACAGAAGAGTCGCCACCTTTCGTTATTTATCCCTCAGAACGGGAAAGGAAACGATCAGAAAAACCTGACGAAAAGGGTAAGACAAGGTCGTCGCAACCGTTGTCTGGGTTCGGGAGTCGGTTACGCAAGGGGAAGGTATTAGCCCCCCTCACGTCCGTCGTACTCGACGGGATCCACGCTTGTTGTGTTTACTGGACGAGTTGGTTTATCTATCTACCTATACTGGCTGGCTTGAAAAATAAAAGAAAATGACTCGGCAAAGCGTCGCGCTTTATGCCTACGTATTCTCATCAGAGAATGAGAAACCAGAGTCAACGTAGTTCGACCTACAAGGGGTTACGGGGAAGGTGGCTCGCCAATACATCAGTATTGTGCCTACGTACTCTTAACAGGTATGAGAGATCAGAGCTTACGTAGTTCGGCCTACGAGGGGTTACGGGGATTCAGATTCATCTGTTTTATCGAGTAGGGTTAACCAACAATTCCAGCAGTTAGGGACAAAGCCTGTTTGTGGTGGCGCTGAAGTTTAACGACACTCTTTTCTTCAAAAAGCTTCCTTTGAATTATGGGCCCACGGGGCAAAAAGGTTTGAAGTTTGTTTTCTGTCTTTTACGGAAGAAGTTTTTTTTATTGTGTTTGCAATTTCAATCGCACTAAAGACTATGACTTGAGAGTGAATGCGTCGCATGTCACCCAAAGGGTGCCATACTAGACATCCAGACTGTTGAAAAGAAGCTCTCCAACAATCCTTTCTCAGATAGCTTAAGGCTCGTAACGTATGAAAGAAATCATTCATGATTACTGTATCTTAAGCTGTTTTGAGATGAGAAGAGAAAGGGCTCAACTAAAGGGAGACTATCAAGTCCTACTGTTGTCATGCAAAGGATTCATCCTATAGTTGAAGTTTGAAACAGGGAACTCCTAGAAGTTATCATGCATAGGTTTCAACCTAAAGTTCTATCATCACTTCCTTATCAAAGGGAGTGAGAGTCCTAAGGGATCATGTCAATGAGGTACAGAAACAGATAAAGCATCAGCTTAAACAGTAAACAGTAAACGACTGTAAAATGCATGCAATGCAAGTGAGGGAGGAAATGTGTGTGGGGCAGCAGCCTCCACAAGCTCATTTCAACCTCCAGCCAGAATGAATAACAACAATCATACTGAAGAGATAAAACATGCTATCAAGCTAAATATAGTAAACTGCAATCATACAGAGGAAATGAAACCATGCTATCAAGCAAAATAAACCACATGGGCAAGGGAGCCGGGCTCTACCGAATACCCGCAAGCAAAGCCATACAATAACAATACAAGCAAAGGGAATAACTCAACCTCTAGTGCAATCATGCTCCTAGATTAAAATAAGTCTAATTATGGACTTACTCTAATGCATCAAACAAGTCAAACAAGGTACATCAGCACAGAAAAGAAAACAAACAAGAAAGCAGATCAACCCTTCTCTTGCTACTCCAAGCTTCCTACTTTCAATTCCCAGCTTCAGCTTTTCGCTTAGCAATCCAGTATTCAGAAGTCAATCGTCTTTCAAGGCTATCAGCTTCCCTGACAAATATCAATTTGCTCCTTCAAGCTCTCAACCTTTCAAACAGAAGTTTCAACTTAATCTTCTTTTTCAAGCTTCAGCTCTTCAATCAATTCCATCTTCATGCTTCACTCTTAACTACAAGTATCAATTTGATTCCTTCAGGCTCTCAAGTATCAGTGTAAGTATCAACTTATCTTTTATTCCTCAAGCCTCAGCTCTGCCTTCAATCTCAATTGAATCTCCTTCACAAGTATCAACTCAGTCTTCAAGCTTCAGCTCTCTTTGCTTTACCAGTCTCAACTTGGTCTTCTTCTCCTACAAGCCTCAGCTTCCCAGAGTAGTCTTCAATCATCTGGAAATGTCAACTTCATCCTTCAATTTTCTTTCAAGCCTCAGCTCCTCATTCAGTCTTTACTGGATCTTCAAGTATCAACCTGCTCTTCTTGCTCTTCAAGCTTCAGCTGCAATGGCAATGCTCAAGGAATCATCCTCTACCACACTCCCCAATGAAGTGCTCATATTCAAACTCAAGCCCAACATCTTTCAAGATACTCAAACCAGAAGATAATTGATTTAACAGGATGAGAGGGAATGATAAACAACTTACTGACAACCAAAGGAAGCCTGTAAGGGTTCATCATTGTGAGAGACTAGTTCCCTCAAAGTTCTACTTCCCAGATAAAGCCACTCATCCTTCCAAAGGAGGGATGTGAATATCTGAGAAGGACTTTTAGTCATTGGGAGGAATGGAAGCACATGATGCTTTCCATATTTGTGAAAGAAATCATTCTAATTACAAGGCTCTCCCTATGTCCTATCTCCTAATCTTCATCAGACACCTTCAGGCACCAACAAATCCAAAACTCCAAGCAACCTCAAGCAACTTCAAGCATCCTCCTCTTGTCTTCAACTTGTCTTCAACCTCAACCACAGGCAAACCAAGTACAAACCCTAATCTAAGGGAACTAGGGAAGTTAAACTAGTTGAATTAGTGAATTAGGATCACCTAAAACCTAGTACTAAAGTTAGTCCTAACTAAAATACTAAAATCAATTGTAAAATCCTACAAAAATTACTATGGGAACCTAGGTTAATCATGACTCTACCACATTAATTTTAAAGATCAAATCATCAAATTAGACCTAGAACTAAATTCTACATTCTAAGGTATCAAACCTAAAACCCAAAAAAGGAAGCACCTAAATATCAATCTAGAAAGCACACCTATTGTCATCACAAAAATGTGAGAAAAATTCTATGGGATCATACATGTCTAACCTAATCACACACAAAACATTAGGCTTAAAATCATCACCATGAGATCAAACAAAATTCCACCAAAATATGCATCAAACATGAACATTTTAATATCAATTAAAATGCAAAATTCCAATTAAATTAGAAATTACATGAAATGAAAATATTTTTTCTCTAAAAAATAATAGACTCAATCATGATTAATATGCAAAAAGAATGGGTTGGATTGGATTAATATTCAATTAGTTATGATTTTTACAAGAATCATGAATAAAATGAAAAATTAAATGAAAATCCAACAAAAAGATTAAACACACGGTGCAAGAAGTAATCATTTTCAGTTAAAAAATTGGGTTGGGCTCGCTGGGGGGTGTGAATAGCACTCAAATCACTAAGCCCAAAACATCAAATAAATGAAACGCAACGTTTCTTGCCTCCGGACCCTTCACAACTCAACTTTAAAACACATCCGTTGGATCAGCTTCTAGTCAATGGTCAGACCATGATCTAATGGTGAAAACTTCATCTTCTCCATTTTAAACGCCTGAGCTTCGCGCCCAGCTCCGGCCACCGCCGATGGAGCTCCGATCATCCCCTTCAACCCTAGTTCTTCCTAGAGGCCTCCAATCCAAGAGGTCAAAACATGAAACTCATTCCAAATCTTGCCACGAATTCAACCATACCATTAGTTTCTTATGAAACCTCAAGAATAATCATCTCCCAATCTCAACCGAAAATGGCAACTCTCCTAATTTGTCTCTAATTGATCAATTAACCATCTGAAATCCATCCTAGGCCATTCTACAATCAATCTAGCACCCTAATTCAACCTAATTCTACCTAAATCATGCTGTAGGAAGAAGGGTACCAACCTGGAAATTCTTGAATAACAGATGCACGAATCCTCCAAATCAAGCTCTCAAATCTTCTGGACACGATCACTGAACCTTCTTCTTGCTTCTGTATGCAAAAGAATCAATGGAAAGTGCTTCAATCTTGAAACACGATGATGAGTTGCAGGTGCTGAAAACCACTTGCTCCTACACGATCTAGCCACCAATTCTTCTTGAAAATGATCTGAAATCACTCCTTGACACTCATGGAAGAAGAATCAAGCAAGAAAATGAATGGAAATTGAGGAATTTGGTGAAACCGATTTCTATTGCAATCCAAGAAAATTCACTCTCAAACTATGCTCAATCCTTCAATGATCACCAACCTCAGCCATGGATTCATTCTACTCAATATATAGATGGAGTTTGGATGATCTAGAACCCTCTAGATCCTTCCAATGAGATTTTACACTTCTCATGTCATGAGATTTTGAATCACTTATCATGACATGTACAACCCTTGCAATCAGCTTGGAATTCATCCCATTCACTCTTAATTTCTACCCCAGTGAGATATTAGAGGTGTTTAGCTTGCAAAACCATTGCCTATGCCTTAATTTTGAGTTTTGCAAATGTTGCTTAATATGCAAGTAAGTGCTTTTCAAATCAAGTCCATAAATTGAATCTGAATTCAAAAATGTGGCTAAACCATTGTTTTTAAAATGTCTTCTAGAGTCAAAATGATATATTACATGCCATGGTTTGGATGTGTAGGTCAAAAATATCAATTTCCAACTTTGGCTTATTTAACTTATGTCCTTATTTTAGGTCATTTTTGCAACTTTGAGCTACAAGCCTTTCAACCATCTCATGACCTCCTTAATAGCCTTAAAACATCATTTTAAGCAAGTTTGATGTTGAAGATTTTTCCATTTGAAGCTTGGAAATAGGAGTTATGGCCTTATGCTTGAAATGACCTGTAATCTCCAAATAACCATAATGCCCTTGACTTGTCAAAGCCATAACTTGAGTTCTACAAATCCTATCAAGGACTTCTAGTACTCTCTAGAAAGCTAAGAGGATAAGGAACAACATTCATGTTGACCAAAAGTTCATAGGAATCATCCTTCATAGGAAAAAGTTTGATGCAATTTGGGTGACTTTCAAGGCCCCAGATTCACATACCTCAGATGACCTGTAACTTGTCAAAGTCATAACTTGAGTCCTACAAATCCTATCAAGTACTTCTAGTACTCTCTATAAAGCTAAGAATAAGCTCTACAACATTCATGTTGGGGGTAAGATGAGATGACAATCACATCTTGAGCTAAACTGCCTTTGAGATAGGGATCAAACTAGGGGATTTTACACTGTCAAGCCCAAGAAACCCTAGCTTGAAACTTCTCAAACTCTTCAATCATGATGAGTTGACCTTGGAATCATCCTTATAACATCTCAATGCATCAATCCATGATCACATGGCCTTTGAATTAGGTCTCAACCTTGTTCAAATCATCAGTTGACCTAGGGTTGACCCAATCAAACCCTAATTACACCACTCATGGCTGAGTCTTCTTAAACTTGCACCATGACCTATCTAGGCTTCATGATGGCTTTCAAGACATCTGATAAGCTCTCTCAAGGCTTCAAGTCTTTCTTTATAGCTTCAGAATCATCTGAGGAGCTCCCCACAACTCTCAAGTTAGGAGGCACACACTCTTGGTTTCAACTACTTACTCTGAGGTTCTTTTGACTTTTTTGACAAAGATATCAACCCTTGAACATCTGAATAACCTTCTTAGCTAGCTTCATAGCCTTGTGTAACTCTTGATTGGTAATCATACCTCTTGATCTCCTGCATACATGTCAATGAAATGCCAATGATAATGCTAATGTGCATGAAATGAAACACAAGCTAGGTAAAGAAAAGTTGGTCAAATTTTGGGGTGCAACAGCTAGAACTCTCCATCCTACACTATCACAAAGTTCTTGCAAAATCCACTAAGTTTCCAAAACTAGTTCAAAAAAATGTTTTTGCAAAACTCTTCCAAAACCATCTCCAACCGTTTTCCAACTCAAGTAACCCTTATAACACACCATAAATGATGTTTTAGAACTTTTCAAACCCTCACCATAGCCAGAAACCACTCTATCAACCATTGAGCAAGTTCCCTCTTTGGAATCTTTGGTTTTTTGGAAGTTTTGCTTAGCATTCAAGGCATTTCTTACCAATTGGACTTGGAGCTTATTTGGATTATTTATACATCACTATTGGATCATTTGTAGACCTATAATAATCTTGTTAGATTTATGGTATTATTGTTTCTCACTCTTGCATCAAAAGGCCACAAGAGGTAAGCCTATGCTCTCATCTTTTTAGCCATGCTATTCATTTTCTGTTTATGCAATGCCTAGACATGTTAGAATTGTTGATTTGGTCATGTATGAACCAATGTTTGATGATGAATCCATGCTATTCTTGTTGTCATACTTGTTAGCTAAGCTTTTCAATGTTGTCAGTCTAGGTTGAAACATTAAAATGTGCCGTAACTTGACTTACCTTTCTAGGCCTAGTTTACCAACTTTGTGCCTTATTTTCCACTGATCATAACTTGCTCATTTTTTATGCTATTAATGTCATTATTTTTGAAAACTACTCCTTATAATTTCTATTTTCATTTAGTGAGGAAATAATTCAATGATTTTTATCCTAGAAATACTTTTATCCACTTGAATAACATGTTGTTTTTAGGGTTTTTCCATGGGGTTCATGAACTTTTTTAACTTATAACTTGATTTCTCTTGTGAGTTTGATCTTGTGGGGTTCATATATGTTTGTTAACATGTTTAAATACTTGAAAGTGTTTGACTCATTGCTTTAACATGTTCATGTTTGCCTTGGTGAATGCATATATGTGAAAATGGCCTGTTGAACTTCATCTGTCAACTTTAGCTTGATTCTTGATGTTGTAACCTCTTGAATATGTTTATCATGCCTCATTCAACTTTTTTATGTCTCTTGTTAGAACCATAACATTCTAGGGTTTGATTTTCAATTTGGTTTTTACCATAAAACTTGTATGTTTTTCCCCATGAAGTTATGAATTTACACTTGAACTATTGTAACATCTCTTGTGTTTTGCTTGATTGGCTGCCCACTATACATGTTTTATTGGTCTTATGTTGTTACATTTGATCTTGTTTTATTCTTATTACATGTTTGCTTCAAGTTGTAACTTGTTTGCATCAATTTCATATGAATGTTATAGATGAACTTGTTGTTACACATGTTCTTTGCTTACATTGTTGGTTATTACCTCTATGTCTTTTGATCTTTGTTAAGATGTTAAATGTTGATCTTGATTGTTATCATTATTGTTTACATGCTATTACTTTATTTCTCCACCTTTGTCAAGTTATTCCGCAGTGCTGGAACTTGTTAGTTCACATCATGTTGTCTGTATCCCTTGTGTCCAAAGGAAAGTCTCTCTATTGACCTCTGGGTCAGAGATAGCTCATTACCCTTATAGGCCTTGATAGAGCCATTTACCCTTTAGAAGTTAGGCTTAGAGTTCTTCTTCTTTAGTTATGTCTGAACTACGGACGCTCTAATTTCTCATTGGTTAATGGAAATACGTAGGCACGAGGTACGATATCTTGACGAGCACACGTCTGACGCAGTCATAGTCAATCCGTATAGGAATTTATAGAGCCATTTACCCTTTAGAACTTAGGTTTAGAGTTCTTCTTCTTTAGTCATGTCTGAACTACGAACGCTCTGATTTCTCATTGGTTAATGGAAATTCGTAGGCACAAGGTATGATATCTTGACGAGCACACCCCTGACGCGGTCAGAGTAAATCCTTATAGGCCTTGATAGAGACATTTACCCTTTAGAACTTAGGTTTAGAGTTCTTCTTCTTTAGTCATGTCTGAACTAGGTGTTAGAACACAGATTGGTTATTAATAATATCTCTATGTTTTGATGATAACTATTATGAAATTTTGTATTTAAGAATTATATACTCTAAAATTTGCTTGAGAATATTTGCTGCAGATGTTAAAATAAAATATCACTCTAGAAGCAAATTAGATCTGAACATAAGAAATATGCAAGGCTCTGAAGCGTCAGAAGCATCTCTTAGAAAATTCAGAATGCTATCTCCAGAAGATTCTGAGCGCTGCCCCAGAAGAATCTAAAGCAGAAGCTACAGAAGAATCTGAAGCAGAAGCCAGAAGCATCTGAAGCAATGAGGAATTCTGTATGAAGAGTTTCAAGCACGGTTAATTCAGAAGACTCTGATAGTACTAACGCTGCCAGTACTGAGGATCTGATTCAAAACTCTGCTCTGAACATTTACACGCTGAAAGCACACTTGCTGTAAAGACTCTGATTCAGCAAACTCTGATGAACATCAGAAGGCTCTGACCATTTTAGACTCTGATGATTCTTGCTGAAATTTATTGAAGAAGAATTCAAAGTTATGTCCGTTGGAATAACCAAATGACTCTTTCCTTATTCATCAACACAATATCATTCAAGTAACCATACTATTCACAAGTATATACACACAACTCCATATTCACCAATTTATCAATTTCACATATCACACATAATCTCATAGCACATACATATACACAATGAGACTCAATGCACAACTCAATGCAAGACTCAATGCAACTCATGCCATGTGGTACCAACACTTGTTATTATTTTTCGGTTTTTACATTTAAACCGGGTGCGTTCCCTAGACCAATAACACACAAAAAGCCCATTCCCTAAGCTTTCAAACCCCGCTCTAGGTTTGGGACAAGTCACTAGCTCCCACAGAACTAAAAAGCATTGCCTCTTGACACAAATGATGCGTATGCAAATTCAACAACCATATGAAATTAAGACCATTCCCAAATCTTAACATCCATGCATATCTTCAATAATTCATCACACTTGAATTACCATACAATTGCACACACAATCACATTATCAAAAATCATGGCATTCTTACTTCAAACATCATCACCACAATTAACAAGTAATACACAAGTATCAACACGATCCAACCTCAATTCATAAAACACACATCACTAATTAATATAGAATAATTAATATTTTAACAAACCATAATTATTTTATTAAATAATCAACATCTGTAGACAATTAATATTTGAATAACTAATTAATATTTAATGAGTTTCCCTTTATTTAATAAAGTTCCATTTCTACTAATTTGATCTAGCTACAGTGGCAAGGGAAAGAGAAATAAAAGAATTACATTCATTTTCCAATATTCTTGTTTCTACCAATTTCCTTATTGAATATATTTTGCTACGACATGATTATTATAGGTATCATTTTCCACTTCCTATTGTTTTTCTAGTGTCTCGCTACAGTAAGGCATAAAAAGAAGAATCCCTATATTAATTACTATAAGAACAACATCAATATTTATATTAAACTATTATTGAGTTATAATTTATGAGTTGAATTCTAACATAATTAGATATACATATATTAAAATCATGATGAATGAATTAAAAAAAAAAATATTGTTATCAAACAATTGAATCTTAATTTGACATCACTCTGCAAGTGGATTTTGGAATTTACTCTACATGGCTTATACACTACCAGATATCAATATATATCACTTTTCAATTCTCCAAATTGTAGAGCTACAGGAACATATATGTGGAGAGCTCACATTTGCATTTCGTGAAATGTATAAGCACTACAACCCAACAAGAGGCAATACTTATATTAATTTCTATTAGATTTATAAGCTACAGTATGGGAGAGATAATGGATCAATTCAGTATCCTAAGGCCTGTGGCGCTACAGTACAGAAATTAGAAATCACAATTAATTTTTCAATTCTAGTGGATACTCTAAATATTAAATGGGTCTCTATACTATACTAAATATCAATTCCAAAACACAATAAAATTAATCCAATTCAAAGTTTAATATTAAAACCTAACAATTTTCAATCTCATGGAAAATTTTGGGGATTTTAACCTAAACACATCTCTACCCACTAATTATTATCAAACAATCTCAATAAACATGCAAAAACCCATCCTTACCTTGAATTTGTTGAACTTTTGCTCTTTCTCTTGAGTTTCCTCCTCTTCTTCTCCACTCCTCTCTTTGCCTCTTTTCTCCTTTCTATCTTTTCTTTCTTTCTATTCTCTTTTATCCCATTCTCTTATTTTATATAATTCTCACAATTTTAATTAACCTAGTAATTCCAATGGGCTTAATAACTCATGTCTATTCACACCCCCAAATAGGCCCAATCAATTAATCTAACAATTCTATATTATTCTACAAATTAGAATATATCATATAAGTTAAATAATAAAATTAAATCAATTATTTCGAATATGTCCAATAATTCAATTAATCCAAACAACTCAAATAAACCAAATAATTTATATAAATTCAATAAATCAACTAATTCAATTATATCAAATAAATCACATAAATTAGTTAATTCAATTAGGCCTAAAATCACATAATTAATCAATTAATTTAATTAATAAATAATTACTAAAAATTGGGGTGTTACAACCCTCCCCCACTTAAAAGATTTTCGCCCTCGAAAATTACCTCAAACGAATAACTCGGGGTAAGAGTCACGCATCTGACTCTCAAGCTCCCAAGTCATGTTTCCACCAGCTGGTCCTCCCCAAGCGACCTTCACCAAAGCAATCTCTTTACCTCGAAGTTGCTTCAACTCCCGATCCTCTATCCGCATAGGTGATGTCTCCACAGTCAGATTATCTCTTACCTGCACATCATCTACTTGGACTACATGAGACGGATCCGCAATGTATTTCCTTAACTGAGATACATGGAACACGTCATGGAGATTAGCAAGCGACGACGGAAAAGCGACACGATAGGCTACCTCTCCTATCCTCTGCAAAATCTGATAAGGACCAATAAAACGCGGTGTCAACTTACATGACTTCAACGCTCTACCAACACCCGTTATCGGAGTAACTCAAAGAAACACATGATCTTCCTCTCGAAATTCAAGTGATTTCCTCCTCTTGTCATGATAACTCTTTTGACGACTCTGAGAAATCTTCATCTTCTCTTGAATCATCTTAATCTTATCGGTAGTCTGCTGGACTATCTCGGGTCCAACCACGACACTCTCTCCCGACTCATATCAACACAATGGCGTCCTACACCGCCTACCACACAATGCTAGAAGGAATACCATGCAAGCTGACAATTCTCTCAATGTACAGCTTCGCTAACTTCTCCAACGGGTAATCCATTCGCATTGGAATAAAGTGAGCAGATTTCGTCAATCTATCCACAATAACCCAAATAGCCTCATAATTACTCGGTGTTCTAGGTAGACCAGACACAAAATCCATCGATATGCTATCCCATTTCCACTCAGGAATAGATAATGGTTGCATCAAACCTGATGATTTCTGATGCTCAATCTTCGACTTCTGACAAGTCAAACAAGAATACACAAACTCGGCAATGTCTTTCTTCATACAAGGCCACCAAAATACTTTCCTCAAATCTTGATACATCTTAGTAGCACCGGGATGAATACTCAATCCACTACGATGCCCTTCCTCAAGAATACTCTTCTTCAGCTCAACAATATCCGGAACACAAACTCTATCACGACATCTCATAATACCATTCTCATCAATCCGAAAATCACCACCTTGACCTTGATTGATCAAAGTAAAACAATCAACTAAACTCAAATCATATTTTTGACCTCCTCTTATCTCGTCAAGAATGCCACTAGTAAGTTTCAACATGCCCAACTTAACACCATAAGATGTCTCTTCACAAACCAAACTCATATCTCGAAATTGTTCAATCATTTCCAACTCTTTTATCATCATCATCGACATATGCAAAGATTTCCTACTCAATGCATCGGCTACCACGTTTGCTTTACCCAGATGGTAATTCAAACCAAAATCGTAACCCTTAAGAAGTTCCAACCATCTCCTCTTCCTTGCATTCAATTCTTTCTGATCAAAGAGATACTTCAAACTCTTATGATCACTAAATACCTCAAATCTCGAACCAAACAAATAATGCCTCCAAAGCTTCAACACAAATACAACAGCGGCCAACTCTAAGTCATGCGTTGGATAATTCCTCTCATGCACTTTAAGTTGCCTTGAAGCATAAGCTACAACTTGCTGATGTTGCATCAACACACCTCCCAAAACCATTAAAGAAGCATCACAATACACAACAAATGGTTCTTCTGAATTCGGCAAAATCAAAACAGGAGATGTCGTCAATCTTCTCTTAAGTTCTTGAAAAATTTCTTCACACTTTGCATCCCAAACAAAAGCTTGGCCTTTCCTAGTCAACTGTGTCAACGGCAAAGATAACTTGGTAAATCCTTCAATGAATTTCCGATAATAACCTGCCAACCCAAGAAAACTTCTAATCTCAAAAAATGATTTCGGAGCTTCTCATTGTGATACAACTTCTACCTTCGATGGATCAACTGCAATACCTCTACTCAAAATCACATGGCCAAGGAAACTCACCTCCTTCAACCAAAACTCGCACTTAGAAAGTTTAGCATACAACTGCTTCTCTTTCAACACAGACAACACAATTCTCAGATGCTCAGCATGATCCTCTTCACTCTTCGAGTATATCAAAATATCTCTATGTTTTGATGATAACAATTATGAAATTTTGTATTTAAGAATTATATACTCTAAAATTTGCTTGAGAATGTTTGCTGTAGATGTTAAAATAAAATATCACTCCAGAAGCAAATTAGATCTGAACATAAGAAATATACAAGGCTCTGAAGCGTCAGAAGCATCTCTTAGAAGATTCAGAACGCTGTCTCAAGAAGATTCTGAGCGCTGCCCCAGAAGAATCTGAAGCAGAAGCTACAGAAGAATCTGAAGCAGAAGCCAAAAGCATCTGAAGCAATGAGGAATTCTGTATGAAGAGTTTCAAGCACAGTTAATTCAGAAGACTCTGATAGTACTAACGCTGCCAGTACTGAGGATCTGATTCAAAACTCTGCTCTGAACATTTACACGCTAAAAGCACACTTGCTACAAAGACTCTGATTCAGCAAACTCTGATGAACATCAGAAGGCTCTGACCATTTTAGACTCTGATGATTCTTGCTGAAATTTATTGAAGAAGAATTCAAAGTTATGTCTGTTGGAATAACCAAATGTCTCTTTCCTTATTTATGCTAGACACAAGAACACAGACAAAAACGATTTCTCTATGCATTCTTCTTCCAAGAAAGGTCATATGATGTGAAGACGAAAAGGCTCAGACCTTTTGGTACACGGTTCTCAACGTGAAAAGCTCTTGGATCACTGTGCCTATAAAAGCAAGTCTCCACTCATCTTCTTTAGTTGACGAATACACTTGAAAGAATTCATTAAAAAGCTCTCATACAACTCATACATTCTTGCTAGAATTATTTCATTGTTCTTCATCTTTAGTGAAAAATCACAGTTGTGATAAAGCTTAATTAGAAGCATCTTTAACACTTGTATTATTATTACATTTGATTGTAAGAGAATCTTAAGAAGATCCAGTTAGGATCAGTAGTTCTTGAGAAGACTTTGAACAGTTGTTCTTAGTGCTTACTATTGTAATCAGTTGATTAAATAGTGGATTAAGTCCTTGTTTGAGAAAGGAAAATCACTATAGATAGGGTGGACTGAAGTAGTTGAGTTCAACGAACCAGGATAAAAATCCTTGAGTTTTTATTTCTAAGTTTTATCTTCATACTTATTCAACCCCCCCCCCCCCCTTCTAAGTATTTTCTCACCTTCACTAGGGACGCTCTAATTTCTCATTGGTTAATGGGAATACGTAGGCACAAGGTACGATATCTTGACGAGCACACCCCTAACGCACTTTGAGTCAATCCTTATAGGCCTTGATTGAGACATTTACCCTTTAGAACTTAGGTTTAGAGTTCTTCTTCTTTAGTCATGTCTGAACTACGGACGCTCTGATTTCTCATTGGTTAATAGGAATACGTAGGTACAAGGTATGATATCTTGACGAGCACACCCCTACCGCGGTCAAAGTCAATCCTTATAAGCCTTGATAGAGCCTCATCCCTCCTTTTGGTCTGGATAGACCCAATTGGTCTTACAACACAAAATTAGGTAGAGTTGGTTAACTCTATGTAAGAATCATATTGATGATTACTTACTCCCCATTCTTGAGTGTTCAATTTAGATCTAGAGAGATTGGTTAAACTCTACACAAGCATTATTATGTTTGTCCCCCTAGAGTCTTGACCATAGTCAAGTACTTTTTAATCCTTAGTGAGGTGACTACGATTGCTCTGATTCTATCCTAGTAAGGATACGTAGGCAGAAGATGCGATATCTTTGCGAGAAAACTTAGAAACATAAACCCTAGGTTTAAACCTTTTTCCCACACCCTAGCAAATATTAAACACAGGAAACTTAACATACAAACATACAAAAGGTTCATGTAGAGTACTACAGATGTTTAGGATGTGAAATATCTACCCTAGGCATAACCAACCCCCAATCCCTGATCTCTTAGTGTTGGTGTTACATCGCGCAAAAGGTCTTTCTTTCTTTAACCTTTCCTTTAGATAAATCAATGTCCGATTGTGAATTTAATGAATTAAGATTCAAGTTAATCAATAGCTTGACATCTGATTCTCACCACAACTCCTATCTAGAATTCCTTTCTTTTTTTCTTAGTCCCAAGGTTGATAATTTAAATGGCTTCCTAGTGCAATGAATAACATTTGCTTCCTGCTTGAGTAATTTGGCTAATTGTTCAGGGAGTTCTCAATCTTTCTTGCCCTCTTCTTTGGCTTAGTTAATTGGACAATCAAGGACATTTAGGACCATAGCAGTGTTGTTATCAATGGTCACGGGGGTGATTATGCTTGTTATGATTTATGCAATTTTTAAAAGTTTGAAGTGTGTAAAACATTGCCATTATTTTTAAAAGAAAAATATGAGAGGAAAATAACTCAATTGAATGAAAATTTGTCATTTTATTAATGATAAACAAAGATTTAATACAATAGGGCCCTACAAGTGTTCCATTATGCCTTGCAACGAGCATAGGGTTTTGACAAAAACAGTTAATTACTTTTGAATCTGAAAGACTTATAGAATCCTGATAGCCTTCTAGTTTTTCAGCTCTTCTCTAGGTGCTTCTTGGTGTATCTAGCTTGATGCCTCTTCGTTTTAAGCTACGTCACTGGTAATTGCCACGTGGCTCTCGAAGATATGGAAAACACTTGTAGAGGTTTCTTGCACTGGAAAATATACCATTTTCTAGCTTGAACATCCCTTTCACCCAAAGATGGTTGTTATCCCAGCCCGAACCGATATTTATTTTCAGGGAGTTCTATAACCTTGCCCCAGTATTCAGCATTTCCAGCTTCGACCATGGCTTTGGATCCTTTCTAAGAGGCCATTGATGGTTCAGACTTGGGATACACTGGCTAGACTGCCACAACATTTACCACTTCTAAAGTGTGAAAGGGAGTCTCAACTATTTCACCATCAACATCAATGTATCGAAAAGAAGACAAGTTATTGACCACGATGTCTTCTACTACGCCTATCACAATCATCTTGTCACCAATGATGAACTTAAGCTTCTAATGCAACATAGACGTAACTTCCCCTGCAGCATAAATCCAGGGTCTCCCAAGTAAGAAACTATATGTTGGACAGATATCCATCACTTCAAAGTTGATGGAAAAAGTAGTTGAGACAATATTTATTGGAAGGTCCACTTCTCTGATCACATCTCATTGCGAGCCATCAAAATATTTCATAATTAAAGTGCTCGGCTTCATCGCAACTCCATTCAAAGGAAACTTCAACAGAGTGGATTATGGTATAACATTCAGGGATGATCCCGTGTCTACGACTACTCTTAATAATATTATATCTACACATTTTATGGAAATATGTTGAGTTCTATTATGGGCCCTTCCCTCAGATGATAACTCATCATTGCTGAATCCCAAATAACTTCCAGTTGTGATGTTGGCCGCAACACCATCAAAATGGTCAATAGTGATGTCCCTAGTAACATGGGCAACATCCAAAACTTTTAATAGGGACTCTCTATGATCCTATAAACTGAGAAATAATGATAATATGGAGATCTTTGAAGGAGTTTGATTCAGTTGATCGACCACTCTATAATCACTTTCTAATGATTCAGAAGAATTCCTCTTCTTCCTTTTGGGAGGCAGCGCCATGGGAGATGAGGATCCTTCAAGAGCTTCAGTACTCTGAGCAGTATTATGAGTGTTTCTATCCATTTATTTTCCTTTAGCTTGAGCTAAAGGTTCCACATCTCTAGAAGCAAACACTCGACCGCTTCAGGTCATTCCTCCAGGTCTGACAATAGTGGTCACATTGGGTTCATTGAGGACCATAAGTTATTTTTCTTATGCATGTTTGTAGACCTTAGGTTCATACCTCCAAGGTTTTGCTTGCATGCTCTCGTATAGGAACAGAGCATGGATTTGGATTGCCAATGGAGTGATTGGTATATGTACTTCAAGTTTTGGATAGGAATTGTTGCAACTGCAAAAAAGGGCCGGCGGAAACATACAGAAGAGTCGCCACCTAACGTTATTTATCCCAAAGAGAGGGAAAGGAAATGATCGAAGAAAACCTAAGAGAACAGGAAAGACAAGGTCATCGCAACCAAATCTTGGGTTTGGAAGTCGGTTACGCAAGGGAAAGGTATGAGCACCCCTCACGTCCATTTGTACTCAATAGGATCCACGCTTATTGTCTAATCTATGGGTGAAAGCTATCTAAAAGCTACTGCTAAACAAAGGTGAAAGGAAAGAACAGACTCAATAGGACATCGCCGCCCTATACCTACGTATTCCCTCGTGCAATGGGAAAGTCAGAGTCAACGTAGTTCAGAAAACTACGGGTGATGGGGGGGAGGTTGCTTGCCAAGACATCCCCGTCTTGTGCCTATGTATCCTCATCTGGTATGAGAAATCAGAACAAACGTAGTTCGGGTAGCTAGACCAGTGGTTGGTTAAGTATTTTTTTATGAGCAACATTAAATTTCAATTTCAGCAGTTAGGGACGTTGCCTGTTTGCGGTAGAACGGAAAAATAACGTACTTTTTTCTAAAAATGAAGTTGAAACAATCCCGAAGGATGAAAAGGTTTGGGTTTTGTTTGTGAGTTTTAGAAGAAGTGAATTGAGTTAATTTGAGACTCATGTTGCATTAAAGACTATGACACAAGAGCGAATGCGTCGCATATCTCCTAAAGGGCATACGCTAAATACTCTAGACATGTGAAGAGAGACCTCCCCACTTATCATTTCTCATGTACTTAAGGCTCGTAGCGTACAACACTTGTCATTCTTTATTAAGTGTTTTAGAGGAGTTTGAGATGAGAAGAGAAGACACAAGGACACTAAAGGGAGCTGAGAACCCTATTGTTGTCATACAAAGTGGTCCTAAAGTTGGGATGAAAGGGTACTACCTAATGTTATCATACAAAGGATTGAAAGCCTAATGTCTCTCCTACTCCCATCTTAAACAGAGGGACTAGGAATCCTAAGGGATCATGTGAGAAAGCATAAGTAAACTCATCACTAATCAATCACAAAAGAAGATAGAAACAAAGACTTAAACAAGTTAGGAAAGATGAAAGGTCAAAATACAAAGACAGATAGAGTAACCACACAAGATTACATGCCTTAAACATCTTAAGAAGAAAGATGTTCAATAATGAACCACAAACAAAGAAATGAGGGGAAAGATAGAGTGGGGCAACAACCACATCATGATCATCAAAAATCCTACATTCATTCATGATCAAACAAAAGAAAACATCCCAACACACCTCAAAGAAGTTCAACCATTCAAATCATCCTCCAAGTAAAATACATATCACAACAGCAACAAGATTAAGCATCCATTCATCAAGGTCAGAAGAAAAGTTAAATGATATGCATCAAGTTCAAATTCAAGTTATAAAAAAAGGTCAAGAAGAATCACACTCAAATTGGAGGACCAAAGTCCATGCAAACATCTCATAAGCCAAACACAAGTGGAAAACATAATCATACAAGGCATGTGAGATGAAACATACATTCAATGGACCCCTAATCATGGAAGTCAGAACCTCTAACATGTTATTAAAAGCAAACAATTCTCAACAAGCACTCATGGGATCACACAAGATCACACCTCAAAACTAGGTCAAGACATACACACACACACACACACACAGTTAAAGCAACAAGGTTTTGAGGCATCAACCAAAAATAGAAACATGTCCAAATAAAATTCCAAACTCAAGTTAAGTCAATCAAGAATCAGTGTGCAAAAGATCATGACAAGAATTGCATCAAAGCATCACCAATTGTATCAAACAAGGCAAGGTACTCAACTTATCGAGCACACATCGAGGGTCAAATAAAATCCAATGAAAAACAATAAAGAAATGATAATTAAGACATCAAACCAGCCCTCAAATAACCCTCAATCAAACACCTAAGTGTGAGAGGAAAATTGGTCAAAGGAGGTATTCAAATGATGTCAAAGATCAAGCCTAAATCACAAGGACAAGCAATAAAACCACTTCACAGATTAAATTGATTAAAAATAATAAAGTTAAATGAAAAATAAAATAAAAAATGTGAAAAATATCTCAACATATCAATTGAACAGGAACATATTTTTGTTGATTTTTAAAATGATTTGAACTATTAAAAATAAAATGAAAATGAAAATGATAAAAGAAATAAAATAAAATAAAATAAAGAATGAAAGGGGGTGTGATAGCAAAAAGGAAATGAATTGATTCCAAGTTCAAACGCACAATGGGCTGAAAATGAGGATGTGTGAATAGAAAAAAATGCCAAGCCCAGACCACACTAAACCTCAGATTAAATGAAACGCACCATTTCATTAATAAACGTGACATGACACATCAGATTTCCATGCACACGCACGCAGGTAAATGTCCAAATCATAGCCACCTTAGCTTTTGACTTTAGATGCCAGAGACCTAGCTCCGGTCGTCTTCTCAGGTGAGCCTCACCGATGGTGACTGAAAAACATGATAAAAATGGAAACCTAGGGTACATTCTTGAAGGACATTTCATGTAAATCACGAAAATGCTAATGGTTTTTTAAAAAAGGTAACTCTATCTTAGTGAAATCAAGGCACGAAAGTTGAACACTCAAACTAAAATTTGATCAAACAACCACCACAAACACACAAACATGCCTACACATCGTAGGGCTTCAGATGCAACCAATATGAACATGTTTTCATGCTTAGAATGAGAGTTTCAGTTTGAGGAAAATTACCTAACGGAGCAACTCCGTTGGTCCTTCAAATGTTGTGCAAGCTTCAATCCAAAGCCACCAATCTTCTCCTTGTGCCTCAGTGAGTGAGAACCAACCAAGAAATAGGAGGAAAAGCCAAAGAAATTTTGAATGAAACTCACTCTTTCTGCAGCAGCCAGCTCTTGCCCTCACGTTAGGGTTTCCTTAAACATTATATATGTGAGCTGTGAGGTATTTTGGTAGGCCCATGATGACTGATCCTTGTGATTTCACAATTTTTTCAAAAACTCAAATGTGAAGTGTACACGGGTTTTAGGTGGTTTGTCATTCATTCGAGCCACTCTTTTGGGTCAGATGGAGGTGAGGAAATCAATTTTGGGTCATTAGAATGAGAAGCCACGGGTTTGTGTATGGTTTTGAGTGATTACCTCATAAGGCATGAAAATTCAAAATGACTTGAAAACATGAGCTCATGTTTGCTCATTTTGGGTAAAGACTAGTATGGTCATGACATGATGATGATATGATATCAAAGGAGCAAAAATAATCCCATTTAGTAACTTGGAATGTAAGAAAATCACATTAGATCCATAATCCATGTTTTCATGCTCATCATACCTTATTTGTCTCACAAGTCATCAAAGGCCATGGATTTTAAGGTCATAATGGAGTTAGAGTATTGGCATACAAGTTTCATGTGGCAATAATTTTGATTTGAGGTCTTGAAGTTCATGAATTTGGTCCTTGAAGTGAATGACTCAAAACTAGGTTTCCAAAAATGACCTTGACTTGGGATGATTATAACTAGAGCTCCACACATGGGAATTATGAGTTCTAACACTTTTTGGAAAGCTTAGACAATAAGGAACAACTCTCATGTTTGTTGGAAAATGAGGGAGAGGTTGATTCCATGTGAAAAAGCCTTAGAAATGAGTTACCCTTGAATGCCTCTAAATTCTCTTCATTTTGTAACACCAACTTGTGAACATCATAACTTGAGATATATGAATCCAATGAAAGAGTTATTGTACTCAAAAGAAAGCTAGAATGATGATAAACAAGTCTCATGTTTGATGGAAAATGAAGTTAGATACCATAGTGTAAATTGTCATTGAAGTTAGATACCAAAAGAGGGGATTTTACACTTAGGATCATCTGAAATCCTAATTTAGAAACTTCTGGAACTCTTGAATATCCTTTACCTAGCTTCCATATGACATTTGAGATGACTTAGGATTACTTCTCATGGCTTAACTGATCAAGGATCAAGCCTTGAGCTCTTTCAAATCCACAGTTGACTTTTTGTTGACCAGATGAAACCCTAACACCTTATCCACTGATTGAGGTTCTTGCCAATGATTTGTGTAATCATGTGACCACCATAGAGGACCCTCAGGGTGTACATTGAGATCTTGAACCAGGTTTAATCCAAGGAGATAGCCACATGTGCCTCTAATCATCCTGAAGATAGGAGGAGATAACCAAACAACTACTTTCTCTCCTCAAGAAGCTTTGAGACCAACTCTGATGATAATGAAGACTTGGTGACTTGAAATTGTACCCCTTCCTGAGCTTTGAACATGAAGCTTCTCTCTTTATTAATAAATATAACATCTTGATCCCCTGTCTAGAACCAACGCTATGCACAAATGCTATGAAACATAAGCCAAGATATAAGAAAAGGTTGGGCAAATTTTGAGGTGCAACAACTGCCCCTATTCAAACGGCTTAGACCTGAAGGTATGAAAGGCAACCGCTTTCATACATTCAAGGTAAAAAGGTGATTGAATACAAAAGAACCTAGAAATTTGCAACCTGCGGGATGGTATACTATTGAGTGATTGTCAATCGAAGGTGTACTTAAAAAAACAACGGGTACCAACCAAGAGTTGGGATAACCGAAACGGTAACTGATTGAAATGATAACCGGGGCTACCAACCAAAAGTCAGGATTTCCATGGGATTGTATCTGAATGTTGTGAGAAATAAGCTACTAACCAAAAGTTAGGATCACTCAGAGAATTATAACCAAGAGTTGCGGGAAAGAGGCTACTAACCAAAAGTTAGGATCACTCAGAGAATTATAACCAAGAGTTGCGGGAAAGACACTACTAACAAAAAATTAGATATCACCGACCAAAAGTCAGAACAAAAGCCGCTAACCAAAAGTTAGAAATCATTGACCAAAAGTCAAAACAAAAGCTGCTAACCAAAAGTTAGAAATCATCGACCAAAAGTCGGAACAAAAGCCAATAACCAAAAGTCGGAACAAAAGCTGCTAACCAAAAGTTAGAAATCATCGACCAAAAGTCGGAACAAAAGCTACTAACCAAGATTTAGGATCGCCAAAACGTCTATTGAATGAGACTTTGACCGAAAACGAGGCTTACCAACCAAAATTTGGGATAACGACTCTCCGGGGAATGAAGGAAACTCTACCAACCAAAAGTCAGGACAACAGCTACTAACCAAAAGTTAGGATCACCAAGAAAGGATACTACCAACCAAAAGTCAATATAACGACTCCGCAGGGGAACAAAAGAAGACTACCAACAAAAAGTCGAGATAACATCCACACAACGAAGGACTACCAACCAAGAGTTAGGATAGAATCCACAAAACAAAGGACTACCAACCAAAAGTCGGGATAGCATCCGGGATAAGCAGGAAGTAGAATCAACCGATTTACAACCCGGAAAAGAGAACTCCGCTGAGGAAAGAGAAACTTAAACAAGCAAATTCTGTTGGGGAGCAAAAGATAAGATGAAAACATCCACCGATGATTCTTGTTGGGGTCTGGTACCACAAAGGCTCATGAATTATGTTGTTATCTGCTAGAGTGATGTCTGGAAAATAAAGTAACAACCTGGCTTATGCTTTGCATGCATATGTTTGAATATGGCGTAATGCTCCATACGAAACGGAAATGCTATGCGTTTAGGAGGATGCTATGCAAAATGCAAATGCAAAGGAACACTACCAAGAAAAGGTGCTGAGAGAAACGGCGAGCAAACTCTGTTGAGGAACACGCCCTTAACGGAATTCTGGAATAGAACTCGTCTGGGGACAACTCCGCTCTGCTAAGGATTGAGAACAACATCCAGCGGAAAGTTATCCCAAATATCTTACTTTGAAAAATACCAATGATCATTGGACTCTACTGCAAATGTCCACCACTTCCGAACACTTGTCGAGGTAATCATCATTAATCTCTGCTTGGGGAGAAAAATCAATGACATAGATCCTGTCATGGAACAACGCTGAGCTTGCCCCGCTGCTGGGGATAAGTGCACACTACAATTGGTCAGACACTTATGACCTGGAAATAGTTCTTGGTAGAGTGAATCCTATAAGTGACAAACAAATAATGTGTCCTGTATGCAACAATGGTTGTTTCGGTTACCATCCATGACATCATTCAAGTAACTCATCGTTTTAATTATTATTAGCAGATCCCCAAAAGTTTTTGTATGCAAAGTTTTATCAAAAATATTAGGCGTCTTTTCGCAAGCAAAACAGTAAAAGCAAGAACAAGAAGAGAAAGCTCTTTGTGGAAAATACTTCACTGATTAAAATAACCTGTAAATAAGCAAATTACAACGGATGCAACTTCTGAAAAGAGAACGTTGCGCAAATAGTACAAATGCAAAATATATACAAATGTCGGCAATGTGGAAACAGACAACCACCATGTGTCGATTTGACTATGACTCGCATGACTTTGATGTTTCACCAATGTTTCTCTTTCTGAAGAGACTGACTTATTAACCCTCGGGTCCTCCAAGAATCCAATTGTGCTCATGGATCAGACGCAGACCGTAGTCATTTGCTTTTAAATCCCTAACTTTTTCCTGAATCGCCCTTGCGGGTTTTCGATCCACCAGGATAGCCCTTTTTGCCAAAGTTGCCTTTTCAAATTTTCAACTTCATGGGTTTATTTATTTTTTCTTTTATCCCTAATATTTTCCCGAACCTATTCTTTTTATGGTTCGCCAGGATGCCCCATTTTTGCCTGGACTTTTCTTTTTATGTCCAGCTGGTCTCTTTTTAAGCAAATTATTTTTTGACTACGTTTGCGTTCACAGGGGACGTAAAATCTTCACCGTCCATAGTTGATAGTAGTAAGGCTCCTCCAGAGAAAACTTTTCTTACCATGTATGGACCTTCATAATTGGGAGTCCATTTGCCTATGTTATTTGTTTGTGGAGGGAGAATCTTCTTCAGCACTAAGTCACCTACCTAAAAATGTCGAGGGCGCACTTTCTGATCGAATGCCTTCTTCATTCTACTTTGATATAGCTGGCCATGAGCGATAGCTGCCAATCTCTTCTCATCAATCAGACTAAGTTGATTCAACCTAGCCTTTACCCATTCTGCTTCATCAAGCTTCACATCAACCAATACCCTCAAAGAGGGAATCTCAACCTTTAATGGTAGGACAGCTTCCATACCATACACCAATGAGAAAGGAGTTGCCCCAGTCGACGTACGCAGTGAAGTATGATAACCATGTAGAGCAAAGGGAAACATCTCGTGCCAATCTTTGTAAGTCACCGCCATCTTCTGCACAATCTTCTTGATATTCTTATTGGCTGCTTCAACAACACCATTCGTCTTCGGACGGTACGAAGAAGAGTTGTGATGTTCAATCTTGAAACTCTGGCACAATTTTTTCATCACCTTATTGTTCAAATTTGAACCATTTTCAGTAATGATTCGTTCTGGCACTCCATATTGGCAGATGATATCCTTCTTAATAAAGCGAGCAACTACCTGTCTGGTCACATTGGCGAAGGAAGCTGCTTCTACCCACTTGGTGAAATAATCGATTGCCACTAAGATAAAGCGGTACCCATTGGAGGTGGCCGATTCAATCTTTCCAATCATGTTGATGCTCCACATTGCAAAGGGTTAAGGAGATGTCAAAACATTCAGAGGACTTGGCGGCACATGCATTTTGTCAGCATAAATTTGACACTTATGGCATTTCCTGGCATAGTTAAAGCAGTCAGATTCCATAGTCATCCAGTAATACCCTACTCTCAACAATTTCCTGGACATCGCATGCCCGCCAGCATGAGTGCCAAAAGAACCCTCGTGGACCTTTTCCATTAGCAAACTTGCTTCATTTTCGCCCACACAACGCAACAATACCAGATCAAAGTTTCTAATATCAAAATACCAAGGCTTTCCATCTGATGCTTCATCCACTACAAATATGAAAATTGGCCTATCAAGACCCATGACAGTGATCAGTGGAGCTTCATTCCAGTAATTCACTTTATACATCCATGATAATGTTGCCAAAGCGTCTGCCATCTGATTCTCGGCTATCGGCACATGATGCAATTCTACCCTGTCAAACAAAGGCATCAATCTTCTTGCATAATTAATATAAGGCACCAGGTTGGGTTAACGGGTTTCCCACTCTCCTTTAATCTGATTGACGACTAAAGCTGAATCACCATATACATCAAGATTCTTGACTCTTAAATCAATAGCTTCTTCTATACCCATGATGCATGCCTCATATTCATCTTCGTTGTTGGTGCAGGCGAACGACAATCGGGCGGTGAACGGTATGTGAGAACCGGGAGGAGTTGTAATGATTGCCCCAATTCCGTTGCCATATGAATTAACAGCACCGTCAAAAACCATCTTCCACTGAGAGCCTATTTCGGGAGCTTCATCTGGTAAAGGCTCCTCACAGTCCTTCATCTTTAAAAACATTATGTCTTCATCGGGAAATTCAAACTTCGTTGGCTGATAATCCTCAATTGGTTATTCTACAAGATATTCTGACAAAACACTCCCTTTAATGGCTTTTTGGGAAACATATTGAATATCATACTCTGTCAGAACCATCTGCCATCTAGCATTTCTCCCGAAAAACGCCTGCTTTTCAAACACGTACTTGATCGGATCCATCTTCGAAATTAACATGGTTGTATGATTTAACATGTATTGCCTTAGGCGTTTGGCTGCCCAAGCGAGTGCATAACATGTCTTCTCTAGCATCGAGTATCTTGACTCACACTCTGTGAACTTTTTACTCAAGTTGTAGATAACGTGTTATTTTCTTCCCGTCTCATCTTGTTGATCGAGCACACAACCCATTGAATTCTCTAGAACCGTCAAATACATAATCAAAGGTCTTCCTGCAACTGGAGGCATTAGTATCGGAGGTTCCTGCAAGTACTCTTTTATTTTCTTGAATGCCCTTTGACAATTTTCATTCCAAACGACCGCTGAATCTTTCTTTAACAATTTGAATATTGGTTCACAAGTGGCTGTAAGGTGAGATATGAACCTTGCAATGTAGTTCAATCTCCCCAGAAAACCACAGACCTCTTTTCCTGTTTTTGGCTCAGGCATTTCTTGTATTGCTTTTATCTTTGTTAGATCTCCCTTGATTCCTTTTTCACTGACAATGAACCCCAACAACTTTCCTGATCTCACTCCGAAAGTGCACTTGTTTGGATTCGACCTCAACCTGAATTTCCTCAACCTTTCAAACAACTTTAACAGATTAACTAGATGTTTTTCCTCCGTCTACGACTTCCCAATCATGTCATCAACATAGACTTCAATCTCATGATGAATCATATCATGAAAGAGAGTCACCATCGCCCGCTGATAAGTTGCCCCTGCATTTTTCAATCCAAAAGTCATAACTTTGTAGCAAAAGGTTCCCCATGGCATGATAAAAGTAGTTTTCTCCATGTCTTCTGGGGACATTTTGATTTGGTTGTAACCAGAGAAGCCATCCATGAAGGAAAACACATAATATTGATTAGTATTATCAACTAAAATATCAACGTAGAGGAGCGAGAAATCATCTTTCGGGCTCACTCTATTTAGATCTCAATAATCGACGCACATCCTGACCTTTCCATCTTTCTTAGGCACAGGAACAATATTAGCGACCCATGGAGGATAATTTGTAATAGTGAGAAAACCGACATCCAACTACTTTTGGACTTCTTCCTTAATCTTGACTTCCATGTCAGGCCTGGTTCTTCTCATCTTTTGCTTCACAGGCGGACATTCTTCCCGAAGAGGTAAATGGTGCATCACTATATCGGTATCCAACCCTGGCATATCTTTGTATGACCAAGTGAAGACATCTTTATACTCACAGAGCATTTCAACCAATCTTCTTTTGACGTTGTCTTCCAATGCAGCTCTGACCCTGACTTCTTTCTTGTCATCTTCAGTGCCCAGATTGACAACTTCAACATCCTCTTGATGAGGCATAATGACTTTTTCCTCTTGCCTCAAAAGTCTGGCCAGCTCTTTAGGTAGGTCACAATCTTCATTAGTCTCTTCTTCAGCTTGAAAAATAGGATTGTCAAAATCATATCGAGTCATAGCCGAATCTAAATCGATGGTATCTAAGATGTGAAACTTGTATAATTGATGTTTTTATGCTTAATATGATATGCAAACAAACACAAACACATTGCCATTTTGATGTTGGAAATATAAGAAGAAACACAAGGATCAAAATATTTGAATGCAAAAAGAACGCCTTTCATTAATGATAAAAAGTTTGAACATAAACCAAAAGGGCACTACAAAGAAAAGTCACTACGTCTTGGGCAGAATGTAGGACCACACCTAATCAAAAAGAAAGAAATTACTCTTCAGAAGTGATTTGGACGATTTCCTCCACAATCCAATTGCATAGCTTCTATCCAAGAACACACGACCGAATCCAAGCATCCATGTCGCCATCGCTATCTCCTTCATCATCTCCCATAGCATTAATCCTATCAAAAATAACCCCACCACTGGTGAACTGAATGGGTCCTTTGTATCTCAGAGCATTCTGAGAAGAAGATGGGATATATCCTAGGCCAAACTTGTCTTGCTTGTTAGGAACACTGAGAACCTGGCCCCACTTCTGTGAAGAACCGGATTCTATAATAGCACGAGCTTCTTTAAACGAGGACATCGAAATTTCTGGAACTTTATCATCAACATGAGGCATTTCCTTAATCTGTACTACATCAAAATCTTGACACAGTGTCTCATGAATCTCGCCATCCACTTCTACATACTTGAAAGACGACAGGTGACTGATCATGATATCTTCCTCCCCACAGACCGTGACAATCTTCTCCTCCACCATATACTTCAGTTTCTGGTGCAAAGTCGAGGTAACTTCCCCAGCAGAATGTATCCGTGGTCGGCCGATTAAACAACTATAAGCAGGCTGGATGTCTATGATATAGAACACCGCGTTGAATATCTCTGGGCACACTTGAATTACCATTGTGACTTCACCAAATACTGACCTCACCACCAAATCACTGGGAGTACAAATCAGACCTTGGGTGTCCAGCTTCATTAATGCTTTCTTGGGCAACACATTGAGTGATGATCCCGTATCAACTAGCACATGAGACAAAAAAAAACCCTACACTCTATGGATATGTGTAGAGCATGGTTGTGATTTCTCCGAACGGGAGTTAGATCCAAATCTCTAAAGCCTAAACCATTACTTGCATTAACATGGGCCACTACTCCTTCAAGTTGATTGACAGTAATTTCCTGTGGTACATTAGTCGTATTCAAAATTCTCAACAAAGCATTTCTATGGGCCTCAAAGCACAACAACAATGAAAAGATCGAGATCTTAGAAGGTGTTTGCTGTAAGTGATCTACAATTTTGTAATCACTTTAGCGAATGAGTCGCATGAATTCTTCAGCATCTTTGGCCACGACGTCTTTCTCCCCCTGTTTCTTACCCTCTTCTACCACATCTTTACCCTTACCTTTGTCACTTCTTTCCATATTAGTCTCTGGCAGAGAGAACACTTTGCCACTCCTAGTTACGCCTCCTGCTCCAACAACATTATCAACAGACAATCCTCTAGATGACGTCAGCCCCATAGTTCTAAGGAATGGCCTTGGTACTCTCATAAGGCATCGGTTCTGGCGTAGTAATGATAACAGGACTCGGCCTCGGCGGCACTGAAGTATTGATTGTTCGGTATGGGATCGAAATTGTTGCAATTTCATCTCGCTCATTGTCAACTTCCTTCACATCTTCTTCCCCTACTATTCTGTCAAATTGCAAACTGCCCTCATTAATCAAACCTTGAATATGATTCCTCCATTTAGCACATCCTTCTGGGTGTATACCACATTCCTCACAGCCTTCTAAACAACCAGGAAAACACCACCCTTCAGCAATCTGTCTTTCACATAACTCAATGGAACTTTCAATTCCTCCACACTAGTTATCAGGTTTAACCTTTCTCCCTCGATAACAACATTAGCTCTGGCCACCCCATGATTCGGCATAGGATTTTGATTCACATTCGGGGCCTCATTCGTAAAATTGATTGCTTTGGAGTCAAGAAAATCTTGCACTTTATGCTTAAAAGCTTTACAATTATCAATGTTATGACCCGGAGCACCGGAATGAAAATTACACCTAGCATTTGCACCATAGCCTAGTGGAGGTATGCCAGTAAGTGGTGCTAAAGTTCTTTTTTGAACAAGATGTAACTGTAGCAGATGTTGCAATAGTTAAGAGTAAGTTATGGGAGGCGCATCAAACTTCTTGTTGGCCATCCTTCCTCTGTCTGGATAATAGCGAGGCGCAATGGTAGGTTGCTGAGGCACAACTGGAATAACTATACTAGCAATTTGTTAATGATGCTGGTGCTTAGGTTGGTACTGACGTTGATGTTATTCTCGGTCTCTGTTTCTGTAAAATGATACGGAATTCGGGTCCCCTTCTCTTTTCTTTGAATTCCCATATGTCTTCCTCGCTCCTCCTGATGTAGACCCTTCTCCACTTTGTATATTTCCCAATTTTATTCCATTTTCCACCCTCTCAAGTGTTATGATTAAGTCAGAAAAAACCCCAGACATGCTCCCAATTAACTTCTTATAGTATATTCCTGGTAGGGTTGCCACAAACATATCACTTAGTTCACGTTCCACCATCGGGGGTTGAACTCTAGCTGCTGGTTTCCGCCACCTCTGGGCGTATTCCTTGAATCCTTCATTTTTTCTCTGTGACAAATTTTGTAATTGTACTTTGTTTGGTGCCAGATCACTGTTATATTGGTAGTGGCGAACAAAAGCTTCCCCTAAATCCCTCCAACTCTTGATATGTGTCCCTTCCAGACCCATATACCACTCTAGAGAAGGACCTGGCAATCTATACTGAAAGAAGTGCATTAACAATTTCTCGTTGTCTGAATAAGCTGACATCTTCCGGTAATAAGCCCATAGATGTACTCTAGGACAGGTCATCCCTTTGTACTTGTCGAAATCTGGCACTTTGAATTTGAGGGGAATTGACCCCTGGTATTAATCCCAGATTTGACATGTCGAGTCCCAAAGAGTTTTCGTTCTCGAGGCTCTTCATTTTCTCTTCAATCATCTTAAATCTATTGTCAGCCTCTGTCTGGAGACCCACGTCCAAGTCTCTCATTGAAAACACGTCATTCTGGTCGTCTTCTTCCCATTGAGGACCTGTAGCCCCATGTGCAACGCCCACACCACCTCCTGCACCAGCTGTATGAACTCTTGCTTGGTGACCTCTTCCCGGAGGGTTAACAATAATAGGGATTACATTGGCCTGAGGATTGCTACCATCATCTGGGGGAGGAATATCAGTAGTTCCTCCATGTAAGACACCATTGCCATCCACCCTGGCTATTAGTGGTTGGACTAGAGTTCTCAGTTGTTCCTGCCCATTGAATACCCCCTACATCATGTCCATAAACTGCATCATCCTGTCCCTGAATTCCTGTAACTCTTGTTGTACCTGATCCATGATTCTTTGTTAATTCCCCCTCGTAGAGTACTTGTGGAATGTTGGGTCTCCTATCCTGTAAAATAACGGAAGAAAACCACATAGAGATAAGATTAACGGTCCCAAGAACACCTATTATGCAAAATGGTAATGATAATGCAAAATGAAAGCATGTATATATGATTCAGGAAGATCTTTCCTCTTGATTCTAGTTCCAAGAGCAAATAGCAGACAGGAGAACAACAAGTAAAATCACAAGTCTCTTCTCATAAATAAAATGAGGACGGAAGTTAGCGTACATCAAATTAACGTCAAGAGATATAACAGTAAATGATCCTCTGACCCCATCCAACAAGTCTGGTGATGGTCTGAACATAAAATAAGAACAAAAGATAAGAAAACTAAAAGAAAACTGCATCAGATAACTCTCTTCAGCCACTGTAATGAGTCTGAAACTCCTCTAATAGCTTTTTTATAATGTGTATGCAACCAACGTCTGTATGAGCAAATCTCTTCTGCTGATAACATCCTTCAAATTTTGAGCGTAATCTTCTCAAGCATCTTCCCCGAAGGCATCTTCAAGTCTCGGTTTCTTCAGTTCTGCCCTTATCTTGAACTCTTCTAGCACTGACAGTGTTTCTTGTAACTTACGATCACTTTCATATTGACGAGATGATTCCAACGAAGCTTTTTAATCCTTGATCCTAAGTTGTATCTTCAGTCTGTCAATTTGTTTATGGAGCTCATCTTCTCTTCCCTTGTTGGCGGTTAGCGCAACGTTCCACTGATCATTGAACTTGGATATCTCCAGGCATGCCTTATCCAGCTCCTTCTTCTTATGTATAAGGACATTACCAGTACTCTTCAAATCTTGACCAACTCGTTCTCGCACGCAAATCTCTTCAGTTAACTCTTTTCCTATCTTGTCCAAGGCTTCTGTCTTCATCTTTGCCAAGTAGACTGCTTCATTCTTGTTGCTCTTTAACTGACTAACTTCCTTTTTCAACTCTTTATTCTCCTTGCGTAATTCTTCCTTTTCGGCCCACAACTTATTATATCTCTGAATATCAACTGTCGTAGGTTCTTTAATAACCAAAGGATACAGAGGTTCTCTGACGGGGAATGGTAACAACATTTTCTCCACCCTATCCTAGATGCAGTCCACATAAGGTCCATAAGCTCTGTAGTCAGCTGCTCCTATGAAATACAGATATTCCTGTATTTCCTCCTCCTTCGGGGGCCCTTTCAAAGCGTAACTAAATTCTCTAATAGCAAGAGAAGGGTTGTAATTAATACCACTTTTTCTCCCTATCAGGGGAACATTAGGAAAGTTTTTGCAGCTAAATATGATCTCCGTATCGAGCAAGTCTCGATTAAACCAGACAATATTCTCAGATGTCAAACCCATGAGTCTTTCTGACCAATCAGATGTATTCGACGTATCAACAAAAGCACCAGCTCGAGGAAGATGTTCGATAAACCATTTGTGGAGGAGTGGCGCATAACAAGAAACATTATTTCCTCTTCTATTTTCATTCTTGTAATGAACTGAATGGTACACGTCTCCCAGAAGAGTAGGTACAGGATTCCTAGAAGCGAAAATATGAAAAGCATCCATATCAACAAAGTCCGGTATGTTGGGAAACAGAATTATGCCATAAATGCATAAGGCTAGAATATCGTTGAAGATCACCCAACAACCCTCGTTAGCAAAATGCTGAGCCTTGCTCAGCAAGAAAGACAATGGAAAACCAGAAACCCCATTTCTTCAAACCATGTTACCATCCAATTCAGATTTGCTCAAATGAAGAGTGTTGGCCAACTTTGTCAGGTCAAGTTCCTCCTCAAAATTAAAGAAAGACATCTCCTCTAAGACCGGAATTCCCATCAGAAAAGAGAAATCCTCCAAAGTAGGAACTAAGACATAACTGAGGAAAGTGAAACAGCTTAATTGAGGGTCGTAGAACTGCAGCAAAGTGTGGATGGCTCCTAGTTCATATCTTGAGGTTTTATGGATGAAACTTAAAATCTTCCCATAGTCTTTTTTGAAGTCTTCAATGACACGATGATCAACCATAGAAATGAGACTATATAAAGGTCCTAAATCTGGCATCGGGAATTTGTAGGTGATAGTCCTTTTCAATCCAGGCTCCATGTTGACAGCGGATTAAATCACTAGAATCAAAGGGAAAATGGGAACCTGATATCATAAATACATGCAAATGTTAATATGCAGATGCAAATGCAAACAAGGGATCAAAACTGTTGTGCTGCTGACTGAGTTGAACCAGAACTCTGCTTCGGCAAGAAAATACCAGAATTCCAGAATACCAAAGCACTAAAGTAATAGAAACCCACAATATCAAAGATCAAAAGTCTGCACTAACGAGAAAACCAGAAAACTGGGTTGGTTGAAGGTCATGTTTCCTACAAAACCCTTCCCACTCACAGGTAGAACCTAATCTCTAACAAGGTACGGCATCCTATGTAGGTCGTCAATATCACGGACTCTCAAGTCAAGAAACGATTATACATTCACCATTTCAGGTTTAGCATCATGGTCGAATAAGGAGGCCTCAATTAACTTACCAATGAACGGTCTCTAGAGTCGTTAATTTTCAGATCCAACATCCTTTCAAATGTCTGAGACGCAGATTTCGTGAGGGCTATTGCACGCCAAGCATGCAAGCCCGTACTACTATCCACTCTAATGCTAGATGTGTACTCAAGCCTAGGTATTGGGCTTATCTCTCGATGGAACACCCCACCCAACAGCACAACAACAGTATGATAATAATGATAAAGTGTGAAAAATAAAATGCAAATGCAACAATACACAAATACAACATATATACACACAAGTATACACATCCACGAATATAAAACAAAAAAGCACTAGGATTGACTCGCATAGGGAAACAGAGTCGCCAGCTGTCGCAACCACGAAAAAGAGGCCGGCGGAAACAAACAGAGCAGTCGCCACCAAACGTTATTTATTCCAAAGAGAGGGAAAGGAAACGATCGAAGAAAACCTAAGAGAATGGGAAAGACAAGGTCATCGCAACTAAATCTTGGGTTCGGGAGTCGATTACGCATAGGGAATGTATGAGCACCCCTCACGTCCGTTGTACTCAACAGGATCCACGCTTGTTGTCTAATTTATGGGTGAAAACTATCTAAAAGCTACTGCTAAACAAGGGTGAAAGGAAAGAACAGACTAAATAGGACATCGCCCCCTATGAATACGTATTCCCTCGTGCAATGGGAAAGTCAGAGTCAACGTATCCTCATCTGGTATGAGAAATCAGAGCAAACATAGTTTGGGTAACTAGACCACTGGTTGGTTAAGTATTTTTTATGAGCAACGCTAAATTTCAATTCCAGCAGTTAGGGACAATGCTTGTTTGCGGTAGAACAGAAAAATAACGTACTCTTTTCTGAAAATGAAGTTGAAACAATCCCGAAGGATGAAAAGGTTTGGGTTTTGTTTGTGAGTTTTAGTAGAAGTGAATTGAGTTAATTTGAGACTCATGTTGCATTAAAGACTATGACACAAGAGCGAATGTGTCGCATATCGCCCAAAGGGTATACGCTAAACACTCTAGACATGTGAAGAGAGACCTCCCCACTTATCATTTCTCATGTACTTAAGGCTCGTAGAGTACAACACTTGTCATTCTTTATTAAGTGTTTTAGAGGAGTTTGAGATGAGAAGAGAAGACACAAGGACACTAAAGGGAGCTGAGAACCCTAATGTTGTCATACAAAGTGATCCTAAAGTTGGGATGAAAGGGTACTACCTAATGTTATCATACAAAGGATTGAAAGCCTAATGTCTCTCCTACTCCCATCTTAAACAAAGGGACTAGGAATCCTAAGGGATCATGTGAGAAAGCATAAGTAAACTCATCACTAATCAATCACAAATGAAGATAGAAAGAAAGACTTAAACAAGTCAAGAAAGATGAAAGGTCAAAACACAAAGACAAACAAAGTAACCACACAAGATGACATGCCTTAAACATCTTAAGAAGAAAGATGTCCAACAATGAACCACAAACAAAGAAATGAGGGGAGAGATAGAGTGGGGCAACAACCACATCATGATCATCAAAAATCCTACATTCATTCATGATCAAACAAAAGAAAAAAATCCAAACACACCTCAAAGAATTTCAACCATTAAAATCAATCTCCAAGTAAAACACAGATCACAACATCAACAAGATTAAGCATCCACTCATCAAGTTCAGAAGTGAAAATTCTGGCTAGCACGCGATGGATGTTATCACGGATGTTATGACATCCACTGTAACATAGGCTATTGGAATAATTAAAAAGCTGTAAATAGAAAGGATGTAAATAACACAATAATTGTTTACCTAGTTCAGTGACAACAACACTTACTTCTGGGGGCTACCAAGCCAGGGAGAAAACTCACTATCAGCAGAACTAATTCAGAGTTAAACCTCCAGTTTACACTCCTCACTTAAAACCTACCCAACGACACTTTCTTCCTAGAGACATCTAGACCTGAGTATACCGATTCACTCCCCCTCAATTACCTCAGTGATATACAATTCACAATTACAAAATAAATATGAAGAAACACTTCATACACACCTTGATCTTGCTTCAAAGCTTTCATCAAGAATCACACACTCTTGCTTAACAGCTTTGAGTGAGACACAACTTAGAACCTACCTAACCAATGCAGCATACAGTTGCTTGGTAACCAAGTATTCTTAAGACACAATTCACACGTGAAGACCAACCTTCTTCACTCACAAGGAATCTTAATATGCACTCCCTAATCTTCTGTTAAGAGCTGCACTTCTAGGATTGCTCATTCTGTTATTTATAGCAGCAGTCAGTATTGGGTCTGGGTGCATAAATTAGGTTTAATCATAACAAAACCTCTCTTCAATAATCTACACGCTTTCCATTTATTTCAGGAGCATTTGTTTCTCTTTAGGGCTTCTAAAATGTCTCCTGTCTTTCAGCTTGAGCTTCTAATAAGTTTCCTGATTTCTAGATACCAGAAAAACTAATATGCTCACTGGATGTCATACGATCAAAGTCATGACATTTTGTATGACATTCAACTTAACTAACATTTAGCTAAGTTAACTTACCCTGCACAGTCCATATTATGTATGTACTACCATTAGTTATGACATACATACATACTCTAATGTTTTGCCATAAAATGAAGCCAATCAAGAACACTTACAAACTCCCCCTTTGGCAAATTTTTGGCTAAAATACTCTATTATTATACCAGAGATTTACACCCAACAGAAGACTTATCATATGCCCTGTCTTGTAGGATAGTCACTAGCTACTCAACAGTTATAACTCATCCTATTAGTCACCACTACAAATGTTATACATTGCTGAGTAACACACTGGGTTACTCCCCCTCAACTGATGGATCTCAACAGCTGAACACTTAACCTGCACACCCTGCAGTCACACACAAAACATCCAACCTGTTCTGCATGTCATGACTTTCAGAATAACATCCAGAAGTTACACACTCCTGTGCTACTCCCCCTGAAGAGATGCACTCCACTCACATTCTGCTACTATCCTGCAGACATTCACACACACTCCCAAGCACTTATAGGATCACACAGGGTTAGCAACATACACAATCAACCATTCGGTTCTAACATACATTCCTATACACCATAGGAATTCACACACATATAACATCAACACATTACTAACAGCACTAGGCAGCTGTTATGACATATATCCTTAGCATCACCTGTGGTCACACCTGCAAGCATGATTATACCACGTGCACACAATAGCAGATATGCTAGCCCATATGCTCTTCAAGCTATCCACCTGTTCTGCTCACCACCTGTTCTTCCACCTACTGTTATTATCATTCTGTCTTTCTCTCCCCCTTTTTAGCCATAAATTAAGATCCAACTAATAAGCTAGCATAGATTAGAATGTTGTAACATTCCAATTATTAGGGGAAAATTATACAAACTTCTCATACAGCATCAAAAATTCATGTTGTCAAACAATCCCTACAGAAGCCTAATCAAAACAAACCAGCAGTAGCACCTCTTCCTGCAATAACTCAGCACTCAGTAGTTTGAGCTACACAGCAGGCCAAGACATCAATCCTCTTCTTCAGGTGAGCTGGATTTGTCCTCCTCAGATTCTTCATTGCTTTCTTCTGCACCATCAGTGCCTTCTTCTGTACTGGCAGCAACTTCTTCAGAGGCAGCTTCCTGACCATCTACATCCCTTGTACCCTCATCATTTGCTTCATCAGTGAGTTCAGAATCCTCCTCTTGCTTAAGAGATTTCAGTAGTTTCTCAAGTGTATGTTTCCTCGTATCCAATTCCTTGCATGTCTCTTTGATTATTTCCATTACTTCAACTTTTCTTGTTTTAGGACTTCCTTTGGATGCCTCATTGGGTGTCATAACAATCTCTGGAACATGAGTTCCTTGAAACAACTTGTGATGGAAGGCTAAGGGAGTGTCTCGTTTGCTTGCTACATAACTGTTCTTGAGGATATTTGGAAATTGTGCTAATATAATTCCACAAATGAGCGAGGGAAATGCTATGGGTCCTTTTACGCTATAGCTACCAGCATGCTTCATGGTCTGATCAAAGATGTATGTGCCATAATCCATTTTGGTCTTGGTCCCAACAGCATAGATAACTCTCCCCAGGATAGTGGCCACTGATGATTTATGATTAGTGGGCACCCAGTTTGCAGCACCACTCTTGTGCAGCACAACATATTTCACACTTAGTTTGCTGGCAGCAAGCTTCCCTTTTGATGGCCACTTTCTGACTTGATTTCCAGTAATTACTTGGCACATTTTATTGTCAGAGATGGTTAACTCAGGCCGGGGTTCATTTGATTTTCCAAGGAAATTGTTGATGGTAGTGGGAGTGAAGATGACACCATTTCCTCTAACATAGACTTTTCCAAACTCAGTGGATTTTCTATCAGCACATTCATCTGATAAATTTACTATGAATTCTTTGACCAGAATTTCATAGCATTGGGAGAACTGAGTTACAGTTTTCACCAAACCAGCATCACAGATGAGGGTCATGATCTCCTTGTTTTCAAGAGCATTTTGTGCAAGCTTTCTCTCCAGGGCCAACCTCTTTTGATATACATATTTCCATCTGTTAACACACGATGGATAGTGAAAAGAGATGTTGTCAATTGGCACTTTAGGGACATTTGCAGCTAGTTTGCTGGTAGAACGTTTCTTCTTAGATTGGATGTCAGTGACATCAACAGCAACATCAGACTCTGTCTCTGGTTCTGAGCTAGCTTCAGCCTTCCTCTTCTTTGTGGCTACTTTGCTCCAACCTTTGGAGGGTCCAACCTGAGTCTTTTTAGTTCCAGCCCTTTTTGAGAGAGTATTCTGCTCAACAGTCTTCTCAACACCCTTCTTCTTTGGTGAACTTTGATTAACAACATTCTTGTTCGAAGAACTTTGACCAATAACTTGATCAACAACCTTCTTCCCCTTCCTATTCATAAGCCTTTTGGCTTTACTAGGATTTATCTTTGCTATCAGGTCATTGTCAGAATATTCATCTAGGTCTACAAACTCAGCCTCTTTGGTGCCTTGCATATCATCATTTATTTTGTCAGACTCTTCACCCTTGTTCTCCCCTTCAGGTGTGTGGTCTTTCAATGTTTTGACATTGTGAGAGACATCAACTTGATCATTCTGGTTAGGACCAGTCTTCTTTGTGGTAGATGGAGTGGGTATGCTGAGTGCTCGATCTACCATATTTGCAATTTTAAGGTGGGTTCGTCTAGCTTCCTCTTCATTTAGGTCATCAGATGTAGCAGCCGCAGGGTCTTGACCTGAAACAAGGTTTTTAGATCTTCTTACATGCAACTTTCTAGGTTTCTTCGCAAATAATCCTTCTTGTGTCATCATGCGTAATGGAGCTATTTCAAGAACCTCATTAGGGTTTGAGTCGGCGTCGCTAGTGTTCATTCTTGAGGTTGCTTTCGAATGTTGCGACACAGTTAGGGACTTTGATTGAGAGAGGAAGACTTTTCTGTGCTTGTTTGAAACGATATGGCAGCTGAATAGTTTGTGATGGCACCAATAGTGGAGGGAAAGTATAGTATATGTGGTAATGGGTTACGATTGCCCAATAGGAAGGAACTTACCTTTTTGATTTATCATTAAATGATTTAATTTCAAAATGTAATTCCCTATTACTTTTAATTGTTATAACTCAATAGTGCCAAAGGACCTCAATTTCCGTAGATATTTTTTAAATTGATGATCCTTGATGCTTCTTGCAACCATGTCAGCACTGTTTAAGTCAACATCCCAAAGGTTTACACAAGCCTTTTGATATTGACCCTTGTTATCCCTGAGCATGGCTCTCTTGAACTCAACGACGCTTATAGAGATGGGACTCTTGATGTCAGAGAACAAGGTCATGACATCATGAGTGACATTTCTTTCTTTATGCAGGCCATCTTTCATGGACTCCATCATATTCCAATATAGCAGGTACCTTCTTTGGATATCCTACCTTGGCTTGCCTGTCATCCTTCCATTTACCATATCCTGTTCTTCTTTCTAGACGATCCTTTGGAATTCCCCTTCCTGATTCTTTGACTCTGGTCTTCCTCATCCTTTGAGAATGTCTGCTTTTATCCTCCCATATTTGATCCTTCTTTTATTCATTGATCAAACCAATTATGTTACTTATGGGTTCCCATAAGTAACAATTATTCTGGGATCTAGATCCCCTCATTACTTCCTTACCTTCTTAATCGATGACCATACACTTATCCTTCGAAAATAAGACTTTTAAAACTTGATCACATAGTTGACTTATGCTTATTAGGTTAACAGTCAGCCTTTTAACTGTCAAGACATCCCTCAAATTTGGGGATTTAGGACTGTCAAGTTGTCCAACACCTGTGATTTTTCCTCTAGCTCCATCCCTAAAGGTTACATGACTAGTGAATGAGGTTTGATTTTTATCAAGTGATCCTCAATTCCAGTCATATGTCTGGAGAAACCACTATCAAAGGGAAGTGTGAGCTGCTAGTGCAACAGTCTTGGCAACCCATTGTCTTTGCTTGTTAGGAACCTCCGTCTTGGGTTTGGCATGATGCTGCCTCTTGACATGAGTACCCTGTTTGGTTTTTCTTTGGTTAGGGAATCTATGCAGCCAGAAGCACACAAGTTTAATATGTCCAAGTTTTCCACAGTGGTAACACCTGTACCCTTGGAATTGTCTCTTGACTTGGTTCTAGATTCCGTGTGGTGGATGTTGTGACATTGGTCGTGACATCCTCTTTAACTTCTGAATCTCAGGTTTTAATCTCTTGAGTTTCAAAACAGGATTTTGTCTATCAACAAATCCTAGTCCAGACCTATTTCCTGACTTCTGACCATTCTGCAGAATCTCTTCTAGAGTGTTAGTCCCAAGGTTCAGCATCCTGATGATTTTGACATCTGTTCATTCTTCTCAGCCTCCATCCTCTTGATGATTCTCTTGTGCTTCTCCCCCAGTTGACATACTTCAGTGCTTCTGATGTACAGTTGTTTGTATAGGGGTGCCAATTCATCAAGAGTTAACTTATCTTCATCAGACTCATTATCAGTCATACATGTACCAGTTATAGTTGTGACATGTCTTGCAGATTCTACTTCTAATCCACTTTCTAAGTCTTCATCAGACCAAGTGATCATAAGTCCTTTCTTCTCCCTTTTGAGATATGTGGGGCATTCGGTTTTAATGTGACCATAGCCCTCACATTCATAACACTTAAATCTTTTGCCTTGGTAGGACTTTTCATCAGACTTAGTTCTTCTGTCAATGTCAGATGGGATGTTTTTATCATTGGATTTTCCCTTCTGTTCCTCTCTTTTCATGAGTCTGTTGAATTGTCTCCCAAGCATAGCTACGGCTTCTGAGAGTTTCTCCTTGCTTTTATGATCTTCATCATTTGACTCATCTGCAGTGTTTGAGACAAGAGCTATGCTTTTGGTCTGTTTCTCCACAGTCTGATCACTCATCCCCATCTCAAATGTTTGGAGAGAACCTATGAGTTCATCAACCTTCATGTTGCATATGTCTTGAGCTTATCCAATGGCAGTGACCTTCATTACAAACCTTCTAGGTAAGGACTTGAGAATCTTCCTCACAAGTTTCTCTTCAGGCACCTTTTCTCTCAAGGCTCCTGAGGTGTTGGCTAGTTCAAGAATATTCATGTAGAACTCATGAATTGTCTCATCCTCCTTCATTCTCAGACTTTCAAATTTGGTGGTCAACATTTGTAGTCTAGACATCTTCACTTTTGAGGTTCCCTCATGAGTAGTTTTGAGAGTGTCCCAGACCTCCTTAGCCAGTTCACAATGGTGTACCACTCTGAAGATGTTTTTGTCTATATCATTGAATATTACATTCAATGCTTTAGAGTTCCCAAGAGCTAAGGCCTCTTGCTCTTTGTTCCATTCCTCTTCAGGAATTAACACAAATACTCCATCCTTGTCAGTCTTCACAGGATATTCCCAGCCAGAGTTTGCAGCTCTCCATGTCTTGTTGTCTAAAGACTTTAGGAAGCCAATCATCCTAGGTTTCCAGTAGTCATAATTAGAGCCATCCAGAATTGGAGGTCTCTTTGTGAATCCTATGTCTTTATCCATAGTGCCAGAATTTATCTTCCCTAAATCTCACTCAGAAATAACAGGCAGGGTGCCTGCTCTGATGCCAACTGGAAATTCTGGCTAGCACGCGATGGATGTTATCACAGATTTTATGACATCCACTATAACACAGACTACTGGAATAATTAAAAAGCTGTAAATAGAAAGGCTATAAATAACACAGTAATTGTTTACCCAGTTCAGTGTCAACAACACTTACATCTAGGGGCTACCAAGCCAAGGAGAAAATTCACTATCAGCAGAATTAATTCAGAGTTAAACCTCCAGTTTACAGTCCTCACTTAAAACCTACCCAATGACACTTTCTGCCTAGAGACATTCTAGACCTGAGTATACCCACTCACTCCCCCTCAATCACCTCAGTGATATACAATTCACAATTACAAAATAAAGATGAAGAAACACTTCATACACACCTTGATCTTGCTTCAAAGCTTTGATCAAGAATCACACACTCTTGCTTAACAACTTTGAGTGAGACACAGCTTGGAACCTACCTAACCAATGCAGCATACAATTGGTTGGTAACCAAGTATTCCTAAGACACAATTCACATGTGAAGACCATCCTTTTTCACTCACAAGGACTCTTAATATGCACTCCCTAATCTTCTGTTAAAAGCTGCACTTCTAGGATTGCTCCTTCTTTTATTTATAGCAGCAGTCATTCCTTGGGTCTGGGTGCATAAATTAGGTTTAATCATAACAAAACCTTTCTCAATAATTTGCACGCTTGCCATTTTTTTCAGGAGCATTTGTTTCGCTTTAGGGCTTCTAAAATGTCTCCTGTCTTTCAGCTTTAGCTTCTAATAAGTTTCCTGATTTCTAGCTACCAGAAAAACTAATCTGCTCGCTGGATGTGATACGATCAGAGTCATGATATTCTGTATAACATTCAACTTAACCAACATTTAGCTAAGTTAACTTACCCTGCACAATCCACATTATGTATGTACTACCATTAGTTATGACATACATACATACTCTAATGTTTTGCCATAAAATGCAGCCAATCAAGAGCACTTACAAGAAGCAAAGTCAAATGATATACATCAAGTTCAAATTCAAATTATCAAACAAGGTCAAGAAGAATCACACTCAAATTGGAGGACCAAATTCCATGCAAACATCTCATAGGTCAAACACAAGTGGAAAACATGATCATACAAGGCATGTGAGATGAAACACACATTCAATGGACCTCTAATCATGGAAGTCATAACATCTAACATGTTATCAAAATCAAACAAGACTCAACAAGCACTCATGGGATCACACAAGATCACACCTCAAAACTAGGTCAAGACATGCACACACACACACACATAGTTAAAACAACAAGGTTTTGAGGCATCAACAAAAAATAGAAACATGTCCAAATAAAATCCAAATAAAATTCCAAACTCAAGTTAAGTCAATTAAGAATCGGTGTGCAAAAGATCATGACAAGAATTGCATCAAAGCATCGCCAATTGTATCAAACAAGGCAAGGTACTCAACTTATCAAGCACACATCGAGGGTCAAATAAAATCCAATAAAAAACAACCAAGAAATGATCATCAAGACATCATACCAGCCCTCAAATAACCCTTAATCAAACACCCAAGTGTGAGAGGATAGTTGGTCAAAGAGGGTATTCAAATGATGTCAAAGATCAAGCCTAAATCACAAGGACAAGCAATAAAACCACTTCACAAATTAAATTGATTAAAAATAATAAAATTAAATGAAAAATAAATTAACAAATGTGAAAAATATCTTAACATATCAATTGAACAGGAACATATTTTTGTTGATTTTTAAAATGATTGAACTATTAAAAATAAAATTAAAACGAAAATGATAAAAGTAAGAAAATAAAATAAAATAAAAAAGAATGAAAGGGTGTGTGATATCAAAAAGGAAATGAACTGATTCCAAGTTCAAACGCATGATGGACTGAAAATGAGGATGTGTGAATAGCAAAAAATGTCAAGCCCAGACCACACCAAACCTCAGATTAAATGAAACGCATCGTTTCATTAATAAACATGGCATGACACATTAGATTTCAGCGCACACGCACGTAGGTCAACGTCCAAATCATAGCCACCTCAGCTTTTGACCTCTGACGCTGAAGCCCTAGCTCCGGTCGTCTTCTCCAGTGAGCCTCACCGATGGTAACTGAAAAACATGATAAAAATGGAAACCCATGGTATATTCTTGAAGGAAAATTCATGTAGATCACGAAAATGCTAATGGTTTTTTAAAAAGGTAACTCTATCATGGTGAAATCAAGGCACAAACGTTGAACACTCAAACTGAAATTTGATCAAACATCCACCACAACACACAAACATTTCCTACACATGGTGTTAGTTCTTGATTAACAGGCATTTTGGTAAAACTAGGTGTAATCACAAGATGTCCTACAGGATTTCGTGACATTTTTCTTTAAGGTTCTGCAGGTTGCTTTGGATGTTACAACAAGACTTATCTTATGATGTCAAATATGATGTCCTGACATTTATGGACAAAACATTCAGTATGAATGTGTTTGTGTGTCTATTCCTTTTTGTGCAATCTTGTTGCACTGATCTGGTGTAAAATCTGTGAAGATTTTGGTGTTTTACTAAGGCGTTTCTGATTTAAATATTGTGGATCATATTTGATTTGATTTGAAGGTTTTATCGGAAGATTGGAAGAAAGATTTGATTAGGTTTGATTGATCAAATCAAATCTGTTTCATTGTTGCAATTTATGAAGATTGAAATATTCTCAAACCTGCTGTTACTTTTGCCATAGCCCAAGCCCATTCTGCTTTACTATCTAAAGAAGCATAAACCCTATCTTGGAGATCAGAGAAGCAAGGATTAAAAAGTGTATGCATTTGTGTAAGGTTTAGCCTTTGTGTGTGTTAGTTTTGTGAGCCATTCACTCATTGTTTAATGTGTGAATTGGACTAAGTTGTTAATTGTAAATTGTTCACTCAAAGCTTGTAAGCAAGAGTGTATTGTACTTGATTGAAGCTTTTAAGCAAGATCAAGTTTTGAATTTGAAGTTGTTACACCCCGAAATTTACCTAACCTTTATTAGCCTAGCTTATATTTCATTGCATTCATCTTAACATTAGCATACGCGTTGCAGTATCATTTGTGCAGGGGATCAGGAGGTGTGTTCATCAAGAAGGGGCTGCCAAAAGTTCTAATCCTAATCAAGTAGTTTTATTAAAGCTATCAAGTGCTTATCATTATCAGAAGAATGGCAAAGCTCATCAGAAAAAGTTGATTGGTTAAGAGTGGTGTACCTCCTATCTTGGGGGTCTATGAAGGTCATCAAGTGGTTTTGAATCCATGGGTATGGATGGAGAATATTGTGATAACTCATGGGAGACCTTGAGGGTCATCTTGAAGCTTATGTCAGTCATTATATCAAGTGTGTGAAGCCACAACAAAGATTGATGCGATTAGGGTTTTCACCTGGTCAACCCTAAGTCAAAAGTCGAACGGAAGGAGATTAAGACTCAATTCCAAGTCTTTATGATCATGGGATGTTATGTTGAGACATGTCATATATTATTCCAAGATCATCTCATCAATATACAAGAGTGTGAGAAGTTGCTAAGCTAGGGTTGCTATGCTTGTTAGTGTAAAATCCCCTGGTTTAGTGTCTAACTTCAAGACCACATAACTCAAGATACAAGCCTCATCTCATCTTGACATAAACATGATACTTGTAGAGCGTGTTCATAGCTTTAATTTGAGTACTAGAAGTCCTTGATTGGATTTATAGAACTCAAGTTATGAAGCAGCCAAAATACAGGTCATCAGATGAATGTGATTTTAATCATCAAAAGTCAACCAGCTTCCATGCCATTTTTGACCAAGAAGGATGTTTCTCCTCAACTTCAAGTGAACATGAAAGTTTCTCCTCATGATCGTATCTTTCCAAAGAGTACTAGAAGTCCTCATTTGAATTTGTAGAACTCAAGATATGAGACTTACAAGTCAGGGGTATTTTGGGAAAGTAAGATTATAGGCCATTTTCATTATAGGTCAAGTTCACCACTTTGCACACTTCAAATGAAAATATTTCCAACTTCAAAGTTTCTCCAAATGAGGTCATTTGGTCCACAAAACCCCAAGGATCCATTGATATGGCTTGGATAAGAAAATGCTTGGAAACATTTTCATGAAAGAAAGCTTTAAAAGCCCTTAAAAGTCAAGAATTCAAATCAATTCATTTTGGAACCAATTCATGTCATGTTGGTACATTTTTTGAGTGAAAATAATGTTTTAAGAACAATGGGAATATTACCAATTAAATTTGAAGTCATTAACTTGGCCATTTTCATGGTTTCTTGAACTTTAAGTCACAAATGTAAAATCAACCTTCCATTCAATTCCAAGGCATTAATCTCAGCCCTACATGTTCCTTGCATCATAAGGAACTGATATGAACAGAATTGGAAGCTTCCATACACCATGTTCATGGAAATTACAAAGGAGAAAGTGAGAAAAATTGGAAAATTGGATTGAGTGAATTGGGCCACAATTGGGCCAAATAAGGATCTAAAACAAGTCTATATAAGTTTCTGTATGAATTCATAGCAAGGTTGGTGATTGAAAAAGCTTGTTAGAGGTGAAAATTGAATTTCTACTTTGAAGCCATTTCAGAGGGAATTAAGGATTCAAGAAGCTTCTCCAAGCATCATTGAAGGATTTTGAACAACTTTGATCAAGAATTCGTGCAAGAACACTTCACCATTGAAGCTCCGAACAAGGTTCTTATTTCTCATCCATACGCTCTGTTCTTGATGAGTTGTCACACCATTTTTACATGATTATGATCCTTGGAGTATGTAGAAGCTTTTAGGATTAGTTTGGTTAAGTTCCATGAAACTTCAAGAATTGACACCCTAGGTTGTAGTTTGATTTTCTCTCTTGTTAGTGGATGAAAATGGAAAAGAATTTGATATTCATGATGTAGAAAGTGAGAGGAAGAGATTAGTATCTTAAATTTTGAGTTTTGAGAAATTTTATAATTCTTGAAGATTCTTGGATGATATTGATTTCTGAGTTTTAATGGAGGAAAGTGAAAACAAATGGCATATTTGGATTCTACACGAAAAATTATGCGAGATTGGTTAAAGAAACGTGCAAAATAGTTGAGTTTTGAGAGAGCATGCTGTAGCTCTCATCCGCGGCAGCCGGACCTAACGGAGGGGATGACCGGAATTCGTCTTCAGCGCCGGCGTGGCTCGTGTGGAGAAGACGATGTTTCGTCCGTCCGATCGGATGACTTTTCCGCGTGCGGTTGTGATTAAGACCCGTCGTGGTTTTCATTTGAATTGCAACACATGATCATTGGGTTCACTTAAGTTCTGAATTGGGCTTTATTACTCACCCCCCCATTTGTGTGGCCCATGAGTAATACACTAGAATCTGTTGCTAGATACACCACTAGTTTTCTATTTTTAATTTCATTTCTTTCATTTTCATTTTATTTCTATGGTTTCATTTTAATTTGTTTTTAATGGTTAGAAAATTCGTAAAATCATGAGAAAAATATTGTATATAGTTTGACATGTCTAGAATTTTGCCATAATTTTTAATTACAATTTTAATTCTTTTTTCAATTAATTTTGTATTTTTCTTTTATGTGTTGTTCCATGAATAGAAATAATGCCATGTTAGTTTCTAGATTTTTGTTTCCATATCAATGCTTCGATTTAATCTCTGATTTTTTACATGATGAATATTGATACATTGTAGCATATTTTGTGATTTTTCTTACATTTTTTAGATGATTCTAAGATTAGTTTTGGATTAGGTTTATAGGGCTTTCCCCATTTGGCCTTTCCTTTGACACCTTTTAGTTTAGCCTTTAAAAAGGGACCATAAAATTTGAATTAGGCTCTGATCTTTTTAGCATAGGTTCTTAATACCTTTAGGACCTCTTAGAATTTTTTATAGATTTTTAGGAGTTGATTTACTATTTTAGTTAGATTTTACATTTAGACTGTTTGTAGGATGCCTCTAGCATAGTACCCCCCATAGTTGAACTTCAAAAGTGACCTTTAGTTCATGATAAGTTTCCAAACATTTTCTAATGGTTTAGTAGACATGTTGATGCCTCTGTATAATGATTCTTAAGTTTTAATTTGGTGCATTAGTGCCCTTTTGAGAGTTGCTTTTAGAGCTTGTGGAATTAGGGTTTTAGAGCCTTTAGGAGTTTCTTTCTTTTTCATAATTGTGGTTTGCTTTGGTTTGCATTCCATTTCCTATCCAATGATGAAAGGTTCCTTTGTGGGAGCCTATTACCTATTTTGGAAGGACTAAAGGCCTACCACAAAAGGTAAAACCTTTGAGGATACCAATCTTAGATGAGTGGTTGAGTGCCATGATGGATTCCCATGGTTTCCATCATGCTTCCCCTCATCGTGCAATAATCTTTGTGTTAATTCATATCATATCTTGATGGAGCAAGTTGAAGCTTGAAGATGAAGTCCTTATTCCCTTCTCTCTTGATGGATAGCTTGGACAGATAACTTGGACTAGAAGATAGACTGTCAGGTTGCTGGAGTGTTGTTGTGCTGCTTTGTTGTGTTTGTTGTTTGACTGTATTTGTGTGACTGTTTATTTGGTGTGTTGCATGAGAATAGGCTTTCATGTAGTTGGTTCTAGGCCTAAGTGCATTGAAAGGTTGAGCTTGCACCCCTTTGCTTGTTTGCATTAGAGGTTGAGTCTGTCTCCCTCTGCTTGTTTGTTACTGTTTGGCTTTGCTTGTTGGCTGAAGGTTAAGTTTGTGTCCCTTGCCTGTGTATTGTGTTGCTTTTGCTAGTTTGCTCTAGAAGTTGAGTTTGTCTCCTTCTGCTTGTATTGCTGCATTGCATGCATTTTACTTACCGTTAGTCTTTCAGATTATTTCTTTTGTTGTTGCTTTCCTTTGCCATGTTCCCTTAGGGACTCTAACTTCTCTTGTTCAAGAGAAGTTATGATATACATTAGGGTTCTAACCATGCATGATAACATTAGTTAGTTCTCTCCTAACCTCAACCATAGGATGAATCCTTGGCATGACAACTGTTAGGACTTGATAGTTTCCCCTTAGTTGTGTCCGTTCTCTTCTCATCTTCAAACAAATCAAAATACAGTAATAAAGGTTAATTGATATCGTACATTACGAGCCTTAAGCTACTTAGGAAATGATTATTGGAGGGTTTCCTTCCAATTATCAGGATGTTTAGTATGGTACCCCTTGGGTGACATGCGACGCATTCACTCCTAGGTCATAGTTGTTGCACCCCAAAATTTTCCCAACATTTCTTTACCTAGCTTATGTTTCATTTCATGCACATTAGCATTATCATTTGCATTTCATTGACATGTATGCAGGAGATCAAGAGGTATGATTACCAATAAAGGGCTATGCAAGACTTTGAAGCTAGCTAAGAAGTTCATTCAAGTGTTCAAGGGTTGATATCCTTGTCAGAGAAGTTAAAAGATCCTCAGAGAGAATGGTTGAAACCAAGGTTGTGTGCCTCCTAGCTTGAGAGTTGTGGGAATTCATCAGATGATTATGAAGCCATAAAGTTGGACTTGAGGTCTTGAGATAGCTCATGAGAAGTGTTGGAGATCACTTTGAGGCCTAGAAAGGTCATTGTGCAAGATTGAGAAGTCTCAGCCATGATTGGTGCAGCTAGGGTTTGACTGGGTCGACCCTATGTCAACTGAGGATTTGAAAGAGGTTGATACCTAATCCAAGAGTCATGTGATCATGGATTGATGCATTGACATGTTCTAAGGATGATTCCAAGGTCAACTCATCATGATTGAAGAGTTTGAGAAGTTTCAAGCTAGGGTTTCTAAGGCTTGACAGTGTAAAATCCCCTAGTTTGACCCCTATCTTCAAGGCATTTTAGCTCAAGATGTGATTGTCATCTCATCTTACCCCTAACATTAATGTTGTATAGCTTGATCTTAGCTTTAATTTGAGTGCTAGAAGTCCTTGATAGGATTTGTAGAACTCAAGTTATGACTTTGACAAGTTACAGGTCATCTGAGGTATGTGAATTTGGAGCTTGAAAGTTGTCCAACTTGCATGAAAATTTTACCCAAGAAGGATGATTCCTATGAACTTTTAGTCAACATGAATGTTGTTCCTTATTCTCTTAGCTTTCTAGAGAGTACTAGAACTCCATTATTGGATGTGTAGAACTCAACTTATGGCTTTGACAAGTCAAGGGCATTTTGGTCATTTGGAGATTACAGGTCATTTCAAGCATAAGGCCATAACTCCTATTTCTAAGCTCCAAATGGATTTTCTTTCAACATGAAAGTTGTTCAAAATGATGTTTTTAGCATTTCTAAACATCAATTGTCCATTGATATGGATTATATCAAGCATTGGTTGAAGAAATTTCACATGAAAGCCATTTTAATGAATTAAAATGAGAAAATTCAAAAGAAATGAGATTAACATATTTCCAAGTAAAATTTGTGGTCATTTTGAATGGAATTAATGTTTTAGAAATATTGGCATTGCCACATTTTGGATTGGAGGTCCATAGCATGGTCATTTGGATGGTTACTTCACAATTAAGAAACATATCATATACACTCCCTATGTTAAAACCAAAGGAAGAAAACCATTACATCACACTCCTTAATGATTAAGTGAATGACTTGGATTGAGTTTAAAGCATGAGTAAGGCTTGAAGGCACATTTCCATGTTGAAATTTGGAAGGAAAGGTGAACATCCAAAATTCATAATTGGGCCTAGTTTGGGCTGGATATCCATCTGAACACACCATAAATATGAAGTAGAAAGAATTTGGAAGTTTCTGGAGCAGAATTCTGTTGAGAATCCATTGATGTGAAGTGAATAAAAAGCTTGAAAATTGGAAATGCGTTTTGGAGAATCAAGAGGTTGCAGCAAGAACTGAGCATCAAAAATTGTCCACCATTACTCCTTGAAGGATTCTGCATAGTTTGAGAGAGAATTGAGGCGCATAACCACTGCAATCCAAGCTTCAAGGTTGGTTCTAAGTTCTTGAAATATCTCTTTGATTGTTCACTTTTAATCCATTAGAAGCATGTGGTTAGGTTCCCCTTAGCATGTAGATGAATTCTGGTTAGTTAATTTGATGATTAGGGACGAGTTAGGGTTTATGCCATTTTCGGTTGAGATCTAGTTTTGGCGAATCGTGCGTTTTCAGTATAAACTAGTGACATGGTTAGATTCCTGTGAAAATTCTGGTCAACTTTCATCAAGAAATCGCGCGCAAAGTTTGAGTGTAGAGACAGTTAGGGTGCCATGAGGTTTTCCGGTGGATCTCCGGCCGCCCTCGCCGGATTCTGCATCTTTCCCTCCTCTTGCACATTTGAAAGGTTGAAGACATAATCTGGAACGTCCATGCGTGTGGAAATGTAGACTGAGTCAAGCAATCTAAGGCCCAACATTGTGCCACGTCCCCCTCCCTCCAAAACACTGCGTTTTGATTAGTAAGGTACCCCAACCTTGTTCATTTTGCTGCATGGACCACGAATGAGCGAGTTCGAACCTTGGTGTGTGATGTTTCTGATTTTTTGAATTGAGAAGAATGAGCGCATGGGCCTATGGATCCTTTGATATCAGCACCCCTCTTTCAAGCCCAATGGGAGTTGTAACATGAAATATGTATTTAGCACACCTCCCCTGGTCCTTTTGCTTGTGACTTAATTGAGATTTGAATGGGCCTAGCGCCCAGTTGCTATCCACACCCCCCAGCGAGCCCAATCCATGAATTGAACTGATTGTGTTTACTATCTGCACCGTGTGTTTATCTTTTTCTTTTGATTTCTTCATTTTATACATGGTTCTTGATTAAATCATATAAAATTGAAAAATGATCCAATTAATCCCATTCTTTTTGCATTATATTCATGATTGAATCTAGTATTTTTTTAGATAAAAAATATTATTATTTAATGCAATTTCTGATTTTAGGGGAATTTTCATATTTTAATTGATATTGAAATAGTTATGTTTGATACTTGATTTTGTGGAATTTTGTGTGATCATGTGGTGATGATTTTGATCCTGATTTTTTGTGAGTAGTTAGCATAGATGTGCATGCTCCCCATAGAATTTTATCACATTTTTGTGATGAACATAGGTGGTAGTTTAGGTTGAAACCTTTAGAAGCTCCATTTTTAGGGTTTATGATTGATACCTTTGGATTTAGGACTTAATTGTAGGACTTAATAGATGATTTAGTCCCTGGTTTTTGTATGAGGAATTCTTAATTGAATTAGGATCCCTTAGGAAGTTTTGTAGAAATTTATAAGATAGTTTGCTATTTTTGATTGATTTTAGTTTAGGTGCTAGTTTTAGATGATTCTAAGGCACTAACTCAACTAGATTAACATCTTTAGTTCCCTTAGATTAGGGTTGTGCTTTGCTTGTTCTTGGATGATAATGAAGGAAAGTTGAAGATGCATTGGATGGCTTGAAGAGGCTTAGATTTGAAGATCTTCCCTTCTTGTGGTGTAGTTTTGATTAGGTGCTAAGATTAGGGTTTGTAGGCAGAGCTTCTAGATAGTTCTCTTCCTTCATAAACATGGAATATGTTGATCAATTCCATTCTTCCCTATGATGTAAGGTCCATTGTAAAGGCCTCATCCCTCCTTTGGTAGGATGTGTGGTTCTTTGCAAATTGGTAGAACCTTTGAGGGTCCATTTCTCTGATGACAGGATGCTCAGTGGTGACCTTTGGTCTTCACTCTGCTACCAATCATCCCAACTTTGCTCTTGATAGATGCATCTTTCTCCCTTGATTAGAGGATGGAGTTCCTTACTTGAAGAAGATTGGAGGATGGAGTTGACACTTCCATTTGATTGAAGACTACTCTGAGAAGCTGAAGCTTATAGATGAAGAGGAAAGCTAGTTGATATTGGTGAAGCAAAGAGAGCTGAAGCTAGAAGACCAAGTTGATGCTTGTGAAGAAGATCCAATTGAGATTGGGTGAAGAGCTGAGGAATCAAGTTGATACTTGTAGTTAGGAGTGAAGCATGAGGGTGGAATTGACTGGAAAGCTGAAGCTTGGAGAGGAGAGAACAAGTTGATACTTATGTTTGAAGGGTTGAAACCTTGGAGGAGCAAGTTGATACTTGTCATTGAGGATGATAGCCTTGAAGGGTGATTGAAGTCTGAAGACTGAACTGCTGTCAGAAGATTACTTTGCTGTGAAGCTGGGGAAGTTGTTGATCTGTTTCCTCTCTTGTCTGTTTTATTTTTTGTATTGATGTGCCTTGTTTGATTTGCTTGATGCATTAGAATAAGTCCATACCTAGACTGATGTAATCTAGGAGCATGATTGCACTAGAGGTTGAGTTGCTCCATCTGCTTGTATTGTTACTGTGTGGCTTTGCTTGCGGGTATTCGGTAGAGCCCTGCTCCCTTGCCCATGTGGTTTGTTTTGCTTGATAGCATGTTACTTCTTCTGTATGATTGCAGTCACTATTATTTTGCTTGATGGCATTTTATAGCACTTTATTTTTCCTGTATGATTGCAGTTATTCATATCTGGCTTGAGGTTTAGATGAGCTTGTGGAGGCTGATGCCCTACACACATTTCCTCCCTCACTTGCATTGCATGCATTTTACAGTCGTTTACTGTTTACTGTTTAAGCTGATGCTTTATCTATTTATCACTGACATGATCCCTTAGGAATCTCATTTCCTTTGATAAGGAAGTGATGATAGAACTTTAGGTTGAAACCTATGCATGATAACTTCTAGGAGTTCCCTGTTTCAAACTTCAACCATAGGATGAATCCTTGGCATGAAAACATTAGGACTTGATAGTCTCCCTTTAGTTGAGCCCCTTTCTCTTCTCATCTCAAAACAAATTAAAATACAGTAATCATGAATAATTTCTTTCATACGTTACGAGCCTTAAGCTATCTGAGAAAGGATTGTTGGAGAGCTTCTTTTCAACAGTCTGGATGTATAGTATGGCACCCTTTGGGTGACATGCGACGTATTCACTCTCAGGTCATAGTCTTTAGTGCGATTGAAGTTGCAAACATCCATAAAAAACAGTTCTTTCGTAAAAGACAGAAAACAAACTTCAAAACTTTTTGCCCCGTGGGCGCATAATTCAAAGGAAGCTTTTTCTGAAGAAAAGAGTGTCGTTAACTCCCAGTTCTACCGCAAACGGTAACGCCTAAGTCTCCAAGGGTCGAGCTGCGTACATCCAACTGCTGGAACTGCTTGTTAACCCTACTCAATAAAACAGATGAATCTGAACCCCCGTAATCCGTATCATCCCGAACTACGTAAGCTCTGATCTCTCATGCCTATTGAGAGTACGTAGGCACAATACTGATGTATTGGCGAGCCACCTTCCCCATAACCCCGTAGTTAGTCGAACTACGTTAACTCTGATTTCTCATTCTCTGATGAGAATACGTAGGCATAAAGTGCGACGCTTTGCCGAGTCATTTTCTTTTCAGACCAGCCTTGATAGGTAGATAGATAAAACCAACCCGACCAGTAAACACAACAAGCGTGGATCCCATCGAGTACGATGGACGTGAGGGGTGCTAATACCTTCCCCTTGCGTAACCGACTCCCGAACCCAGACAACGGTTGCGATGACCTTGTCTTATACCTTTTCGTCAGGTTTTTCCGATCGTTTCCTTTCCCGCTCTGAGGGATAAATAACGAAAGGTGGCGACTCTTCTGTTTTGCCGACACCTTATTTTCGCGGAAGCGACAATAGTCTCTAGTGCGATATTAGTTGCAAACATCCATAAAAAACACTTCTTCCGTAAAAGACAGAAAAACAATTCAAACTCTTTTTCACCCTTTGGGGTTCTTAATCAGGAAACCTTTTCATAAGAAAGAGTGTTGTTAACTTTTAGTCCTATCGCAAACGGTAACGCCTAAGTCTCCAATGGTCGAGCTGCATACACCAAACTGCTAGAACTGTCTGTTAACCCTACTCGGGTAAAACTTTTGAACAGCCTGTGTTCTCTTAATCCCGAATTATGTTAGCTCTGATCTCTCAAGCCTGTTGAGAGTATGTAGGCACAAGATGTGATATCTTGGCGAGCAACCTTCCTTTCACCCGTAGTTAGCCGACCTACGTTGACTCTGACTCTCCCATTGCACGAGGGAATACGTAGGCCCAGAGCAGCGACACTCTGTCGAGTCCCCTTTTTCTTCCCTTTTCTTTTCTTTTCAAACCAGACTTTTAGCATAGATAGATAAAAAAACCTATCAGATAAACCTAACAAGCGTGGATCCCATCGAGTACGATGGACGTGAGGGGTGCTAATACCTTCCCCTTGCGTAACCGACTCCCGAACCTAGACATGGTTGCGATGACCTTGTCTTATACCTTTTCGTCAGGTTTTTTCCGATCGTTTCCTTTCCCTTTCTGTGAGATAAATAACGAAAGGTGGCGACTCTTCTGTTTTGTCGGCACCTTATTTTCGCAGTAGCGACAGATGTGTGTCTTCTAAGGTCTTCTTATTTTTGTTGATTGATATCACTGCTGTGATTAAGGGGGAGTGAGAGGTGTCTCTTGTCTAGGTGTGTCCTATGTAGAAATTGCAAGGGTAGAGATTAGGTGAGAAGATGGTAAACTAGAGAGAGTCTACTGTGTGTCTTCAAACTAATTCTACTTAGTGGATTTCCTTCCTGGCTTGTTAGCCCCTAGATGTAAGTGTGTTTTCACCGAACTGGGTTAACAATTGTTGTGTCTCTTTAAAATTGTTATTTGTCTATGTTTGTTCTTATTATTGATGAAACAGATATTTGTATCGTAAACATCACCTTCGACATCTAATATATGATACCATAATTTCAATTGGTATCAGAGCAGGCATCCTGCTCTGGTTCTGGGTGAGATCTATGGACGATAATTTCTGGTACCATGGACAAAGAAGGAGGATTTATGAACAGACCACCTATTCTAGACGGGATTAATTATGAATATTGGAAACCTATGATGGTTGCTTTCTTAAAGTCTTTGGACAGTAAGGCATGGAAAGTTGTCCTAAAGGGATCAGAACATGTGATTATTGATAAAGATGGAAAGGCTACGTCTGAATTAAAACCTGAGGAAGAATGGACAAAGGAAGAAGATGATCTAGCTCTGGGAAACTCCAAGGCCTTGAATGCCTTGTTCAATGGAATTGATAGGAGCATATTCAGGTTGGTGAAAACTATGAGATTGCTAAAGATGCTTGGGAAATACTAAAGACTACTCATGAAGGCACATCCAAGGTAAAAATGTCTAGACTTCAACTTCTTACAACCAAGTTTGAAAACCTGAGAATAAAAGATGATGAAAGCATACATGACTTGCATATGAATATTCTTGAAATAGCAAATGCTTCAAGTGCCCTAGGTGAAAAAATGTCTGAAGAAAAGCTGGTAAGAAAAATTCTCAGATTTATTCCCAAGAGATTTGACATGAAAGTAGCTGCTATAGAGGAAGCACAAGACATCTGTAAGATGAAAGTTGATGAATTCATTGGGTCTCTTTTAACTTTTGAAGTAGGAATAGGTGACAAAGCTGACAAGAAAAAGAGCATAGCTTTTGTGTCAAATACTGAAAGAAGAGAGGAATTTGATGAAGATACAAATGAAAGTCTATCAAATTCCATAGTTCGGCTAGATAGAGAATTCAACAAGGTAATGAAAATAATGGATATAAAGAAAAGACCAAATGTCAAGAACATCTCACTTGACATCAGTAGGTCAAATGATGTAGGAAGTAGAACTAGGACTGAAGAAAAGCCCATAAACAGCAAAGGGATACAATGTCATGGGTGTCAAGGTTTTGGTCACATCAGATTTGAATGCCCAACCTATCTCAAGAAACAAAAGAAAGGTCTAGCTGTTTCATGGACTGATGAAGACTCTGACAGTGGTATTGAAGAAGAATCTACCAAACATATAACAGCCTTAACTGGAAGATACTATTTCTATGAAGACTCCAGTGAAGATGAATTGACTTTTGAAGAACTGGAAGCTTCCTACAAAGAACTGTGCCTCAGAAGCGAAGAAGTTTGCCAGCAAGGTGAAAAACAGAAGAAACACATCATCAAGATAAAGACTAAAAAGGAGGAACACCTGACAATTATCAAGGGTCTGAATGATGAAGTTGCTGAACAGGTTAAGACTATCACCAAATTAAGGGATGAAGTTACTCAACTAACTTCTCAACTTGGCCAAATGGGAAAGTCTGTTAGAATGATGAACAGTGGTACCAAAACCTTGGAAGAGATTCTTCAATCTGGCAGAAAATTTGGAGACAAGACATGTTTAGGGTTCAATAAAGACAATAACTCTGCCTCTCACCACAAACCTTCTGGATCAAGGCAGAAGATGTTCCAATAGATGTCTCAATATCACGACAGAAAACAAACCAGCCAACCAAGAAAATTCCAAAGATGGAGATGTCATCACTGTGGTCGCTTTGGTCACATAAAGTCATTATGTTTCAAACTGCATGGATATCCAAACTCTACAACTCAGACAAGACCTAACCACAAAACTCTCCTCTCCAAGAAGCAATGGGTCCCCAAGGTTCCGGCTACTAAACAATGGGTACCTAAAACTGCTACTACTTGCCTCATAGCTCATATGTCCCTAAAAGTTTCCACTAAGGAAGATTGGTACTTTGACAGTGGGTGCTCAAGACACATGACTGTAATTAGAAATCTGTTAGTAGACATCAAACCTCACTCAACCAACTATGTAACCTATGGAGATGGGGCCAAAGGTGAAATTAAGGAAGTTGGAAAGTTAAACTGCTCAGGAACACCTGATCTTGACAATGTTCTGTTAGTCAAAAGATTAACTACCAATCTAATTAGCATCAGTCAACTGTGTGATCAAGGTCTAAGTGTCAACTTCACTAAACTTGAGTGTCTGGTTACTAATGAAAAAGGAGAGCTGATCATGAAGGGAGTCAGATCCAAGGACAATTGTTACCTATGGACCTCTCAGGACTCAAAATCTGCTCTTGCCAAAGAAGATAAAGTAAGACTGTGGCACCAGAAACTTGGGCATTTGCATCTCAAAGGAATGAAGAAGATCATATGTATGGAAGTTGTCAGACGTATTCCTAAACTAAAGATTGGGGAAGGAAAAATCTGTGGTGAATCAGAAGATTCAACATCTCACTACTTCTAAGGTGCTGGAACTTCTTCACATGGACTTAATGGGACTTATGCAGGTGGAAAGTCTTGGAGGAAAGAAGTATGCTTATGTTATTGTGGATGATTTTTCAAGATACACCTGGGTGAATTTTATAAAAGAAAAATCTGAAGTGTTTGATGTTTTTCAAGACCTGTATCAGAAACTTCAAAGAGAAAAAGAAAGTAAATTTGTCAGAATCAGAAGTGATCATGGGAAGGAATTTGAAAATCAAAAGTTTGCTGAACTTTACTCTATTGAAGGAATTAACCAAGAATTCTCTTCTCCTATTACCCCTTAACAAAATGGAGTTATGGAAAGAAATAATAGAACAATTCAAGAATCAGCCAGAGCAATGATGCATGCTAAGAAACTACCTTACCATTTCTGGGCTGAAGCAATGAACACTGTCTTCTTTGTTCATAACAGAGTGACCTTAAGAACAGGAACTATGACTACCCTGTATGAAATTTGGAAAGGAAGAAAACCTACTGTTAAATATTTTCATGTGTTTGGAAGCATGTGCTACATTCTCTCAGATCGTGACCATAGAAGAAAGATGGATCCTATTGTACCCTAAAATTTGACCAACTTTTTTTTCTTGTACTTGGCTTATGTTTCATTTCATTTTAGCATTTGCATTTGCATAGCATTGTTTTTAGTAGGGGATCAAGGGGTGTGTTATGCCATTCAAGAGGAGAGTCTCTTTGGTTTCAAGCACAAGCAAGGACATTTGTGCAAGCCATCAAGAGTTCATTGCCATCAGGGTTGAGTTTCAAAGCTCCTTGAGAGGAGAGGTTTGTGTAGGGGTGTCATCTCCTATCCTGAGGATCATCAGGGATCATCAGAGGGTCATGAGGTCTTGTTCTTGGTTAAACATGGTTTAAGAACTCATTGATTACCTTAGGGGTCATTGTGGAGCTTGTGTAGTCATTCAATGCATTTGTAAAAGCCACAGTCAAAGGACATGGAACTAGGGTTTCATCTGGTCAATCCAAAGACAACTATGGACTTGAGAAGGTTCACAACTTGGTTCTAAGTTACATAAGTCATGGGAAGTCATCTTAAAGCATCTAGGATGTCATGATAAGATAAAATCAAGAGGACTCAAGAGTGCTAGAAGTTACTAATTTAGGGTTTCAGATGATTTCCGTGTAAAATCCCTTTCTTTTGTGCCTAACTTCAAGCACATTTTTCCCTATGATGCAAGCTCAATCTCATTTTCATGAAAACATGAGACTTGTTGGGCATGTTCCGAGATTTCATTTGAGTACAAGAACTCATCCATTGAGTTTGTACATCTCAAGGTATGATGCCAACAAGTTAGGGTCCTCAGATGAAGATAACTTTGGTCAACTTAAAGTCAACTCACTTCCAAGGCATTTTTGGCCTAAAATCAAGTTTCTCCTCAACTTCAAGTAAACATGAATGTTTTTCCTTATGATCTTAGCTTTCCAAAAATTTCTAGAAGTTCTTTTTATCATTTGGACAACTTAATTTATGTATCTCACAGGGAAAGGGTATCTTTGGAAAAGTTCATTATAGGTCATTTTTTCATTGATCATTTTCATGAATTTATAGACCTCAAATGCAATTCCAACCAACATGAAACTTGTACCTAATTGTCTTAACTCCACATTGAACTCAAAACCCATGAGTATTGTTGGATTATATGGTCATGTGAATCATTTTAAGATGGAAAAGTAGACTTTTGGTCATGGTTTGTCCTTCTTCATTTACAAGTCATGTTTTGCTTCATTTTTGAACCTCTTCACATCATTACATGACCATAAAGATAATTGCCTCATTTGTGCCAATATGAAAGTAGATTATATGCCACTTTTTTTCAAATTCATGCCTAAAAAGTCATGCACCAAAACTTTGTACAAATTCACTGTACATGACTAAAAATGATCCATTTCCTTTCCGCACACTACACAATACCATTTGCTGACCCAAAGTGGCATGAATATGGCCAATGCGTGAGTGTGCATGAAAAGTAACTTTGAAAGGCAAGTTTTGAAATTACATGATTCTACCATCATGGGCCTGCATGGCAATAAGAAACTCATCATATAAGAGTAGAGGATTTTCCCTAATTACTCAGAAGAGAAGGTTGTTGCATGAGAGAGCTCATACATTTCAAAAATTCTCCAAAATTCTCCATCTTCGAATCAAGCAATTCCTGGTTGTTTCCTCTAAATTGTTGCTCATTCCTTCTTCACAAGACCTTGAGGAGTGAATTGGAAGAAAGAGATTGAAGCTTGCAAGCTTTGGAAGAGCCAATGGAGCTACTCCATTCAGTATGTTTCTTCAACTGATTTCTCTCATTCTAGGTATGTTTAGGGTCATTCTGGGTTGCATCTGAAGCCCTACCTATGGTAGGCAATGTTTGAGCTATCTTTGTGTTTGCATATTGAAGTTTCAGAACATGCTATCAACTTTTCATGCCTTCGTTTATCCTTATTCATGAACCTTTTTGAGTTTTGGTGGGTGGATTCGAGATCCTTGTAAGCTTAGCTATCGTTTGGTACCAGAATCCACCATTTTTAATGGAGGTTTAAGACCTGGTCTTCGGCGAGGTGGTCGGAGAAGATAACTAGAGCCCTAGCTCCGGCATCTGGTCTATTTTTTGGTGAGGGTGACTCACTTTCCCTCTGACTTTGTGACTTGCTTGTGTGTTTGATTTCAATTGGTTTGACCAGGTGCCACACATGCGTTGAAATCCAACTCGGATTAAGGAAACGTTGTGTTTCATTTTATGAACTGAGTTGATTTGAATTAGGCCTCCATTGATAATCACCCCCAGCTTTCAGAGCCCAGATGCATTTTGTAAGTGATTCAGTTCATTAGCCTATTACTGATGCACCCCTCCAGTTTGTTTATTATTTAATTTATTTTGATTTCTGTTTTCATTTTATCTTTTTAAAAAATACTTCCAATCATCCAAAAATCCCCAAAAATAATTTTCTAGTATTTTAAAGTGTTACTTAATTTTCTAAAATTTTTGTTTCTGATTTTATTTTATTTTAAATTTGCAATTAAATGACTTTTATGGTGTTTACTTTGTATGATCATGACCATTTCGACCTCAATTCCCTATCTCCTATGACCATGGCTTCTCTCTCACCTAGATAAGAGATTGAGGCATTCTTGAGGATGATTTTGAGTGGTCATTGATCCTTTTTCATTTGACTTTCAGTTGACTTTTGTTGTCCCTCGATTTATGCTCGATAAGGTGGAACACCATCAATTCTTGAATTATTTGGTGATGCCTTGAGATGAATTTGACCTTGAGACTTTGGATTCTGTTGGTCACTTGACCTAACTTGGTTGTGTTTTTTATTTGAGATTATTTGAATATTTTTCCTATTTTTGATGAAGCTGGCAAGTCAAGTCATCTTAGGAAGTGCTCATACAACTAGTTTGACCTAGTTCTTTTGGGAGATGACTTATATGGATCCCATATGCACCTTATGAGTCCTCATGCTTGTTTATGACATGATTAAGGTTCTGGTTCTTTGATTTTAGGTCATACAGTTGCGTAACTTGTTTTACAAGTTACTTAGAAGTTATGCATTTCCACTTGGTTTTAAGTGTCAAATTTGTGATAGAACCTTGTTTCTTTCACTTGCCATGACTTGGTTGATGGTTGTGCTTTGTTTTAATCTTGTATTGGAGCTTTCTTATTATTGGTAGACTTCTGCTCCATGTGTTTTGATCATTATTCAAGATGATTTGGTGTTCATAACTTATGCTTTAAGTTTGTCTTGAATAATGGATCATTTCTTGCACTTGTTTGTTTGTTTCTTTGCATGATCAATGTGAGATGTTTGGTTGAGGTAATTCATGTGTGGTTGCTGCCCAAGCTTCTTCCTCCCATCATTTCTTTGATCATGGCTCTTTGTCATTGCTTTGTGTTAAGCATTTGTCTAGGTGATTGATGTTTGATGGTTGTAGGAGTTTCACTTCTCCCATTTCATCTCACCTCTTTTGGTTGACTTGTTTAAGTCACTTGTGTGTGTTTAAGTCTCATGTTATTGAGTCCATGTTGCACCTTTGCATCTTTGCATTCCATGTTTGCATTGCCTTGACTTTTTTAAGTCAGCTTCTTTGAAGGTGAGAAAAACACTTAGAGGGGGGGGGGTTTGAATAAGGGTTTTAAAAGCAACTTAGGAGATAGAAAAATAACACAGTATTTTTATCCTGGTTCGTTTGAATTCAAACTAATCCAGTCCACCCTAACCAGGTGATTTGCCTTTCTCAACAAGGACTTAATCCACTATATCAAACTTGATTACAGTGTAAACCACTAAGACAACTGTCTTAGTCTTCTCAAGAAAATATGACCACAACTTGGTCTTCTTAAGGAAATCTTTTACAAAGATAAACTAACAATTTGTGTTTAAGGTTTTGCTTCTAACAAGCTATATCATAACAGTGATGTTTACACAAAATTAAGAACAAATAAGAAAACTGTTAAGCTTGAAGAATATTTGAATGAGAGCTTGTGAGATGTTTTTCTTTCAAATGATTTGTCAATATTCGTCAACATTGGAAAGATGCTGAAGCTTGTTTAAAAACTACTTCAAGTCCTTATCTCAAAGACTGTGCATTGCTGTATGTTCTGCTACCTCTGTTGCCTTTTTGTCCTCTATTGACTTTTCCTTTCCAGGAAGAGGAATGTTCAGATATGTGCTTTGTGTCTGAATTCTTGTGTCATGCATAAATGAGGAATAGTATCGTTAGAGCAGACGTTGGGATTGGCAACTGATCTTTTCTTTGAGCTGGCATCTTTTGAACTGAATAAATACTAACATCAGATCCTCTGATGTAGTTACTTGTTCTTCAGATCAGAGTCTTGCAGCAATAGTGCTAAAGCGTGAATGTTACAATCAGCACAGAGTTGAATATCAGGGCCTCTGTACTTGTAGCGTGAAGTACTTCCAGAGTCTTCTGAAATAATGATGTACGCCCTTTACTCAAATTCTTATTAGTTTCACTCAGAGTCATCTATAGCAGATCAGAGTCTCTTCAAGCAGCGTCCAGAGTCTTCTGAAATGTTTCTTCTGACGCTCAGAGTCTTAACGTTCTTTTCAGTTGCAGATGTAATTTTTGCTTCCAAATGAATGTCAAATTTAAGATCTGAAACACAATTACTTAAACACAATTAGAGTATATATTTCCTTTATACAAAATTTCATTCATGTTATCATTAAAACAATGAGATATATTAAACACCAATCTATGTTCTAACATTCTACTCTTTCTTCATTTCATTTGTGATTGATTCATTGAGTGTTTACTTGATCTTTTGCCATGATCCCTTAGGATTCCTAGTCCCTCTGTTTAAGATGGGAGCAGGAGAGACATTAGGTGTTCAATCCTTTGCATGATAACAATAGAATAGCTTCTCCCTTTTTGATCCCAACTTTAGGATCATCTTGCATGATAACATTAGGGTTGATTAGTTTCCCCTTAGAGTTTGTGTTTTCTCTTCTCATCTCATAATATCTTAAGACACTTAATAAAGGATAATAAATGTTGTACGCTACGAGCCTTAAGTACTTGAGGAATGTTAGTTGGGGGGCCTCCTCTCACACTGTCTAGAGTTTTTAGTGTATTCCCTTTGGGCGATATGCGACGCATTCGCTCTCAAGTCATAGTCTTTAATGCAACATGAGTTACAAACTTAACTCAGTTACTTCTTGTTTAAAAAACACAAAACAAAACATCAAACCTTTTTATCCTTCAGGATCGTTTGAAAATCATTTTTAGAAAGAGTGTGTTAAGTCTTGGTTCTACCGTAAAACAGACATCGTCCCTAATGTTCCACCCCAAAATTTGCCTAACCTTTTTCTTTACTTAGCTTGTGTTTCATTGCATTCATTCTAGAATTATCATCTGCATTGCATTGACATGTGTGCAGGAGATCAAGAGGTATGAATACCAACAAAGGGCTACACAAGGTTATGAAGCTATCTAGGAGTCTTCATTCAAGTATTCAAGGGTTGATATCCTCATCAAAGAAGTTAAAGATCCTCAGAGAGAGGGTTGGACATAAAAGTGTATGCCTCCTAACTTGAAGGTTGTGGGGAGGTTATCAGATGATTCTGGATCCATGGAGTTGGACTTGAAGCCTTGAGAAAGCTCATGAGAAGTATTGGAAGTCATTTTGAAGCCTAGACAGTTCATCATGTGAAGGATAAAAAGCTACTACCAAGATTGGTGCAACTAGGGCTTCATCTGGTCAACCCTAGGTTAACAGATGATTTGAAGAAGGTTGAGACCCAATTTCAAGGCCATGTGATCATGGATTGATGTATTAAGATGCCCAAGGGATGATTCCAAGGCTAACTCATCATGAATCAAGAGTGTGAGAAGTTCCTAGGCTAGGGTTTCTAAGCTTGACAGTGTAAAATCCCCTGGTTTAGTGCCTAACTTCAAGACCACATAACTCAAGATGTGATTTTCATCTTGTTGCACCCCAAAATTTGACCAACAATTATTTATTCATTAAGTGTTTGAAAATGGATACCTTCATCAAGAGATCTTCAGAGGAATTGGGTGAAACCAGGGTTGTGTGCTTCATAGCTTGAGAGTTGTGGGTGCTCCTCAGATGATTCTGAGACTGTGAGAATGAACTTGATATTTTGAGAAAGCCTATGAGATGTCTTGATAGCCATCATGAAGCCCAGAGAGGCCATTAGGCAAGAATTCAGAAGATTCAACCATGATTGGTAGAATTAGGGTTTTGACTGGGTCAACCCTAGATCAGCTGAAGATTTGGAGAAGGTTGAGACCCAATCCAAGGGCCATGAGATCATGGAATGATGTATGGATATGTTATAAAGATGATTCCTAGGCCAACTCATCATGATTGAGGAGTTGGAGAAGTTTTGAGTTAGGGTTTCTGAGGATTGGCAGTGAAAAAACCCTAGTTTGATCCCTATATTCCAGGCAGTTTTAGCTCTAGATGTGATTGATATCTCATCTTCCCCATAACATGAATGTTGTAGAGCTTGTTCTTAGCTTTAATTTGAGTGGTGGAAGTCCTTGATAGGAGTTACAGAGCTCAAGTTATGGTTTTGACAAATTACAGGTCAGCTGAGGTGTGTGAATCTGGGTCCTTGAAAGTCACCCAACTTGCAGACAACTTTTGCCCTAGTAGGATGCTTTCTATGATTTCTTGGTCAACATGAATGTTGAAGGGCATCTTCTTAGCTTTAATTTGAGTGGTAGAAGTCCTTGATAGGATTTGTGGAACTCAACTTATGGTTTGAACAAGACAAGGGTATTTTGGTCATTTGTCAGTTATAGGTCATTTTAGCCAATGCCTAAAACTCCTATTTCCAAGCCTCAAATGGAAAAACTCAAAACATGAAAGTTGTTCAAAATGTGATTTTAAGTCTAGAAAGAAGGTCATGAATTGTTGAAAAAGCTTGGAGCATGGATATTTTAAAATGGTCAAAATGACTTGAAAAGGGCTTATAAGTTTGAAAAGTTGAATTTGAAAATTGGTTTGGAGGATCTAGGAATTCAAAATAGGTCATCCAATATATCATTTTGATTGGAAACATTATTTTGAGAACTTTGGTTCAAATAGATTTTTCATTTGAGGTCTAAAAAAGGGACTTTCTTTGTAAATCTATTACTTGCATTATAAGGCAATGTTGAAAAACCTTACACAAGCCAAATGTAAGGGCTGATTTCCTTCATACACACTTAATATCTCATGTAAAGACATATTCAAGGGATTTTGGCAAGGTATGAAAGAAGATATCATGATATTTCAAGTTCTCATGTGGTGATATTTTCAATACTTTCTAGAAAGATCTAGATGATTCTAGCCTCTTCCACCACTTGTTATTTAAAGAGGGCCATGAAGAGAGTTCAAAGGTTGGTGAAAGTTGAAGAATTGAGGAGAGAAGAAGGAGATTCGAGCTAGGGTTTCAAGGTGTACCATAACTGCATTTCAAGAGAAAAGTCACTACTACAAGCTCTCATCTTCAAGGATTTTGCATACAGAAAGTAAAGCACCATTGGAAGATCACTGTGGAGAAGTTACAAGGCTTGAATCGTGCCATAGCATCACCTCCTTCTCATTCTTGACAGGTTCTTTTCCTTCTCCTTTTCACCTTAATTATGCGTAGATATACCATGATTTAGGCATAGAATGGATAGGCTAAGTTAGATGATGAGATCTTGAGACTTTGAGCATGATTCATGGAGGTTGAAGTTTTGGCATGAAACTTTGGAGATCAAGAACACGCACCCTAGGCCACTATATTCTTAGGTTTTTAGCTCAGCATGATCCCCTTAGCATGAGGTATAATCCTGATTAATATGAGATCATTTCATAACCATGCAAACCAGAGCATAAGAATGGAGGACAAGACTTGCAGCCTTCGTATCTCCTTCTTGAGGGAGAATTAAAAGATTCTAGCACCGTGGTTGTGTAGAGGGAGAGGAGTAGATGAATTTTGATGTTTGGATCGTGAGGAATGATTGAGAGTTGAGGGAGATACGTGGAGTAGAAGTTGCTTGCATGAGAGCTGGTTCTGAAACCCTAGTTTGGTTCGTTGGGGAAGACGTAATCACCATCGTCCATCTCCTTTGAATATTTGACTAATTCATCTCAACCAACGGCCCAGATCAGTCCAAGAAAACGGAGGGAATTTTCAAAAACCAAAACGCTGCGTTTGGTTTAGTGACCGTGTGGGCTTTAGCCAGCTGTTCTATCCGCACCCCCCTTTTATTTGGCCCAAATGAAATGAACTGGCGCGTGTTGCTGTTTCCACCCCCCTCCCTTTTATATTATTTTGATTTCTTTTTAATTCTCTTAATATTTTTGCCATCTTATAAAATTCATTAAAAATTGATAAATGATGATTTTTTGGTCATTCTTTTTTCTATGATTAGATAATTTTGTGTAGAAAAATATAAAAATAAAAATGAAATTTTATTTTTAATGTGGATTTTTTTTGTGGTATTTTCTTTTAAATAGGGTATTTTATTTCTTCTAGTTTGTACCTTATCTTGCAAGAATTGTTTTAGGACCTTCCCTTAGGTTTTTTAATTCATTCTTTTTTGTGTGATTAGATATTGAACCCTAGTTTCATGTAGGATTTATCTCTTGATTTTAGAAATTAAATTTGATGTAGTTTGATAGTTAGACATTTAGGTGCTCTAATTAGGGTTTTAGGATGTGTACTTGAACTTCAACATTTTATTTTTGGGGTTTTTAGGACAAATTAGTGTATGGGGAATATATGGGTTAAGGGTAAGTATGTATAGAATCCCCTAGAATTTTACTAGAATATTGCTTGGTGTTTTAGTATTTTTCATTGATTTTTGAATGTATGGATAGTATGTGTGTTGCTTAAAGGCATAAGTTGTATTGTTGTGTTTTCTTTCCTTCTCTTTTGAGTGTGTGAGCTTTGAAGATTGAGTTGAAGACCCTGTGGATCATCATGGAAGCTTTGAAGACCTTGCAGAGGAGTCTAGTATAGTTTTTGTTGTTTTGTTTATAGGTTGATAGGTGCATAGGCAGAGCCCTAGATAGAATACTTTGTTCAATAAACAAGGAGTGTCTTGTTCACCTCCTTTCTTCTCTGTGACATAGAGTCCCTTAAGGGTATTCACCTCTCTCCTTTGGAGGGATTAGTGACCTTGCCCTATAAGGTAGAACTTTGAGAGAGCCTTTCCTTTGATGTTAAGTCCTCAATGGCATCCTTTGGAAGTCAGTGAGTACTGTAACATCCCCCACTCATCTTGTTGACTGAATCTTGTTTGCTGGAGCATTGGAGCCATTGAAGATAGAAGCTATGGCCTTTAAGAGGATGATTCCTTGAAGATTATTGAAGTCTGAAGACTCTGTGAAGACCAAGTTGATGCCTGAAGATCCCTGAAGGTAGTGAAGCCTGAAGGTAGAGCTGATCAAAGGAGCTGAAGCTCAAGGGAGAAGATGAGTTGATACTCATGTTGTAGGGTTGATACCTGGAAAGCAAGTGATCTCTGAAGTCTGAAGACTAGGTTGCTGCTGGAGGAGCTGAGGCTTTCTTCTGTTTTCTTTGATGTATTGTGTGTTTTGTCTGATTTGTCTGCTGCATTAGATTAAGCACATTTAGAATAAGTTCAATCTAAGAGCATGAGTGCATCTGATTGTATTGTTATTGCTTGGCTTTGCTTGCGGGTATTCGGTAGAGCCCAGCTCCCTTGCCCATGTGTTTATTTTGCTTGATAGCATGATCTCATTTTCTGTCTGTATGGTTACAGTTTACTGTCATTTTGCTTGATAGCATGTTGTTTATTTCAGTATGATTACTGTTATTTCATGACTGGCTTGAGGTCGAGACGAGCTTGTGGAGGCTGAAGCCCCACACACATTTCCTCCCTCACTTGCATTGCATGCATTTTACTGTTAAAGCTGATGCTTTTGCCTGTTTTGGCGTATCATTGACATGATCCCTTAGGACTCTCATTTCCTCTGATGAGGATTTGATGATAGACTTTTAGGTTGAAACCTATGCATGACAACATCTAGGAGTTCCCTGTTCAAACCTCAACCATAGGATGAATCCATGGCATGATAACAGTAGGACTTGATAGTCTCCCTCCTAGTTGGGCCTGTTCTCTTCTCATCTCGAAACAGTTTAAGATACAGTAATCATGAATGATTTCTTTCGTACGTTACGAGCCTTAAGCTATCTGAGAAAGGATTGTGGGAGAGTTTCTTTTCCACAGTCTGGATGTTTAGTATGGTACCCTTTGGGTGACATGCGACGCATTCACTCTCAGGTCATAGTCTCTAGTGCGGTTTAAATCACAAACACAATAAAAAACACTTCTTTTAGGAGATAACCCGTAGTTTCCCGAACTACGTTTGCTCTGATCTTTCATACCAGATGAAAGTACGTAGGCATAGGATGCGATATCCTAGCGAGCAACCTTCCCCACCTTCACCCGTAGTTAGGCGAACTACGTTGACTCTGATTTCTCGTTCCAGACGGGAATACGTAGGCATAAAGCGCGACGCTTTGCCGAGTCATTTTTCTTTTCTTTTTCAGCCAGCCTTGATAGGTAGATAGATTATAACCAACCCGTCCAAGTAAACAAACAAGCGAGGATCCCGAATCCAGACAATGGTTGCGATGACCTTGTCTTACCCTTTTTCGTCAGGTTTTTCCGATCGCTTCCTTTCCCGCTCTGAGGGATAAATAACGAAAGGTGGCGACTCTTCTGTTTTGCCGGCACCTTATTTTCGCGCAAGCGACAGCTGGCGACTCTGCTGGGGACTTGATAGTTTCCTAGGGATCCAACATCCCGAAAGCGAGTCAGTTTTGGGATCCAACGTCCCTTAAGAGAGTCAATCCTATCGTTTGTGTGTTTGCTTGTTGGGTTGCGTTTATTTATCGCATTTTTACTTCTTGCACTTTATTTCCCGCATTTTATATTCAGTAAAATATGATTATTTGTGCTGTTGTGGGATGGGAGTTCTGATTGAGTGAGAAGCCAGACCCAGGCTTGAGTGCACCATAGACTTAGAGTGGAAATTAGTGGGCGCGTGCTTGCTTTGCAGGCACTAGTGTCTCATGAAATCCACGCTCAGACGAGGTTCATCCGGTTGGCTTCACTTTCAACCCTTTGGGTTGAGACGGTTGCTGGTTTGGTGGATTGTCGACTCTGGGGACCGATCATTTGTGGTTCAGCTAAGTGAGGCCTCTTCAGGACTTGATGATGCCACTCCTTCTGGGAATCGTATCATCAGTTTTGAAAGTCTGTGACGCTGATGAACGCATAGGATGCCGTACCTTGAGTCAGTCTAGGTCCATACCTGTGAGTGGGACTGGGTTTATTGCAGGAAACTTAGACCTTCAGACTACCTGGTTTTCTTGACAGCAAATCAGTTATGTTGGGTTCTCAGTTACAGATGTGTTCTTGATAGAGCAAGAGGTTTTTGATCGGAGGATCTTGTCGCCGGGTGTTTGTCTGTTCTTGATAGAGCAGGCTTTGATCAGTATGTTATCGTCAGTGGTTTGTTCTGGATGGAGCAGATTTTGAGTGAGGTCTGAAGACCTCATTGGCAGATGCTATTTGTTCTTGATAGGGCAGATTTTGAGTGAGGTCTGAAGATCTCATCAGCAGCTGTGTGTTTGTTCTTGATAGGGCAGATTGTGATTTTGGGGTCTGAAGACTTCAACAGGTGTTCCTTGATCTTGCACCCGGGGTCCTTATTATCAGTCACTTACTCTTGTCAGAACAGAATTATGGTCCTATCAGATGGTTATTCTCAGCAGATCAGATCAGGGGTTTTACACCGGGGTTTCGTCCTCATCAGTGACTGTTGATACCGAATCTCCACAGCAGCCACCTGGATATATTATTGCATACCTGCATCTTGCATTAGTTTACGCATTCATCTGCATTCCATTAACGTGTGTCTGTGTTGCAGGTACCGTTTCCCCGATCCAGGATTTTCCGTCTCCTACTGTTGTTATGGCTTCTCTCAGGAAGACTGTTGCGTACAAGTTCCCGACCCCCGATGTGTCGAAGCTGATTGGTTTGATAGCCCTGGTAGGGAATTCTGTGAAGGATAGGTTCAGGAAGTCTTATGGCAAGTTGCTTAGTCTGGTCTACAAACCCTCTGCGTCTGAGTTGAATGGGTTACATGCTCTTCTGCAGTTTTATGATCCTCCCTTGAGGTGTTTCACTTTTCATGACTTCGTTCTCGCGCCGACATTGGAAGAGTATGCTGATATGTTGAGTGTGCCTATCAAAAGGCAGATGCCTTTTGTCCACATGGATGCTGAGCCTGATCTGGTTAGCTTGGCTTCCTCACTCCATTTGAGCGCCTCCGAGTTAGTGGTGACGAGTTGGAACAAGGTCCCAGGGTTCTCTCTGCAGTTTCTGATAGCTAAGGCTCAGCAGTGTGCTAAGGACAAATGTTGGGACGCCTTCAGCGCCATCCTTGCTTTATGCATATATGGCATCATCCTATTTCCCAGCATGCCTGATTTCGTAGATTTTGATGCATTCCATATTTTTGCCTCAGGGAATCCAGTCCCTACTCTAATCGGAGACGTTTACCATTCAGTGCATTACAAGAATGAGAACCGGAGAGGGAAGAATGTTTCATGCTGCGTACCATTGCTGTACAAGTGGTTTGATAGTCATTTGCCCAAGAGGAGTTCTTCTGTCTTGTCTGCAGCCACAGCTGAGTGGCCTGAGCGTCTGATGGGTTTGTCTGCGGAAGACATTGTTTGGTTCGTTGACAGAAGCAGGTTAGGCACCGAGATGATCTTCAATTGTAGTGGGTTTCCTAACGTACCTCTGATAGGTAGGAAGGGTTGCATCAACTACAACCCATCGTTGCTAGTTCGTCAGTTTGCATATGTTTTGAGGAATCCACCGAAGGAAGAAGAGGTACGGGAATCTCTGTACCTCACGGGTATTCTAGAGGGGGAGTTGTTGTCCAAGCTTCAGTATGCGTGGAACAATATCAGCACGAGAGGAAAGTCTTTGTTGGGGAAGAGCGACAACCAAGCTTATCCTCCTTATTCAGATTGGATCAGAGCCAGAGCCAGCGCTATAGGGATGCCATTCCCTCATGTCAGACCGGAGAGTCCTCCACCAGTCGAAGAGCCTACCACTGTGTCCATTCATCAGCACAACCAGGTATTAGCTGAGCGTGATGAGCTGAAGAGGGCAAATGCACAATTAGAGAAGGAGTTAGCTCAGCTTCGAAGTGAGAGGAACGAAGCCGTGCATGCTCTCAAAAAGCAAACAGAGTCGGTGAGCCAGCTGAGCACAGACTTGGCAAAACAGATTGCTGATCGGGAACGCTTAGGTCAAGACTTCAGAGTTGCTAATGATGTGCTGGCTACGAAGAAGACGCATCTGGAGGAAGCATACCGGAGAATATCTAAGTTCGACCAGCATTGGAAGACTTCCATGGCCACCAGGAAGGATCGAGAAGACAAGCTGATGCTGCAGATTTCTAAGCTAGAGACTGAAGTGAAGGACAGTGAGCGGAGGTTTGATGAAGAGACCGCCCGCAGGTACTCCGCTGAAGCCCGTCTCAACAAAGCCATTGCTAGCCTGAAGGAGCATAAGCTGATGTTTGAGTCTAAGAAGCGGAAGCTGGAAGATTGCTTTGGCGAAGGCGCTTGGGAGAGTTCAGTTCAGGGGCTTCAGCATACTATCAGGCAGAGGGAACTACTCGTTGAGGGGTTGCTCACTTCGCCAGATCATTCGGAGACAAAGGAGTTATTAGCAGAGTATTATGCCCGTGGCCGTACTTGACTAGTTATATCCCTGTTGTTTTTGATCTTTGATGTATGCTGACCATCACCAGACTTGTTGGCTGAGGTCATGCTGCTGATTTGTACTCGCTGATACTGTGTACAGCCTTGACAGGCCTTTCCATATATATATATATGATTGATGTTTCCATGATTGGGCTCGGATTTCTTCTTCCTCTTGTTATTATCAGCACCGTCACTAAGGCACTAGGGTCGGGGAAAAATCTCCCACGCACACAGACACACGCATGCATCTGCATGAAGCATATATGCATGATGTATATCTTATTGCTTTTCCTAACCTTTATTATTAACAGGTTTTTTCAGGTTCCGCGCTGCTTTCGATCTCCAGGATTGATCAAAGACCCATCCACCGCTACTCAACTCGCGCTAATCAGACAAGAATCATGGACCAGGTACAGTCAGATGTTCAAGAGCTCCGTGAGCGGATGGATCGTTTTATGGAGCTGATGCAGGTGGTCGCGAATGGTCAAGATCAGCTTCGTACTCTGGTTCAACCTCTGATCTCCAGGGTTGACAGTAATGGCATACTTCATGGAGGGGCCGTGCCTACTCCTCCTCAAGGGGATACTCCACAGAACGTTGTTCCTGCTGCCGGGGGCAACGGCAGTGCTAACGGCAATCTGATGACTAATCTCGGACTCAACGCGGCGGGCGCCGTCAATGGTAGTTTGGGAGCCAATGTTAACATGGGGCCGGTCAACGGCAATGCCGGTGCAGGAAATTTGGTGGTGCCTCAACCGTGGCTGGAGGACCATCAGGATGATATATTCTCTCAGAGAGGTATAGAGGCAGAGTTGAATGCCGAGGCTCGACTCAGGTTTAAGGCGCTGGAAGACAAGATGAGAAGTATAGAAAATCAGAACACATTGGGCGTTGACATGTCCAACCTCGGGTTGATTGCTGACTTTAAAGTACCCCACAAGTTCAAGAAGCCTACCTTTGAGAAGTATAAGGGCACCACTTGCCCCCGGGTCCACCTCCGATCTTATTATAGAAAGATGTCCGCTTATTCTGACGATGAGAAGTTGCTGATGCACTTCTTTCAGGATAGTCTTTCTGGTCCATCACTCGAATGGTATATGGGCTTGGAGCCCGCTGCTGTGCGCACCTGGAAAGAGCTTGCAGAAGCGTTTGTTCTCCACTATCAATATAATAGCGACTTGGCTCCCAACCGAGTTCAGCTTCAGAATCTCTCACAGCGGAACAATGAAAGCTTCAAAGAATACGCCCAGCGGTGGCGTGAATTGGCTGCTCGGGTTCAACCGCCGATGGTTGAGCGTGAGTTGGTGCAAATGTTCGTGGCTACCCTTCCCGGAATCTACTATGAAAAGCTGGTCAGTGGCATGTCGGGAACATTCTCGGCTCTTATCACTTTGGGCGAGCATGTTGAGAACGGTATAAAGATCGGAAAAATTCAGGGCGAATCATCCTCAGCTGGAGGAGGTAGCAAGAAACCCTATACTGGCAAGCGTCGAGAGGGAGATGCCAGTGCTGTCACTAATGCTAGGAGAAAGGGCAAGGGCCCTCAGTCTCAGATTGCTAGCATAAACATCCCAGCTGCTCCGCCGCAGCCGCAGCCGCAGCAACCTCAGCAGCAGAATAATCAGGGGTATAAAAGATATCAGAATCGGGCTCCTATGGCAAGCCGTCAGTTTGATACTCCACCTATGTCATATGCACAGCTTCTGCAAACTTTGCTGCAGCTTCAGCTAGTTCAAAAGAGGACGTTGGCTCCCTTAACAGGGGCGCCACCACCGGGGTATGATGCCAGTGCTACTTGTGAGTTCCATACTGGGGCACCTGGCCATACGATTGAGAATTGTAAAGCTTTTAAGCACAAAGTCCAGGACTTGGTGGACGCCAAGGTTATCAACTTTTCTGACAACGTGCCCAACGTCACCAAGAATCCGATGCCTCATCATAAGGGGGGCGGGGTGAATGCTGTCATCACCGAGGAGAGTGCGGACTTGCTGACTGATGTCAAAGATTTGAAGACGCCGTTGAGTTTTGTCAAGGCTAAGTTGCTGAAGAAGGGCTTCTTTCCTGGATGTGGAGAATTATGTATGGCTTGTGCTACGCTTCCTGATGGGTGTGAGCAGCTGATCGAAGGTATCCAAAGTCTGATGTCCGAGGGTATTTTACAGTTCAGCCGGAGCGTTGAGAGCACATCAGTGGAAGTTGTGCTGAAGCAGGCAGACGAAGTTGCTACCATTACCATTCCTCGCCACCCTATTACTATTTCTGCGCCTCGTCCGCCTACTATTACCATCACCAGGGCCGGACCAATCCCATTCGAGAGTACTAATGCCGTTCCATGGCACTATGGCGCCGAAGTTTATTGTAATGGTCAGAAGATAGAGCTTGAGCCGTTCGGGTCCACTATGCAGAATCTTACTGAGGTCAGTGGTATCACTCGGAGTGGTAGAGTGTTCGCACCAGCAGAGGTTGCAGCAAAGAAGGTGGTCCGGGCTGACGCTGTGGATAAGGGTAAAGGTAAAGCTGTCGAAGAGGTCCCCGCAGGGGCAGAGAAGGACTTGCTGGTTAAAGATGCTGAAGAGTTCATGCGACTAATCAAGAAGAGTGACTACAAGATTGTAGATCATCTTCATCAGACTCCGTCAAAGATCTCGATTCTTAACTTGTTGTTGTGCTCTGAGGCGCACCGCAACGCATTGCTGAAGGTATTGAATGCTGCATACGTGCCGCAGGAGATATCAGTGAATCAACTCGAGGAAGTAGTAGCCCATGTCAATGCCGGTAATGGGCTGGGATTTACAGATCTGGAGCTGACTCCTAAGGGAAGAGATCACAACAGCGCCTTGCACGTCTCAATAGAGTGCAGAGGCACGATTATGTCACATGTCCTGGTGGATACGGGTTCCTCGCTTAACGTGCTTCCGAAGAAGGCACTGATGAAGTTGGATACCCGTGGACTGCTGTGCACGCCCAGTGATCTGGTCGTGAAAGCCTTTGACGGAACCAAGCGCCACGTCTTCGGAGAGCTGACCCTGCCAATTCAAGTTGGTCCAGAGACGTTCAATGCGGTTTTCTATATCATGGATATCATACCCGCCTATAGTTGCCTCTTAGGTCGGCCATGGATCCATTCTGCTGGTGCCGTGACGTCCACGCTGCATCAGAAGCTTAAATATGCTGTTGGGGGCAGCATAGTGACAGTCTGTGGAGAGGAGGACATCATGGTAAGCCACCTGTCGTCCTTCAAGTACGTTGAAATGGATGGTGAGATCCATGAGACTCTTTGCCAGGCTTTTGAAACCGTCAGAGTGAAGGAGGTGGCTCCCGTCGTCGCAGTGAAGCAAGAGTTGAACCTCTCCTCGTTTAAGGAAGCTAGAGCCGTTGTCGAAGCTGGTTCCACCCCAGGCTGGGGGCATGTTTTGGATATACCAATCAAACAGGATAAGTTTGGATTGGGATATTCTCCGCAAGCTGGAGCTTCATCTTCTTCTGGCAGCTCGTCTCGTGGGAAAGGGCCGATCCTATTCACCAAGGGGGGAGTAATTTTCGAAAGCATCAACGCTGCGTCGGAGGACAGCGGAGACAGTGATTGCGATCTTGACGCCTGGATTCAACCGAGCAAGCCGGGAGAGCACCTCCACAATTGGACCATCAAGGAGATTATCAAACCGACAAGTGAAGAGTAATGATTTGCTTTTTACAATCTTTGTACAACCCTATGCCCTGCCCGGGGCATAGTGGTTTTACTGTCAGGGCCTTGTTGGATTATGTGTATGCATTTTGTTAATAAATAAAAGGCGTTTTCTTCGTAATCAAATATTGTGTTCTCTGTTATTCCTGTTTTATGTTTATTTCGAAAAACAGCAAAATGGCAACGGGGTTCGTGCTAACCTGCATATTCCTGCTTTAAACTTAACCCTTGTTATTGCAGGATCCACGTAACAGACGACATCGACTCTGGACCCTCTACGGCACACTACGACTTTGATTGCCCGATCTATCAAGCCGAGGATGAGATTGATGAAGACGAAGACCTTCCGGAAGAGTTGGCCCGCTTGTTGAGACAAGAGGAGAAGGTTATTCTGCCTCACGAGGAGGATGTTGAGATTGTAAATCTGGGTTCTGAGGAGCTCATCAGAAATGTCAGAGTTGGGGCTGCGCTGCAGAAGGATGTCAAGCATAGGCTGGTCGAGATGCTTCGAGAGTATAGTGACGTCTTTGCTTGGTCATATGAGGATATGCCCGGACTCGACACTGATATCGTGGTTCATCGCTTGCCGTTGCGAGAGGATTGCCCTCCAGTCAAGCAGAAGCTCAGGAGGACGAGACCAGACATGGCTGTAAAAATCAAAGAAGAGGTCCAGAAGCAGTTGGACGCAGGATTTCTAGCCGTTACCACTTACCCTCCGTGGGTCGCCAACATAGTGCCTGTACCGAAGAAGGACGGTAAGGTACGCATGTGCGTCGATTATCGGGATTTGAACAGGGCGAGCCCTAAGGATGACTTCCCGTTGCCTCATATCGATGTGTTGGTCGACAATACAGCCCAGTTTTCCGTGTTTTCATTCATGGATGGCTTCTCCGGTTACAATCAGATTAAGATGGCACCGGAGGACATGGAGAAAACGACGTTTATTACCCCCTAGGGAACATTTTGCTATAAGGTAATGCCCTTCGGTCTGAAGAACGCAGGGGCCACTTACCAGCGAGCAATGGTAACTTTGTTTCATGATATGATTCATCATGAAATCGAGGTCTATGTTGATGACATGATTGCAAAGTCCCAAACGGAGGAAGAGCATTTGGTCAATTTGTTGAAGCTGTTTGAAAGGCTTAGGAAGTTCAGGCTGAGGCTGAATCCTAACAAATGCACTTTTGGAGTGCGGTCTGGAAAGTTACTGGGGTTTATCGTTAGTGAACGAGGTATTGAAGTTGACCCTGCGAAAATAAAAGCTATCCAAGAAATGCCAGCGCCGAAAACAGAGAAAGAAGTTCGCGGTTTCCTGGGCCGAATAAACTACATTGCGAGGTTTATCTCTCAACTCACGGCCACTTGTGAACCGATGTTCAAGCTTTTAAAGAAAGATCAGGCTATCACTTGGAATGAGGATTGCCAGAAGGCATTCGACAAAATAAAGTAGTATCTTCAAGAACCTCCAATCTTGATACCCCCAGTGGCTGGACGACCATTAATCATGTACCTGACGGTTCTGGAGAATAGTATGGGGTGTGTTCTCGGTCAGCACGACGAGACGGGCAGAAAAGAGCATGCCATTTACTATTTGAGTAAAAAGTTCACTGAGTGTGAATCTCGATACTCGATGCTGGAGAAGACGTGTTGTGCATTAGCTTGGGCTGCCAAACGTCTACGACAGTATATGCTCAACCACACCACTATGCTGATTTCGAAGATGGATCCGATCAAGTACGTCTTCGAGAAGCAGGCTCTTTCGGGCAGGATTGCCAGATGGCAGATGGTGTTAACAGAGTATGATATTCAGTACGTCTCTCAGAAAGCCATTAAGGGGGGCGTATTGTCTGATTACCTTGCCGAACAGCCGATCGAAGACTACCAGCCGATGAAGTTCGAATTCCCTGACGAGGACATTATGTTTCTCAAGGCGAAGGATTGTGATGAGCCATTGCCCGACGAAGGACCAGATAGGAAGTCTCAGTGGAAGTTGATATTCGACGGAGCGGTTAATTCCTATGGAAGTGGTATCGGGGCTATCATTACGACTCCTCATGGATCCCACATCCCTTTTACTGCGAGACTGACGTTTCCAGTTACCAATAACGAAGCAGAGTATGAAGCATGTATTATGGGTCTAGAAGAGGCGATTGATTTGCGAATCAAGAATCTAGACATATATGGTGACTCAGCGCTTGTAATCAATCAGATTAAAGGGGAGTGGGAAACTCGTCAAGCGAATCTAGTGCCGTACATGAATTATGCCAGGAGGCTGCTTCCGTTCTTCGACCGAGTAGAGCTTCATCATGTACCCAGGGCTGAAAATCAAATGGCTGATGCTTTAGCCACGTTGGCTTCTATGTATAAAGTCAATTATTGGAATGAGGCTCCAAGAATTGTACTTTCGCGTCTTGATAGACCGGCATTTGTCTTTGCAATCGAGGATGCCACTGACAGCAAGCCATGGTTCCACGATATCCAGACCTTCCTTATGACTAAGGAGTATCCTGCGGGTGCGTCTACCCAGGATAAGAAGACTCTGAGGAGGCTATCTGGAAACTTTTATCTCAATCCTGACGGAGTGCTGTATAAGAGGAACCACGATCTCGTGCTACTCAGATGTGTGGATGAAAAAGAGGCGAGTATGCTCATGGAGGAAGTCCATGAGGGCACATTTGGTACGCACGCCGGCGGGCATGCCATGACAAGAAAGATCCTGAGAGCAGGGTATTACTGGCTGACTATGGAGTCGGATTGCTTCAGATTCGCGAGGAAATGTCACAAATGCCAGACTTATGCTGATAAAGTTCATGTGCCGCCGTGCCCATTGAATGTCATGTCCTCCCCTTGGCCGTTCTCCATGTGGGGCATCGACATGATAGGCAAGATCGAGCCCACCGCATCCAATGGTCATCGTTTAATTCTGGTAGCTATCGACTACTTCACCAAATGGGTGGAGGCAGCCTCGTATGCTAATGTAACCAAACAGGTGGTAGCTAAGTTCATAAAGAGGGACATCATCTGTCGCTATGGAATTCCCGAACGGATCATTACTGATAATGGTTCGAATTTGAATAATAAGATGATGAAGGAGCTGTGCCAGAGCTTCAAGATTGAACACCACAACTCATCTCCTTACAGGCCGAAGATGAATGGCGCTGTTGAAGCGGCCAACAAGAACATCAAGAAGATTGTTCAGAAGATGGTTGTGACGTACAAAGATTGGCACGAGATGTTGCCGTTTGCCTTGCACGGTTATCGTACAACGGTGCGTACGTCGACCGGGGCAACTCCTTTCTCCTTGGTGTATGGTATGGAAGCTGTCCTACCGTTAGAAGTGGAGATTCCCTCTTTGCGAGTTTTGGTTGATGTAAAATTCGATGAGGCAGAATGGATTACGAATCGCTTGAACCAACTCAGCCTGATGGACGAGAAGAGGTTAGCATCGATCGCATTTGGTCGTCTGTACCAAAGCCGAATGAAGAAAGCTTACGATAAGAAGGTGCGCCCCCGAAGCTTTCAGACGGGTGATCTCGTCCTGAAGAAGATTCTTCCGCCACAGTCCGATCACCGGGGCAAGTGGACTCCGAATTACGAAGGGCCGTATGTCGTCAGCAAGGTCTTCTCAGGAGGAGCTTTGTTGTTATCTACGATGGATGGTGAAGATTTTGCATCCCCGGTGAACGCGGACGCAGTTAAAAAATACTTTGCTTGAAAGAGACCCGCTGGACAAAAAAGAAAGAGTCCAGGCAAAAAAGGGGCATCCCGGCGAACCAAAAACAGAATAAAAGGTTCGGGAAAAAATTAGGGATATATTGAAAAATGTACACCCGTGAAGTCGAAAACCTACACTGGGCGGCTTCGGCAAAAAAGGGTATCCCGGTGAACTGAAAACCCGAAAGGGCGGTTCACGCAAAAGTTAGGGATTGGAATAAGCAAATAACTGCGTTCCGCGTGTGGACTTTCATTGTTTAGTGGTTCGGAAGACCTGAGGGCCGTTTATCTGACTCAATCTCTTCCAAAGCTGAAGCGTCGGAGAGGTATCAAAGTCGAGTGGGTCTTAGAGGGATCAACTCATGGTGTTCGTCTACGCCTCGATTGCCAACATTTGTATATACTGATGTATATTTATGTTTTCTTTTTCGTGCGGCTTCCTCATTCCAGGAGTTTGCCTCTGTTGTAAAACATTTTTGCCCATTCAGGGGTTCATCATCAATAAAATGCACAGCAATTCTACTTGTCTGTTTAGCATTTATCTGTTTTGTTTACGAATAAAAACGCCGATGTTTTTGATAAAATGCGCATACAGAAACTTACGGGCCTAGGCCCATTGATTGTTGAAACAATTGATTAACTGAATATTGTCACGAGATAATAACCTGGATAGGACCCTTTGAGGAGGGAGTCTTGTTTCGTTTGTTTGTGTTGTTGCAGGAGTAGTACCTTCCGGAAGATGTGCAGAGTGCACCCCCGAAGCAGGATTCTTCCCCAGCACCGGGTCACAAGTGCAGATTTCGTAAAAATGGTCGGGTGCCGAAGCTCGTGCTTTCCCCAGTAAAGTCACCGAAGCAGGTGTCTCTCCCCAGCACCGGGTCGCAAGTGCAGATTTCGTAAAAATGGTCGGGTGCCGAAGCTCGTGCTTTCCCCAGTAAAGTCACCGAAGCAGGTGTCTCTCCCCAGCACCGGGTCGCAAGTGCAGGTTTCGTAGGGAATTGGTCGTACGCCGAAATATGCAGTAACTAATGGTGTCAGACTGAAGTCTCCAGTGGAATTGAGATTCCCCACCAGAGTCATGTTCTCTCCTGAAGTTGGATGATTCCCTCTTCCCCAGTAGAATGTTGGTGCAGCTGATGTTGTATTCCCCTGCAGAGTTGCACTCTCCCCCGAAGTCAGATGATTCTTTCTTCCCCGGCGAAATTGAAATTCCGCACCAGAGTCGTACTCTCCCGTGAAGTAGAATGATTTCTCTCCCCGGCTGAGTCCGCAGAAAAGCAGAATCCTTGGAAGCAATTGGGACCATGAGTGGATTTTCCCTAGCAGATGTTGAACAGCTGATGCTGTATCTCCCCAGGGTCGCGTACTCTCCAGCGAGGCAGAATGACTTCTCCTTCCTCAGCCGAGTTTGCAGATGCCCAGGAGGGCCGAGTCCTTGAAGGTTGATCAAATCATGATTGGTCTTTCCCCAGCGGAGTGTGGAGCAGCTGAAGTTGTTTCCCCACAGAGTTATCCTCCCCAGAAGAGTAGCCGAGACGGCCGCGCAGTTTATTCTCGCGATGGATACCCGCGGGTCCGAGTAGAGCTTCGTCCCCCCGCAGCAGATCAACTGAAGTTGTTTTCCCTGCAGCAGTCAATGGAAGATCATTTCCCCAGACCGAGCCTGATTGATATTGGCGGGTCCATGTTCTCCTCAGCAGGATGATTCCTCTGTCTGAGTAGTTCTTTCTCCTTGACAGGAGGATTTCCCTATCGACATTTATTTTTTGCGGACGGGATCGCATCATTGTGCATGACTGCATATCATTTAACGTTGCATAGCATTGTGCATGATTGCACAGCATTTAGCATAAATGCATATCATTCCCACCGTGTGGGGCATAACGCAGAAGCATATGCATCATAAACATGACCTAGGTCGTTGTCATTCTTGTTTTACAGGTGTTCAGCCAAGAGACCAGTTGCTCAGCATGATTCCTGACTTTCTCTCCAACGAGGTCACTTTCTTAGAATGATTCTTAAGACCCCGGTGTAATCCCCACAGTCGCTTGGCTCAAGATGATTTTGAGATCCCCAGCAAAGCCTTCAGTCCAAGACGACTCTTGAATTCCTCAGCAGGGCCGTTTGCTTAAGATGATTCTTAAGACCTCAACGCAGGTTCCCGAATGGTTTGCTTAGGATGTTTCTTGAGCTCCCCAGTAGCGTCCCCAGCAAGAGTTGCCCAGGAAGATTCCTGGAACACCCAGCAGAATAAAATCTCCAGAATGGTTATCAGTACAAGATGATTCTTGAAGGTGCCTGACGGATTTGTTTGTTCAAGAGATTCTTGAAACCCCTAGCAGCATGATATGTCTGCTCCAACAGTGTTGTCTAATCTGAAGATTGACTGCGTAAACGCCTGAAGGCGGTATCAGAAGGTTCCTGTGAGCTCAGATGTCCTTGTTGATGAATCAACGTGTGGCTGAAGACAAGGTTCCAAGATTTTGTATTCAAAGTGATCCGTGTTGGCCTGAAGACCAAGTCAGTTATCCTGAGGTGATGATTGATTGCGATCAAGTGAATAGTATTTCTTCTGACTGAAGTCGAAGATGTTTCTCCAGCTGAAGCGGAGTCTTGCCTGAAGGCAAAGTGTTTGAATCCCCGTAGAGTCATGAATGGCTCAGGATACCATTTCTCTGACTGAAGTCATAGATTTCCCAAGCTGAAGCGAAGGCGCCTAAAGGCAAGGTTATCCCCAAGGTCATGAATGACCTAGGATTCATTTTTTCGGACTGAAGGCCGAAGTATATCCCTGACTGAAGTCACGGATGCTCTATAGCAGAGGCGGGGTTGCCTGAAGGCAGATCCATGTATCCTTGAAGGCCAAGGACCATTTCTTTAGACTGAAGTCGAAGATACCTCCTGCAGAGTTGCCGACGGGCAAAGTTTACATCCTTGAAGGTCAAGGATGTTTATCTTCAGAAGTACTTGAAGATCTTTTCTAGCTGAAGCTGGAATCGCCGACGGGCAGGGTTTCATCTATCTTCAGAAGAACTTGAAGATTCTCCAGCGGATCTGGAAGTGGCCAGGGGCCAGGGTTTCATCTATCTTCAGAAGAACTTGAAGATTCTCCAGCGGATCTGGAAGTGGCCAGGGGCCAGGGTTTCATTCGTATTCAGAAGTACTTGAAGATCTTTTCTAGCTGAAGCTGGAAATGGCCAGGGGCCAGGGTTTCATATATCTTTAATGTTGAAGTTCTACGGCGGGCAGCGTGCAGCAGTATTCCGATGTTCGTTATGGTTCTGAGGGTTACCCCCAGATCAGAGTGTGCTCGGTTAAGTCTCTCAGTCCCGGCGGAGTAGTTTCAAATACGCAAGTGTACCTTTTGTTCCATTCACCAGGGGTGAACCCCAGGTCGGAATTGTTCAGGGTTGCATCATTTTGTCCAGCGGCGAGGTTGGATGTTTGTTCGACGGCGAGGTTGAACGTTTGGATTTGGCGGCGAGGTCAGATCATCATTTGTCCAGCGGCGAGGTTGGATGTTTGTTCGACGGCGAGGTTGAACGTTTGGATTTGGCGGCGAGGTCAGATCATCATTTGTCCAGCGGCGAGGTTGGATGTTTGTTCGACGGCGAGGTTGAACGTTTGGATTTGGCGGCGAGGTCAGATCATCAGTTGTCCGGCGGCGAGGTTGGATATTTGTTTGACGGCGAGGTCAGACTCTTTAAATCCCCAGTAAAGACATTTGTTTCCGACGGCGATGTCAGATTCAGTTTTCCAGCGGCGATGTTGGGCGTGTCAAGGTGATCCAGTCTTCCGACGGCGATGTTAGGTGACGCAGATCCTTTAGTTCTCCAGCGGCGATGCGGGGTACTTTGTTTAGAGATGTATTTTCTCCAGCGGCGATGCGGGGTATTTTGTTCAGTGTTGTATTCTCTCCAGCGGCGATGCGGGGTATTTTGTTCATTGTTGTATTTTCTCCAGCGGCGATGTTGGATATTTCGGTGATTCAGGTTTAGGTCTCCGGCGGCGATGTTGGGCGCTTGTTTCCCCGAGTTATGGTTGTTCTTGACGGCGATGTCAGATGATTTGGTGTTCCAGCGGCGATGTTGGGCGTTCCTCAGAATCTTGTTTGACGATAATGTCAGGTGGTTTAGTCTTCCAGCGGCGATGTTGGGTGATGTGGTTGTCTGAAGGCAATATCAGAAGAAGTTAACGAGGATAACTGGAGGCGATGTCAGATCAATATCTCTCCAGCTAGCGGCCGTGCAGCTAGCATTGCAATATTCGAAGATTTGTTCCCCGCAGAGTACCGTGTACTCGTGCAGTTGGCAAATTTTCGGGTTTACCGGTATTCAATCGTCTCGCACCTTGATTGGTTGAGAGCCGTTCGCTTCTCACCCAGTCAGGTTCAAGCCGTTTGAATAGGGGCAGCTGTTGCACCCCAAAATTTGACCAACAATTATTTATTCATTAAGTGTTTGAAAATGGATACCTTCATCAAGAGATCTTCAGAGGAATTGGGTGAAACCAGGGTTGTGTGCTTCATAGCTTGAGAGTTGTGGGTGCTCCTCAGATGATTCTGAGACTGTGAGAATGAACTTGATATTTTGAGAAAGCATATGAGATGTCTTGATAGCCATCATGAAGCCCAGAGAGGCCATTAGGCAAGAATTCAGATGATTCAACCATGATTGGTAGAATTAGGGTTTTGACTGGGTCAACCCTAGATCAGCTGAAGATTTGGAGAAGGTTGAGACCCAATCCAAGGGCCATGAGATCATGGAATGATGTATGGATATGTTATAAAGATGATTCCTAGGCCAACTCATCATGATTGAGGAGTTGGAGAAGTTTTGAGTTAGGGTTTCTGAGGATTGGCAGTGAAAAAACCCTAGTTTGATCCCTATCTTCCAGGCAGTTTTAGCTCTAGATGTGATTGATATCTCATCTTCCCCACAACATGAATGTTGTAGAGCTTGTTCTTAGCTTTAATTTTAGTGGTGGAAGTCCTTGATAGGAGTTACAGAGCTCAAGTTATGGTTTTGACAAATTACAGGTCAGCTGAGGTGTGTGAATCTGGGTCCTTGAAAGTCACCCAACTTGCAGACAACTTTTGCCCTAGTAGGATGATTCCTATGATTTCTTGGTCAACATGAATGTTGAAGGGCATCTTCTTAGCTTTAATTTGAGTGGTAGAAGTCCTTGATAGGATTTGTGGAACTCAACTTATGGTTTGAACAAGACAAGGGTATTTTGGTCATTTGTCAGTTATAGGTCATTTTAGCCAATGCCTAAAACTCCTATTTCCAAGCCTCAAATGGAAAAACTCAAAACATGAAAGTTGTTCAAAATGTGATTTTAAGTCTAGAAAGAAGGTCATGAATTGTTGAAAAAGCTTGGAGCATGGATATTTTAAAATGGTCAAAATGACTTGAAAAGGGCTTATAAGTTTGAAAAGTTGAATTTGAAAATTGGTTTGGAGGATCTAGGAATCCAAAATAGGTCATCGAATATATTATTTTGATTGGAAACATTATTTTGAGAACTTTGGTTCAAATAGATTTTTCATTTGAGGTCTAAAAAAGGGACTTTCTTTGTAAATCTATTACTTGCATTATAAGGCAATGTTGAAAAACCTTACACAAGCCAAATGTAAGGGCTGATTTCCTTCATACACACTTAATATCTCATGTAAAGACATATTCAAGGGATTTTGGCAAGGTATGAAAGAAGATATCATGATATTTCAAGTTCTCATGTGGTGATATTTTCAATACTTTCTAGAAAGATCTAGATGATTCTAGCCTCTTCCACCACTTGTTATTTAAAGAGGGCCATGAAGAGAGTTCAAAGGTTGGTGAAAGTTGAAGAATTGAGGAGAGAAGAAGGAGATTCGAGCTAGGGTTTCAAGGTGTACCATAACTGCATTTCAAGAGAAAAGTCACTACTACAAGCTCTCATCTTCAAGGATTTTGCATACAGAAAGTAAAGCACCATTGGAAGATCACTGTGGAGAAGTTACAAGGCTTGAATCGTGCCATAGCATCACCTCCTTCTCATTCTTGACAGGTTCTTTTCCTTCTCCTTTTCACCTTAATTATGCGTAGATATACCATGATTTAGGCATAGAATGGATAGGCTAAGTTAGATGATGAGATCTTGAGACTTTGAGCATGATTCATGGAGGTTGAAGTTTTGGCATGAAACTTTGGAGATCAAGAACACGCACCCTAGGCCACTATATTCTTAGGTTTTTAGCTCAGCATGATCCCCTTAGCATGAGGTATAATCCTGATTAATATGAGATCATTTCATAACCATGCAAACCAGAGCATAAGAATGGAGGACAAGACTTGCAGCCTTCGTATCTCCTTCTTGAGGGAGAATTAGAAGATTCTAGCACCGTGGTTGTGTAGAGGGAGAGGAGTAGATGAATTTTGATGTTTGGATCGTGAGGAATGATTGAGAGTTGAGGGAGATACGTGGAGTAGAAGTTGCTTGCATGAGAGCTGGTTCTGAAACCCTAGTTTGGTTCGTTGGGGAAGACGTAATCACCATCGTCCATCTCCTTTGAATATTTGACTAATTCATCTCAACCAACGGCCCAGATCAGTCCAAGAAAACGGAGGGAATTTTCAAAAACCAAAACGCTGCGTTTGGTTTAGTGACCGTGTGGGCTTTAGCCAGCTGTTCTATCCGCACCCCCCTTTTATTTGGCCCAAATGAAATGAACTGGCGCGTGTTGCTGTTTCCACCCCCTCCCTTTTATATTATTTTGATTTCTTTTTAATTCTCTTAATATTTTTGCCATCTTATAAAATTCATTAAAAATTGATAAATGATGATTTTTTGGTCATTCTTTTTTCTATGATTAGATAATTTTGTGTAGAAAAATATAAAAATAAAAATGAAATTTTATTTTTAATGTGGATTTTTTTTGTGGTATTTTCTTTTAAATAGGGTATTTTATTTCTTCTAGTTTGTACCTTATCTTGCAAGAATTGTTTTAGGACCTTCCCTTAGGTTTTTTAATTCATTCTTTTTTGTGTGATTAGATATTGAACCCTAGTTTCATGTAGGATTTATCTCTTGATTTTAGAAATTAAATTTGATGTAGTTTGATAGTTAGACATTTAGGTGCTCTAATTAGGGTTTTAGGATGTGTACTTGAACTTCAACATTTTATTTTTGGGGTTTTTAGGACAAATTAGTGTATGGGGAATATATGGGTTAAGGGTAAGTATGTATAGAATCCCCTAGAATTTTACTAGAATATTTCTTGGTGTTTTAGTATTTTTCATTGATTTTTGAATGTATGGATAGTATGTGTGTTGCTTAAAGGCATAAGTTGTATTGTTGTGTTTTCTTTCCTTCTCTTTTGAGTGTGTGAGCTTTGAAGATTGAGTTGAAGACCCTGTGGATCATCATGGAAGCTTTGAAGACCTTGCAGAGGAGTCTAGTATAGTTTTTGTTGTTTTGTTTATAGGTTGATAGGTGCATAGGCAGAGCCCTAGATAGAATACTTTGTTCAATAAACAAGGAGTGTCTTGTTCACCTCCTTTCTTCTCTGTGACATAGAGTCCCTTAAGGGTATTCACCTCTCTCCTTTGGAGGGATTAGTGACCTTGCCCTATAAGGTAGAACTTTGAGAGAGCCTTTCCTTTGATGTTAAGTCCTCAATGGCATCCTTTGGAAGTCAGTGAGTACTGTAACATCCCCCACTCATCTTGTTGACTGAATCTTGTTTGCTGGAGCATTGGAGCCATTGAAGATAGAAGCTATGGCCTTTAAGAGGATGATTCCTTGAAGATTATTGAAGTCTGAAGACTCTGTGAAGACCAAGTTGATGCCTGAAGATCCCTGAAGGTAGTGAAGCCTGAAGGTAGAGCTGATCAAAGGAGCTGAAGCTCAAGGGAGAAGATGAGTTGATACTCATGTTGTAGGGTTGATACCTGGAAAGCAAGTGATCTCTGAAGTCTGAAGACTGGGTTGCTGCTGGAGGAGCTGAGGCTTTCTTCTGTTTTCTTTGATGTATTGTGTGTTTTGTCTGATTTGTCTGCTGCATTAGATTAAGCACATTTAGAATAAGTTCAGTCTAAGAGCATGAGTGCATCTGATTGTATTGTTATTGCTTGGCTTTGCTTGCGGGTATTCGGTAGAGCCCAGCTCCCTTGCCCATGTGTTTATTTTGCTTGATAGCATGATCTCATTTTCTGTCTGTATGGTTACAGTTTACTGTCATTTTGCTTGATAGCATGTTGTTTATTTCAGTATGATTACTGTTATTTCATGACTGGCTTGAGGTCGAGACGAGCTTGTGGAGGCTGAAGCCCCACACACATTTCCTCCCTCACTTGCATTGCATGCATTTTACTGTTAAAGCTGATGCTTTTGCCTGTTTTGGCGTATCATTGACATGATCCCTTAGGACTCTCATTTCCTCTGATGAGGATTTGATGATAGACTTTTAGGTTGAAACCTATGCATGACAACATCTAGGAGTTCCCTGTTCAAACCTCAACCATAGGATGAATCCATGGCATGATAACAGTAGGACTTGATAGTCTCCCTCCTAGTTGGGCCTGTTCTCTTCTCATCTCGAAACAGTTTAAGATACAGTAATCATGAATGATTTCTTTCGTACGTTACGAGCCTTAAGCTATCTGAGAAAGGATTGTGGGAGAGTTTCTTTTCCACAGTCTGGATGTTTAGTATGGTACCCTTTGGGTGACATGCGACGCATTCAATCTCAGGTCATAGTCTCTAGTGCGGTTTAAATCGCAAACACAATAAAAAACACTTCTTTTAGGAGATAACCCGTAGTTTCCCGAACTACGTTTGCTCTGATCTTTCATACCAGATGAAAGTACGTAGGCATAGGATGCGATATCCTAGCGAGCAACCTTCCCCACCTTCACCCGTAGTTAGGCGAACTACGTTGACTCTGATTTCTCGTTCCAGACGGGAATACGTAGGCATAAAGCGCGACGCTTTGCCGAGTCATTTTTCTTTTCTTTTTCAGCCAGCCTTGATAGGTAGATAGATTATAACCAACCCGTCAGTAAACAAACAAGCGAGGATCCCGTCGAGTACGACGGACGTGAGGGGTGCTAATACCTTCCCCTTGCGTAACCGACTCCCGAATCCAGACAATGGTTGCGATGACCTTGTCTTACCCTTTTTCGTCAGGTTTTTCCGATCGTTTCCTTTCCCGCTCTGAGGGATAAATAACGAAAGGTGGCGACTCTTCTGTTTTGCCGGCACCTTATTTTCGCGCAAGCGACACATCTCACCTTGACCCCAACATGATTATTGTAGAGAATGATCATAGCTTTAATTTGAGTATTAGAAGTCCTTGATAGGGTTTGTAGAACTCATGTTATGAGTCATATAAGTTACAGGTCATCAGATGAATGTGAATTTGGAGCTTGAAAGTTAACCAACTTGCATAAAACTTTTTCCCTAGAAGGAAGTTTCACATGAACTTTTGGAAAACATGAATGTTGTTCCTTATCTTCTTAGCTTTCCAAAAAGTACTAGAAGTCCATGATTGGATTTGTAGAACTCAAGATATGAGCTTTGCAAGACAAGGGTATTTTGGGAAGTTGAGATTATAGGCCATTTTTTATTATGGGTCAATTTCACCATCTTACACATTTCAAATGGAATGTTTTTCAACTTGAAAGTTGTTCAAAATGATGTTATTTTTCCAACCATGCACCAAGACTCCATTGATATGGATTAGAATGAGAAATGTGTGAAGAAATTTTCATGAATGGATCATTAAAAGGCATTAAATGAGAAAATTCCAAATTAATTCATATTGGTTCAAAATGTTACAAGTTTGTGCATTTTTTGAAGGTAAATGATATTTGGAATATATTGGCATTGGTAGAATTCCAAGTTGAAGCACATCTCATGGACAATTTTGAGATTTCTTAAGTTTGAAGTTACATAATAAGGATCCCTCCATTTCCTCAGTTTAAATCATGACTGCTTGATCTGTTTGAGAGCCTTGACCGGTAGCACCATCGTGTGGATCAGATTCTATTTCATTTTGAACTGAGATTGACTAGCATATGTGGCGCATTAGGAAGCTTTGGATGAGTGGACTGGTATGCTGCTTGTGTGGCCAGGATTTGGTTTCAGCCCGTTTAATGAAACGCGGCGTTTCATTCAGTGTATCAATGTGCTACGTGGCGCATTAGGGAGCTTTATATGAGTTGACTAGTCTATTGATCTGATGGCTGTAGTATTTTCCAGATTTCTTTATTTCTTTTATTTCATTTTCTATTTTCTTTTATTCTTTTAATGCTTTTAATTCATTAAAAATAGAAATAATTGTCAAAAAAATATAAAAAAATTCATGATTGATCTTTGGAATGTCCCTGATTTTTGTATGCAATTTAATTGAATTTTTAGTGGATTTTCCATTTATTGTCATTTTTCCATTTTAATTAGGTGATTAAAAATGTTAAAAATGAATGATTTCTTTTCTGATTTTTGTGCTAGCTCATTGACTTGAATTTAGTTCTGAATTTTTGTATGATTGTTTTAGATATCTTGATAGAGTTGTATGATTTTTCTTTGGTTTTTTTAGAACTTTTAGGTATAGGTTTGAGATACATTTCTATGACCTTTCCCTTGTGATTCCCTTAAGCATATGTTTAAGTGTAGGATTTGTTTAGACTCTTTAGGTTCAGGTCTTGTCTCTAGATTTTGTACCATGATTCCTTAACACACTTAGGAAGCCTTAGAATTTTTCCTAGCCTTTTAGGATTGATTTTTCTATTTTTCCTAGAATTTGCAAGTTTATTGTGATTAGGGTGACCCTAATTTAGCTTACCTCATAGTTTAGTTTCTAAAGTGAACTTTAACTAACTTTAGGCTTCAAATTCCTTCTTGATAGAATAAAGCTTAGGTTGATACCTATTTAGAACAATTGTTAAGACTTGATAGAGTTTCTAAATCCATTAGTTTAGGTGATCCTTGTAACTAATCATTAGGATTTCTTAGAAGTTTCTGTGATGGCTTCTTTCCCCTGTGTGGTTTCTTTCTTGGGCTTTGCCATATCCTCCTTCCCCAAGTCTTGATGAGCATCCCTCTTGGGAGAGCCTAATCCTTCCTTTGGTTGGATTCTATGCATTCCTCAAGAGGTTGAGCCTTGGATTGACATTCATTAGCATGGTATATTCCTTTGGTTTATACTATCTTCCTCCTTCAAGTCTTGATAAGGAACCCTCTTGGGAGAGCCTAATCCTTCCTTTGGTTGGATTCTGTGCATTCCTCAAGAGGTTGAGCCTTGGGTTGACATTCATGGCATGGTATATTCCTTTGGTTTATACTATCTTCTTTCTCCAAGTCCCTTTATTAGGATCCCTCTTGGGAGAGCCTAATCCTTCCCTTGGTTGGATTCTGTGCATTCCTTAACAGGTTGAGCCTTAGATGGACATTCTATGTTGATACACCTTAACCAGATACCTTAGATTGACATCTAGGACCAACACCCAGTTTCTCTGTCCTATTGACATAGGATCCCTCTTGAGAGATCCTAATCCTTCCCTTGGTTGGATTCTGTGCATTCCTCAAGAGGTTGAGCCCATGATCGACTCTTGTGTTGACATACAACCAACCTGATGCAGCTTGGGATGATTTCCCTGTTGCTCATTTTGGTTACACTTTTCCTCCTTGATTGATTTGCTTGTTGCATTAGGATAGAGTTGCATAAGTAGAGACTTTTGTTTCGGTGCATGACTGCATTGAAAGGTTGAGGTGACCCTCCCTTTGCTTGTGTGTTTTGTTTGCTCTCTTTTCTTGCTTGCTTAGAGGTTGAGTTTCTCCCTCTGCTTGTATTTCTGCATTTCATTTGTATCTTTACTATTTGCTTCTCTGTTTTATCTACTTTATGATTTCAGCAGTTTGTTTGTGTTTCCCATTGACATGACCCCTTAGGACTCTTACTTCCTTTGATAAGGATAGTGATGACAGAACTTTAGGTTGAAACCTTTGCATGATAACATCTAGGAGTTCCCTGTTTCAAACTCAACCATAGGATGAATCCATGGCATGAAAACAGTAGGGTGCTTGATAGTTTCCCCTGTAGAGTTCTTTCTCCGCCTCATCTCCAAAACAATAGTAAAATACGTAATAAAGTAAAATTCATACCGTACGTTACGAGCCTTAAGCCACTTGGGAAATGATAATTGAGAGGTCTCCTCTCAATCATCTAGAGTGTTTAGTATACGTCCCTTGGACGATATGCGACGCATTCACTCCTAAGTCATAGTCTCTAGTGAAGTGTGAATTACAAACATTCATAAAAAACACTTCTTTCCGTAAAAGACAAAAACAAATATCAAACCTCTTTTTGCCCTGTGGGCCCGTAAGCCGAAGAGAACATTTTCAAAAAAGAGTGTTGTTAACTCTCATTTCTACCTCAAACGGTAACGCACGAGTCTTCGATGAGCAAGCTGCATACACCAAACTGCTGGAACTGTTTGTTAACCCTACTCATAAAAACAGATGAATCAAAACCCGTGTTTCGTAGTTTTTCGAACTACGTTCGCTCTGATCTTTCATACAAAATGAAAGTACGTAGGCACAAGATGCGATGTCTTGACGAGCAACCTTCCCCCGTTACCCGTAGTTAGCCGAACTACGTGGACTCTGATTTCTCGTTCTCTGACGAGAATACGTAGGCACGAAGCGCGATGCTTTGCCGAGTCCATTTTCTTTTCTTTTCAGACCAGTCTTGATAGGTAGATAGTTAAACCAACCCGTCAGATAAGTACAACAAGCATGGATCCCATCGAGTACGATGGATGTAAGAGGTGCTAATACCTTCCCCTTGCGTAACCGACTCCCGAACCCATACTTGGTTGCCATGACCTTGTATTATACCTTTTCGTCAGGTTTTTCCGATCGTTTCCTTTCCCTTTCAGTGGGATAAATAACGAAAGGTGGCGACTCTTCTGTTTTACCGACACCTTATTTTCGCAGTAGCGATAGCTGGTGACTCTGCTGGGGATCCAACATCCCCTATGCGAGTCAATCCTAGCGCTGGCATGTTTATCTGTTGGGTTTGCATTTATTTATCGCACTTTACTTTCAGTATAATATGATTATTTGTTGTGCTATTGTGGGAGGGACTGATTCTGATGAGTGAGAAGCCAGACCCAGGCTTGAGAGAAAACATAGCATTAGAGTGGATTAGTGGTGGACTTGCTTGCTTTGCTCGCACTAGTTCCCATGTAATCCACACTCAGACAAGGTTCTCTTTGATGACTTCCTATCGGTCCTTTGGACTCGAGGGGATTTTGGATCTGAGGATTGTCGACTCTGGGGACCGATCATTTGTGACTCAGCTAAGTGAGGCCTCTTCAGGGAGTGATGATCCCAAACCAGAAATGGTGAACGTATCATCATTTTGTGAAAGTCTGTGACGCTGAGGAACGCATAGGATGTCATACCTGTGTTAGTGGATTAGGTCCATACCTGTGAGCGGGGCTGGGCTATGCAGGAAACTTTCACCTTCAGACAACCTGGTTTTCTCTTAACAGTTTGAATCAATATTATTGGTCTCAGTGGGTTCTAATTATCAGAGCTGTGTTATGTTCTCGCCGAAGCAGAATTTTGGTCTTTCTCAACCAACAACACAATCATCTTGATCTCCTGCCGCATGTTTTCATTTTTGCATTTTTGCATTCTCATTCGCATTTCATTAACGTGTGTGTGTGTGTGTTGCAGGTGCATACTTCTCCCCTGGTTCTAGTGATCTTGATCCTTATAGCTGACGTGGCATCTTTGAAGAAAACAGTGGCTTATAAGCTACCAACACCTGATATCTTAGAGTTACGGTGTTTGATTTCTTTGGCTAATAAAAAATTGATGGAGGACTTCGGGAAAAGTTATGGAAGACTTCTGAATACTGTGTGTAAGCTTTCTACGTACGAGTTGAACGGCCTCTACGCTCTTCTGCAGTTTTATGACCCGCAGCTCAGATGCTTCGTTTTTCCAGACTATGTCCTAGCTCCAACCTTAGAAGAGTATTCTAACTTGCAGGGGGTACCATTGTTGAATCAGATGCCTTATTATCGTGTTGATGGTGAACCTAAATTGGGTAAGTTGGCTGCTGCTCTTCATTTAGATGACTCAGAGGTAAAAGGGATGTTGTTCAGAAAGATTGGAGTTTTTGGTTTCTCTTTACCTTTCCTGGTGGAGAAGGCCCAAGGGTTTGCCAAGAAGGGTTGTTGGGTTGTGTTCAATGCCATCTTAGCCCTTTGCATATATGGAATCGTGCTATTCCCAAGTCACCCGGACTTCATAGGTATGGATACCTGCCACATATTTACTTCCAGGAATCCAGTGCCCACTCTTCTCGAAGACGTTTATCATTCAGTTCACAGCAAGAATGAAAACAGAAAGGGGAAGAATGTGGCATGTTGCGCTCCTTTTCTGTATAAGTGGTTTTCCAGCCATCTTCCTAAAACGGGTCCGTTTATTGATTCTGCTGAGACTTCACCCTGGTCTGAACGTTTGATGGGTTTGTCTGCTGACAATATCACTTGGTTTGATAGAGATCTGCTAGTCAAAGAGATTGTGCATAGTTACGGTGGCTTTCCTAACGTCCCCCTGGTCGGAAGGAACGGGTGTATCAATTACAAACCCCCTTTGTTGGTAAGACAATTTGGATATGCACTAAGAGGTCCTCCTGAAGAGGAAGAGATACAGGAATCTCTGTATCTCACAGGGTTGCTTGAAGGTGACACTTAGGTTAAGGTAGAGAAAGCTTGGAGAAAAATTCATAGAAAGGGAAAAGTTTTGCTAGGAAAGAGCAATAACAAGGCCTTTGATCCATATGTAGCCTGGATCCGAGAAAGAGCCACCAAGTTTCTGATGCCATTCCCTGCAGTGGAACCGTTATATCCTCCTGTGGTCAAAGAACCAACCACAGTTGATATTTAGAAGGTCAACCAGGTGCTTCAAGAGAAGGAAGAACTACAGAAAGGCAGCGGAGAGTTGGAGAAAGAAATTGCTCAACTTCGGAGCGAGAAGAGCGAAGTTGTATACTCCTGCAAGAAGCAGACGAAATTGATAAACCACTTGGGCGCCAGTTTAACCAAGGAGACTGATTCTAGAGAACGTCTTAGATTAGACCGGAAGGTTGTGCACAATGTGTTGACCACTAAGAAGCAAGACCTGGATAGGGTGTATCTGAAGTTATCCAAATACGAGACATTGTGGAACAACACCCTAACCAACCACAAAGAGAGAGAGGAAAAGTTGAAGCAACAGATACCCAAGATGAAGACTCATCTTGAGACCAAGGACAAGAAGATAGAGGCTGAAGCATCACTTCGACGAGACGTTCAGTACAGATTGGTTGAAACCAAAGCAAACCTGCAGGATTGTCAACTCAGAGTTGATGCTAAGAGGTGTAGAGTGGAAGACTGCTCTGGAAAAGGTGCTTGTGGGGACGTTGCCAAGGATCTCCAGGATACCATGAGGCAGAGGGATATGCTCATCCGGGGTCTGCTCACCCAGCCTGACCATCCCAGTACAAAGAAGTTATTGGAAGATTTTTCGTGCCCGTAGTCGCACTTGATTTCTTTGTATTTCTTTGTATCTTTTATGAATTGATATGCTGACCACCGCCAGGCCTGTTGGTTAGGGTCACACTTGTTGCTTCAGTTGTATTCGATTACAGTTGTACGCTGCCCGCGTGGGTTTTCAGATATATATGATGATTTCTTTCCATGATTGGATGTTAGACTTTATTTGTCTTGGAAACTAGAATCGGGGGAATTTCCCCAAGGCACAGACACACGTTTGCATTTGCATAATCATTTTGCATAGCGTGAGCCTCTGGCTTATTTATCTAACCCTTTGTGTTTAACAGGTTTTTTTTCAGGATTGAGCGAAGGCAGATTCACTGGTATTCTACCAGAGCAAATCAGGTCAGAGTAATGGAACAGGTTCAGACTGACATTCAAGAGCTCAGGGAGAGGATGGATCGTTTTATGGACCTTATGCAAGTGGTCGCCAATGGCCAGGATCAACTCAATACTCTGGAGCAACCTCTAATTGCACACGTTGACAGTAACGGCGTGTTACACGGTGGGAATGCTGCAAACCCTCTTCTTGTTGAGACCCCTCATGCTAACATCCCTGTTACTAGAGGGAACGGAAGTGGCAATGGTAATGTTGTTACTAACGTTGGAGCTAATGGGAATACAACTGGAGCCGGAAATGGCAACTTTGAGGCCAATGGTAATATTGGTACAGACAATGGCAATACTGGAGGAACGGGTAATGCTGGGAACGTTGGTGTTGGTAATCTGTATGGTCTTGATGCTGCTGGGTTTGCTCAAGGTAATGGCCATCAACCTTGGCATGAGGATCGTCAAGAGGACTTATTCTCAATGAAAGGAGCCGAGGGCGAACTGAATTCTGAAGATCGTTTAAGGTTCAAAGCACTCGAAGACAAGATGAAGAGTTTGGAGAACGTGAGTTCCATGGGCGTTGATATGACCAAGTTGGGGCTGATCTCAGACCTCAAGGTGCCTACAAAGTTTAAGGTACCTGACTTCGAGAAGTATAAGGGCCCTACTTGTCCCCATGTCCATCTGAGGTCTTATTATCGAAAGATGTCTGCACACTCGGAAGATGAGAAGTTGTTGATGCACTTCTTCCAAGACAGCCTGCCAGGCCCCTCGCTGGAGTGGTATATGGGTTTGGAGCCCACCAGTGTACATAGTTGGAAATACCTTGCCGAAGAATTCTTGCGCCACTATCAGTACAACATCGATTTGGCTCCCAATCGGGTTCAGCTACAAAATTAGTCTCAGAAGAACAACAAAGGCTTTAAGGAGTATGCCCAGAGGTGGCGTGAACTGGTAGCAAGAGTTCAGCCACCGATGGTTGAGCGAGAACTTGTCGAGATGTTCGTGGCTACTCTTCCAAGTGTTTATTATGAGAAGCTTGTCAGTGGTATGTCGGGAAGCTTCTCCGACCTCATAATCACTGGAGAGCATGTAGAGAATGGCATCAAACTCGAAAAGATTCAGGGTGTAGATGTAGCCTCAGCAGGAGGGGGAAAGAAGCCTTGCAGTGGTAAAAAACGCGAAGGTGAGACAAGTTCTATGTCTAGTTCTCTGGGAAGAGGAAAAGGCCAGTGCCAACAGGTCGCTAGTATTACTATTCCTGTTGTCCAGCAACCTCAGCAGCAGCAACAGAACCAGCAAGGGTACCGGAGGTACCAGGGTAAAGCACCTTTGTCAAGTCGTCACCTTGAAACCCCACCTATGTCGTACGCCTAGCTATTGCAGACACTGCTTTAGTTGCAGCTGATTCAGAAGAGAACTTTGGCTCCCTTGACAGGGACACCTCCACCTGGCTACGATGCAAATGCAAGATGCGAGTTTCATTCGGGGGCACCTGGCCACTCGATTGACAATTGTAAAGCATTTAAGCACAAAGTACAGGATATGGTTGATGCCAAGATAATAAACTTTTCTAATAATGTCCCGAATGTTACGAAGAACCCTATGCCCAACCACTAGGGAGATGGGGTTAGCGCCATCATCGAAGAGGAAGATTCGGACTTATTGACTAATGTCAAAGACCTGAAAACACGACTGGGTTTCATTAACGCCAAGTTGATGAAGAAAGGTATTTTCCCAGGATGTGGGAAGTTTTGTATGGATTGTGCGAATAATTCAGATGGTTGTGATCAGTTGGTAGTACGGATCCAGAGCTTGATGAACGAGGGAATTCTGCAGTTTAGCCGGAGGGCTCGGAACAGATCAGGGGAAGTAATGCTCAAGCAGAAGGATGAGGTTGCCACTATCACCATCCCCCGTAAAATAATTACCATTTCTGCATCAAGGCCACCTACAATCACCATAACGAAGGCTGGGCCTATACCATTTGAGAGCACTAACGTTGTTCCATGGCACTATAGGGAAGATGTCTATTGCAATGGATAGAAGTTGGAGTTAAAGCCATCCGGGAAATATGTCGACAACCTAGTCGGGACTGGGGGAATGACGTGTAGTGGAAGAGTTTTCTCTCTGAAGGTGAGAAAATACTTAGAAGGGGGTTGAATAAGTATGAATATAAAAACTTAGAAGTAAAAACTCAGTTATTTTTATCCTGGTTCGTTGAACTCAACTACTCCAGTCCACCCTTACTAGAGTGATTTGCCTTTCTCAAACAAGGACTTAATCCACTATTTAATCAATTGATTACAATAGTAAGCACTAAGAACAACTGTTCAAAGTCTTCTCAAGAACTACTGATCCTAACTGGATCTTCTTAAGGTTTTCTTACAATCAAATGTAATAACAAATACAAGTGTTAAAATGCTTCTAATAAAGCTTTATCACAACTGTGATTTTTCACTTAAGATTAAGAATAAAGAAATTAATTCTAGAAAGAATGTGAGTTATATGAGAGCTTTGATAATGAATTCTTTTTAAGTAATTCGTCAACTGAAGAAGATGAGTGGAGACTTGCTTTTATAGGCACAGTGGTCCAAGAGTATTTCATGTTGAGAAGTGTGTACCAAAAAGTCTGAGCCTTTTTGTCTTCACATCAAGTGACCTTTCCTAGAAGAAGAAAGCACAGAGAAATCCTTTTTTTTCTGTGTTCTTGTGTCTAGCATAAATAAGGAAATAGTCGTTTGGATATTCCAACAGATATAATCTTTGAATTCTTCTTCAACAATTTTCAGCAAGAATCATCAGAGTCTAATTTGATCAGAGCCTTCTGATGTTGGTCAGAGTTTTGCTGAATCAGAGTCTTTGCAGCAAGTGTGCTTTTAGCGTGTATAAGTTCAGAGCAGAGTTTTGAGTCAGATCCTCAGTACTGGCAGCTTTAGTACTCTCAGAATCATCTGTAGTAACTATGCTTGAAAACTCTTCATACATAATTCTTCTTTGGTTCAGATGCTTCTGAATTGGTTCAGATTCTTCTGGAGCTTCTGCTTCAGATCCTTCTTGAGGCTACGCTCAGGATCTTCTGATGGCAGCGTTCAGAATCTTCTAATGGGTGCATCTGACGCTTCAGAGCTTTGCATATTTCTTATGTTCAGATCTGATTTGCTTCTGGAGTGATATTTACTTTAATATCTGCAGCAAACATTCTTAAGCAAATTTTAGAGTATATAATTCTTAATTACAAAATTTCATAATAGTTATCATCAAAACATAGAGATATTATTAAGAACCAATCTGTGTTCTAATAATCTCCCCCTTTTTGATGATGACAAAAACATCAGAAATTTTGTTTAATTGAAAATAGAATAATTATAACTCCCCCTGAGATGATGAATCTCCCCCTGAATTAAATATAAATAAGGTATAGAAACTTCCCTTTTGTCTTGAGTATTTTTCAGAGTTAGAGCTTGATTTGTTCTAAACATTTGAGAGTCAGAGTGTCTGGCATATTTCAGAATCAGAGTCTGATAATTGTCATATGATCTGAGAGTCTCAGAGTTTCTTTTATAGAGTATACTTATCAAATGTTCTGAAATACTCAGATATTATGTTAGATAAAATTGATATGTCTGAAGTTTCATTCTGGTAAAGTTTAATTAAACAGTTCAGATCTATTTTCTCCCCCTTTTTTGTCATAAGCAAAAAGTAAGAACTTTGAAAAGACAAATAAAAGGAAAAATAAACGAGATAAATCATGTAGAGAAAACTTTGAAACATTCATTCATTCAGAGGAGAAAGTACAAACATCAGAAAACATTCAAGTACATATGCAAACATTAGATGCAAACATCAGAAAAAAATAAACTAAGATTGTTTTGACAAAAGCATCTTCAACAGATCCGTGATCTCAGAAGAAGACTGTTCTTGTTTTGACATCCACTTAGCCATGGTTTCATTCTTCTGATCTTGTTTGGACATCCACTGAGCCATGTCTTCATACTTCTTATCTTGCTTAGCCATTCATGACTTGATTTCTGATTGACCAGCTTTCAGAACTGCAATCTTATCTTCAAGATCTGGATACTCTTTCTTGATCTCAGATGAAGAAGGTGGGACAGTTTCTGAAGCTTGAACAGAGTTAATTTCCATAGGGGCTTTGGTGTTAGGAGCAGTAGATCCAGAAGGATGTTCTACCAGAGTCATAGCAAGAGTGTTGTCTTCAGATGCAGATTCAGTATTCTCTTCTGATGATGAGGGAGCATCTGTAAGAAGCAATGGTCCAGATCTCTTAACAGTCCAGAACAGACTTCTAGCAGTTTCAGCAAATCTGAGCTTCGCATCATCAGAACATACGTTCTTCAGATTTGATGCTACAGTATTGAATCTGTTTATGAAGACATTCCAAATGGCATCAAATTCCTTTGCATCCATTGTTGATGAACACTTCCTCTGTACAGATCCTAAATACATTTGTATTTCTTGCAAAAAAACTTGTAAATAAATGATCAACATTCAGTCTAGGTCTTGGGTTTAAAAGAGTTTCCAATGTGATTGGCCTGGGTTGGGGAGAAGGTGGAAAGATGGATTTATGAATGGTGATCAGAGGAGGAGGGTAGTATGGTATGAATGGAGGTTCAAATGAATTGCCAGGTTTTGATCTGGTTAAAGCATTCAACAGACATGGTTTTGTAGTTGAGACATGGGAAACAACATCAAATGGTTTATTAGAGTAAGGTTTGAATGCAGATTTAGCAGATTTAGCAGAGTATGGTTTTGGATCTGATGAAGTTACTGTTGGCATTGTTTTAATATACGTTTGAAGAACAGATGGTATAATGATGGTAAGTTTGGGTTTGAGAGGAGTGATAGTGTTAGATGGTTCAATTCTAGTGTAGAAATTTTTTAAGGTGAAACCAGAGGGAAGTTTGTTAGAGGAAAATAGTTTGCACGAAGCAGAAGGTACACTCTCAGATGTTCTTGGCTTGGATGTAGGGGTAGGATTGGGAATGATAATTTCAGAAGATGGTTTAGGTGTTGGAGTAGGATTTGGAATGAGAATTTCAGAAGAAACAGGTGGTTCTGGTTGGTTTACTTCAGAATTTCTATGAGAGGGGGATACCAGAAAGTTTGGGTGTATATCAGATTCTGATGAATTTGAGGATGTGGTTGGAGTGTAAGATGTGGAGGACACTTCAAAAACAGTTTTGAGAGGTGTAATGTTTAGAACCTCTGTCTCAGGGATATTGGTTCCAGATGGGTTGGTTGATTCTGATGGATTCTCAGAAGGTCTTGATGAGGGTTCAGATGTAGGGGGTTCTGATGTAGGTGGATCAGATGTAGGTGGTTCAGATGTAATAAGATCAAATGTAACTTTTATAGGTTCAGAAGTAACTTGTGCAGAACCAATAGGTTCAGATGTGTTTGATGGTGGTTTTTCTGGTTGTGGTTGTTTTTGTTCAGAATGTTTCTTTGGTTGTTGTTGTTGTTCAGATTGTTTTGTTGGTTTTTATGGTTGTGGAGTTTGATTTACTGGTTTTGTTGTTGTTGGTGTTGGTGCAGATGATTGATTTGTAGAAGGTTTTACAGGTGTGATGGAAACAGGATCAGTTGATTTTTGTGGGGAAGGAACAGAGATATGAGATGGAGCAGGAACAGATTGTTTCTGAGTAGAAGGTGGCTTTGGAATAGACTTAAATTTTGAATCATTTAAAACAATATTATTGAAAGAAGATACAAAAGATTTGGTACCTTTAATCTTGATACACTTTGTGGGAACAGAAGGAGCGTCTCCAGATGCTTTCCTCTTGATCAGCTTCTGAGGCTTGTCAGCAACTTTGGGCTTCTTCTGAACAGTCACATCTTCTGCTTCTGATTGACCTCTTTTCCTTGTGATCTCATTTCCTCCATCAGGAATTGGTTCCCTTGCTCTTTTAAGAATATTTGCAGGGATTGGGGTTCCATCTGCCTTGCAAGAATCAATGTACCTTACAATTATTTCCCTTGGTTCTTCAGCACAGAACAGTGGGTAATCTTCAATTGGGATTCTCTTCTGACTGAGTTCAGAGATATTTAACTTCTTGGGTGCTGATGTGAGTTCCTCTACAATTTTAAGTCTCTAAAGACTCTTGGAATTCAGAGGTTTCCCAACAATAGATTCAAGTTCTTCCTTGACTCCAGCAGCATACGAAGCAGTCACCAATCCATTTTCTGTAAGAATATCTGAAATTAACCTTCCAAAAGGAATCCATGTTCTGATCTTCTGACCCTTATCTTTCACAGATTCTCTTGAAGCATTAATATGATTCCATAAGTGCATGAACAGAATATAAGGAAGACCTACCTTGGTGCTCTGACTTAAGCAGTACGTGAAGTAGAGCTGTTCATTGTTCACGTAATCTGGAGAGTTTATAGATTATCTGTGATGAATGCATCCCATGAAAATCTTCGCCCAGATCTTGTAGTCAGGCTTCAGATCTTTAAACTTGTTAGAGGCCTGTCCAGCAGTCATGACTTCCTCACAAACTTCTTCCATATCTACACGCCTAGCTGGCAGATGAGATACTCCATCAGTCTCCTCATATCCTATGAGTTTCCTGATCAGATCTTCTGTAATGATTATCTCCTTACCCAGAACAGAAGACAAGATGAATTTAGGGTATACAGAAGCATGTATCCAGAACTCTTTCACCAGATGGGGGTAAACTGGTCCAAATAATCTGTCAAAGTATTTTACCCAGCCTTGAGCATCAACTATTGAACGAAATTCAAATCCATTTTCAGCCAATGAATCAAATTCCACCATTGATTCACAGAGAACTTCCAGTTTGTCAACAGGTGTTAACAAAGTCCTTTTTGGTGTCGTATATGGAGCCACACCCATATTTGCAGAAGTAACTGCAGCCATGGTTGATTGAAACTGTGCTGCTGTTGAAGATGAGGTTGCCATTGAAGATGATTTTGTCAAAGGTTTAGGGTTTTTGTGAAGAGAGAAAAGAAGGCAGAAATGCTTAAACGTTCTTGAGTTGTGAAAAGTGTGAAAGTGGTAAGAGATGTGGTATTTATAGTAAACAATTAGGCATACAAACAGACACACAAGGCACGTTCACACATAGCAATTAATGAAAAAGAATAAAAATCATTTTAAGCATTAATTGATTCTGACAAATTGGGGGGAAAATCAAGATTTTCACTATTCAAACTTCACCTCAAACGTCTCTTCAGTAGTGTACATGCCATCTTTGCAGATTTAGAGTGATACGTGTTTGCTTGCATGTACTTCTGAATTCTCTTGAGAAATGAAACGTTAACCAACGTTCAGATCCTCTGAGTATTGTTAGTTCAGACTTTCACAAATAAAGTAATTTAAGGAAATGAATAAATAATCAGATGAAATACTTCAGAGCATTAAACATTTTGCATCTGTAAAATTTGCTTCTGACAAATATTATTCTGGACACAAATCCATACCAATATTTTTCAGAATAAATTTGAATATATCTTCAACAAGGGGTTTTGTGAAAATATATGCCCATTGATGATCTGTATCAGCAAAGGCTAAGTTTATAATTCCCTTCTGAACATAGTCTCTGATGAAATGATGCTTAATTTCTATATGTTTTGCCTTAGAGTGTAACATGGGGTTTTTAGACAAACATATAGCAGAAGTATTATCACAAAATATAGAAATGTTACTTTCAAATATCTGATAGTCTTCTAGCTGACTTTTCATCTAGAGCATCTACGTGCTACATCCAGCAGCAGCAATATATTCTGCCTCTGTAGTTGACAGGGCAATTGTGGGTTGCTTCGTGCTGTACCAAGAGATTAGATTTCTTCCTAGATATTGACAACTTCCAGAAGTACTTTTTCTTTCTACTCTGTCTCCAGCGTAGTCAGCATCACAGAATCCAACTAATTTGAAATCATCAGATTTTCTGTAACACAAACCCACATTAGAAGTACCTTTCAGATACCTTAGAATCCTCTTAACAGCTGTTAAGTGTGATTCTCTAGGATCTGATTGGAATCTAGCACACAAGCATACACTGAACAATATGTCAGGACTAGAAGCAGTTAAGTAGAGAAGAGATCCTATCATACCTCTGTAGATTTCTGATCTACTTTCTTACTTACCTCTTCCTTGCCTAGTGAACTAGTTGGATGCATGAGAGTCTTTACCATCTTACTATCAGTCATGTTAAATTTCTTCAGAAGTTCTTTAACATATTTGGTCTGATGAATGTAAGTGCACTCTGGAGTTTGGTTGACTTGAATTCCTAGAAAGAATCTCAATTCTCCCATCATGCTCATTTCAAATTCTGCCTGCATACATTGAGCAAACTCCTTTCCCAGCATAATATTGGTAGATCCAAATATGATATCATCCACATATATTTGACAAATTAGAAGATCTTTCTTAAATGATTTACAAAAGAGTGTTGTGTCCACTTTGCCTCTGATGAAATTTTTCTCCAGAAGAAAATTGCTTAATCTCTTATACCAAGCTCTGGGAGCTTGTTTTAAACCATACCGAGATTTCTTTAGTTTGAAAACATGTTCTGGGAATTTTTCACTCTCAAAACCAGGAGGGTGGTGGACATAAACTTCTTCTTCTATAATACCATTTAGAAAGGCACTTATAACATCCATCTGATATAGAGTGATGTTATTTTGTGCAGCAAATGAAATAAGAAGGCGTATAGATTCTAACCTTGCCACTAGAGCATAAGTTTCAGTGTAATCAATACCTTCTTGTTGACTGTACCCTTGAGCAACAAGCCTTGCCTTATTCCTTTCAACTTCTCCTTTCTCATTAAGCTTATTTCTGAAGACCCATTTAGTTCCAATTATGTTGAATCCTTTTGGTCTTGGAACTAAATTCCACACATCATTTCTGGTGAACTGATTTAGCTCTTCTTGCATAGCAATAATCCAATCATTGTCTTGCAGAGCTTCATCTACAGAAGTTGGTTCAATTACTGACACCAATCCAAATAATGATGCTTCAGATGATCTGAGGAAGGATCTTGTTCTGATAGGGTCATCCTTCTTTCCAATGAAAACATTCTCTGGATGAGAAGCTTTGATTCGGGAAGATGATCATCTAACAGTTGATTCTTCAGAAATGTTTAAATTGTTCATCTGAGAAGTTAAAGGAATTGCATCTGGCGTTGCTTCTAGTTCCTTAACTTGAGCTTTATCTGCCTCTGAGCCTTCAGAGTCTGTGAAGACTACTTCTCTATCTGCAGAGTTTTCAGACTGCTTTAGCTTTTTAATGCCAAGCTTATCATCAAATCTAACATGAATAGATTCTCCCACAATCTGTGTCTCAGTATTGTATACTCTATAGCCTTTAGAGCGTTCAGAATACCCAAGCATGAAACACTTCTGTGCTTTGGAATCAAACTTGTTCAGATTTTCTTTAGTATTAAACATATAGCAAATACATCTAAAAGGATGAAAATATGAAATGTTGGGCTTTCTGTTCTTCCACAGTTCATAGGGAGTCTTCTCCAGAAGAGGTCTTACAGACACTCTGTTCTGAATGTAACAGGTTGTGTTGATTGCTTCTGCCCAAAAGTGCTTTGCCATATTAGTTTCATTGATCATGGTTCTGGCCATTTCTTGCAGAGTTCTATTTTTCCTCTCTACAACCCCATTTTGTTGTGGAGTTCTAGGACAGGAAAAATCATGAGCAATGCCATTTTCATTAAAATATTTTTCAAAATATTTATTTTCAAATTCACCACCATGATCACTTCTGACTTTTATAATTTTGAAATCTTTTTCATTCTGGACTTGTTTGTAGAAGTCAAAGAATACAAAATGTGACTCATCCTTGTGTTTTAAGAACTTTACCCATGTCCATCTACTATAGTCATCAACAATGACTAATCCATACTTCTTGCCTCTGATGGATGAAGTTTTCACTAATCCAAACAGATCAATATGAAGTAATTCTAGTGGTCTGGAAGTAGAAACAACATTTTTTGATTTAAAAGAGGATTTTGAAAACTTCCCTTTTTGACATGCTTCACAAAGAGCATCTGAAGTGAACTTCAGATTAGGAAGTCCTCTGACAAGATTAAGTTTATTAATCTGAGATATACGCCTCATATTAATATGCCCCAATCTTCTGTGCCAGATCCGTTGCTCCTCATTAACAGACAAGAGACATTTAACATTCTGAACCTTAAGTTCTGAAAGGTTTATTTTATAAATGTTGTTCTTCCTCTTTCCACTAAATAGGATTGAGCCATCCTTTTGACTAATAGCTTTACAACATATTTGATTAAAGGTTATGTCATAACCATTGTCACTTAATTGACTTATGGACAATAGATTATGCTTTAATCCTTCTACAAGTAAAACATTAGTAATAGAGGGAAGTTTACCATTTCCAATAGTGCCAGATCCAATGATCTTGCCCTTCTGATTCCCTCCAAATTTCACATCTCCTCCAGATCTAAGCTCCAGACTTTGGAACATAGACCTTTCTCCTGTCATGTGTTGCAAACATCCAGAGTCCAGGTACCATGATTGGCGTCCTGACCTTGCTGCTAAGAACATCTGCAACAGGAATTATTTTACTTTTAGGTACCCAGAACTTCTTGGGTCCTTTTGGGTTAGTTATTCTGAAGGTTTGTCTAAACTTCTGTTTTTCAACATAAGGTTTATTCTGACTAGCCTTAGATTTAAACACATGAATGTTCTTTTCAGAACGAGTGTGTTCAATATCATTCAAGTGACCAAATTTAAAGTGGGAATATAAAGGAGTTTTCTTGATGATAATTTTATCAACAGGTTTTGGATTTAAATCCTTTCCAGAGGCAGATTTATATCCAATTCCTTTTCTGTTATTTCTGCTAACTCCATAGATCATAGAAGCCATTTTGCTTCTGTCTATGCTTTTAGCAAGAAACTTCTGAAAGCTGTAATCATATTTTTCCAAAATATTTTTGCATTCAGACTCAGTTTCAAAATCAGAGTCTTGTTGAGCTAATTCAGAATCATTTTTCAATCTTAAGTTCTTTTCATTTAGCTCAGCTACTTCTGATTTGAGAATATTATTCTCAGATACAAGATTGCTTTGACGCTTCTTGTATTTGAGTTTAATATTGTTATAGCTCTTCAGAACTTCTGATAACACTTTGATAAGTTCATCTTTAGTGAGTTTAGCCATTACCTCTTCAGGTCAGAGTCATATTCTGAATCAGATTCAGATCCTGAAGTTCCTTCCTCCTGATCTTCTATGTCTGCCATCAATGCTACATTGGCACATTCCTCTTCTGACTCAGATTCAGATTCAGATGTATCTGAATCATCCCAGGTGGCCATTAGAACCTTCTTCTTCTTATCAGCTTTTCTTTTAGGCTTTTCTTTCAACAACTTTGGACAATCATTTTTGTAATGCCCAGGTTCTTTACATTCATAGCAGATAACCTCCTTTTTGCCAGATCTTCTGTGTCCAGAAGATTCTTTTCTTTGGTCAGATTTCCTGAAGTTTCTGAACTTCTTTCCTTTATGCTTCCAGAGTTTGTTTATTCTTCTAGACATCATGGATAGTTCATCTTCATCTTCAGATGAGGATTCTTCAGAGCTTTCCTCTATCACCTACAATGCTTTAGCAGATTTATTAGATTTTAAAGCAATTGATTTACCTTTCTTTTGAGGTTCATCTTGTCGCTTCCGCGAAAATAAGGTGCCGGCAAAACAGAAGAGTCGCCACCTTTCGTTATTTATCCCTCAGAACGGGAAAGGAAACGATCGGAAAAACCTGACGAAAAGGGTAAGACAAGGTCATCGCAATCGTTGTCTGGGTTCGGGAGTCAGTTACGCAAGGGGAAGGTATTAGCACCCCTCACGTCCGTCGTACTCGACAGGATCCACGCTTGTTGTGTTTACTGGACGAGTTGGTTTATCTATCTACCTATCAAGGCTGGATTAAAAAGAAAAGAAAATGACTCGGCAAAGCGTCGCACTTTATGCCTACGTATTCTCATCAGAGAATGAGAAATCAGAGTCAACATAGTTCGACCTACGAGGGATTACGAGGAAGGTGGCTCGCCAATACATCAGTATTGTGCCTACGTACTCTCAATAGGCTTGAGAGATCAGAGCTTACGTAGTTCGGGATAATACGGATTACGGGGATTCAGATTCATCTGTTTTATCGAGCAGGGTTAAACAGTAGTTCCAGCAGTTAGGGACAAAGCTTGTTTGCGTTGGCGCTGAAGTTTAACGACACTCTTTTCTTCAGAAAAGCTTCCTTTGAATTATGGGCCCACGGGGCAAAAGGGTTTGAAGTTTGTTTTCTGTCTTTTACGGAAGAAGTGTTTTTTTTTAGTGTTTGCAATTTCAATCGCACTAATGACTATGATTTGAGAGTGAATGCGTCGCATGTCACCCAAAGGGTACCATACTAAACATCCGGACTGTTGGAAAGAAGCTCTCCAACAATCCTTTCTCAGATAGCTTAAGGCTCGTAACGTACGAAAGAAATCATTCATGATTACTGTATTTTAAGCTGTTTTGAGGTGAGAAGAGAACAGGCTCAACTAAAGGGAGACTATCGAGTCCTACTGTTGTCATACCAAGGATTCATCCTATAGTTGAAGTTTGAAACGAGGAACTCCTAGAAGTTATCATGCATAGGTTTCAATCTAAAGTTCTAATCATCACTTCCTTATCAAAGGATGTGAGAGTCCTACGGGATCATGTCAATGATACAGAAATAGATAAAGCATCAGCATAAACAGTAAACAGATATACAGTAAAATGCATGCAATGCAAGTGAGGGAGGAAATGTGTGTGGGGTGTCATCCTCCACAAGCTCATCTCAACCTCAAGCCAGATATGAATAACTGCAATCATACAGAAGAAATAAAATTCTATCAAGCAAGATAGAATAACAGCTGCAATCATACAGAAGAAATAAAATGCTATCAAGAAAACATAAACCAGATGGGCAAGGGAGCTAGGCTCTACCGAATACCCGCAAGCAAAGCCACACAGTAACAATACAAGCAGAGGGAGCAACTCAACCTCTAGTGCAATCATGCTCCTAGATTGAAGTCAGTCTAATCATGGACTTATTCTAATGCATCAAGCAATTCAAACAAGGCACATCAACACAGAAAAGGAAACAGACAAGAAAGAAGATCAACAACTCCCCCTGTCAATTCCAAGCTTCAGCTCTTCTAACATCAACCCAGTCTTCAGATTTCCATCACCCTTCAAGGATATCAGCTTCACTGGCAAGTATCAACATGCTTCTCCAGGTTTCAACCCATCTACATAAGTGTCAACTTAATCTTCTTCTTCAAGCTTCAGCTCTTCAGTTAATTCCACCCTCAGGCTTCACTCTTAACTACAAGTATCAACTTGATCTTTCAGGCTCTCAAAGCATCAATGTAAGTGTCAACTCATCTTTTATTCCTCAAGCCTCAGCTCCACACTCAATCTCAATTGAATCCTATTCACAAGTATCAACTTGGTCTTCTTGCTTCTACAAGCCTCAGCTTCTCAGAGTAATCTTTAATCACTTAGAAGTGTCAACTTCACCCTTCAATTCTCTAAGCCTCAGCTCTTCACTCACTCTCCATTGGGTCTTCAAGTATCAACTTGTTCTTCTTGCTCTTCAAGCTTCAGCTGCAATGGCAATGCTCAAGGAATCATCCCCTTCCACACTCTTCAATGAAGTCCTCATCTTCACACTCAAGCCCAACATCTCTCAAGATACTCAAACCAGAAGACAATTGATTTAACAGAATGAGGGGAAATGATAAACAGCTTACTGACAACCAAAGGAAGCCTGTAAGGGTTCATCATTATGAGAGACTGGTTCCCTCAAAGTTCTACTTCCCAGATAAAGCCACTCATCCTTCCAAAGGAGGGATGTGAATATCTGAGAAGGACCTTTAGTCATTGGGAGGAATGGAAGCACAAGATGCTTTCCATGTTTGTGAAAGAAATCATTCTAACTATAAGGCTCTCCCTATGTCTCCTATCTCCTAATCTTCATCAGACACCTTCAAGCACAAGCAAATCCAAAGCTCCGAGCAACTTCAAGCAACTTCAAGCATCCTCACCTTGTCTTCAACTTGTCCTCAATCTCAACCAAAGGCAAACCAAGCACAAACCCTAATCTAAGGGAACTAAAGAAGTTAAACTAGTTGAATTAGTAAATTAGGATCACCTAAAACCTAGCACTAAAGTTAGTCCTAACTAAAATACTAAAATCAATTGTAAAATCCTACAAAAATTACTATGGGAACCTAGGTCAATCATGACTCTACCACATTAATTTCAGAGATCAAACCATCAAGTTAGACCTAGAAATAAATTCTACATCATGAGGTATCAAACCTAAAACACTAAAAGGAGGCATCTAAATATCAATCTAGAAAGCACACCTATTTTCATCACAAAAATGTGAGAAAAATTCTATGGGATCATACATGTCTAACCTAATCACACACAAAAAATTAGGCCAAGAATCATCACCATGAGATCAAACAAAATTCTACAAAAATATGCATCAAACATAATCATTTTAATATCAATTAAAATGCAAAATTCCAATTAAATCAGAAATTATATGAAATGAAAATATTTTTTCTCTAAAAAATAATAGACTCAATCATGAGTAATATGCAAAAAGAATGGGTTTGATTGGATTAATATTCAATTTATTATGAATTTTACAAAAAACCATGAATTAAATGGAAATTAAATGAAAATCAAATAAAAAAAGATTAAACACACGGTGCAAGAAGTAATCAGATTCAGTTCAAAATCTGGGTTGGGCCATCAGGGGGGTGTGAATAGCACTCAGATCACTAAGCCCAAAGCACCAAATAATTGAAACGCAACGTTTCCTTCTTCAGAATCCTTCACAAATCAGAATTAAAACGTGGCCCTTGGATCTTCTCCCAGTCAAAGGTCAAAACATGATCTGATGGTGAGAACTTCATCTTCTCCATTTCAAACGCCTGAGCTTCGCGCCCAGCTCCGGCCACCTCCGGTGGAACTCCGGCCATCCCCTTCAACCCTAGTTCTTCCTAGAGGCCTCCAATCCAAGAGGTCAAAACATGAAACACGTTCCAAATCTTGCCACGAATGCAACCATACCATTAGTTTCCTCTGAAACCCCAAGAATCATCATCTCGCAATCTCAACCGAAAATGGTGATCTTCCTATTTTGTCTCTAATTCAACAATTAACCATCTGAAATCCATCCTAGGCCATTCTACAACTAATCTAGCACCTTAATTCAACCTAATTCTACCTGAATCATGCTAGGGGAAGAGAGTTACCAACCTGGAAATTCTTGAATAACAGATGCACGAATCCTCCAAATCAAGCTCTCAAATCTTCTGGACACGATCACTGAACCTCCTCCTTGCTTCTGTATGCAAAAGATTTAATGGAAAGTGCTTCAATCTTGAAACACGATGATGAGTTGCAGGTGCTGAAAACCACTTTCTCCCACACGATCTAGCCACCAATTCTTCTTGGCAATGATCTGCAATCACTCCTTGACACTCATGGAAGAAGAATCAAGCAAGAAATTGAATGGAAATTGAGGAATTTGATGAAACCGATTTCAATTGCAATCCAAGAAAATTCACTCTCAAACTAAGCTCAATCCTTCATGATCACCAACCTCTGCCATTGATCCATTCTACTCAATATATAGATGGAGTTTGGATGATCTAGAACCCTCTAGATCCTTCCAATGAGATTTTCCACATCTCATGTCACGTGATTTTGAATCACTTATCATGACATGTACAACCCTTGCAAACAGCTTGGAATTCATCCCATTCACTCTTAATTTCTCCCCTAGTGAGATATTAGAGGTGTTTAGCTTGCTAAGTTCCTTGTTCATGCCTTAATTTTGAGTTATGCATATGTTACTTAATATGCAAGCAAGTGCTTTTCAAAGCAAGTCCATGGTTTAGACCTCAAATCAAAAATGTGGCTAAACCATTGTTTTTAAAATGTTTTCTAGAGTCAAAATGATATATTACATGCCATGGTTTGGATGTGTAGGTCAAAAATATCAATTTCCAACTTTGGCTTATTTAACTTATGCCTTCATTTTAGGTCATTTTTGCAACTTTGAGCTACAAGCATTTCTGACATCTCATGACCTCCTTACTAGCCTTAAAACATCATTTTAAGCAAGTTTGATGTTGAATATTTTTCCATTTGAAGCTTGGAAATAGGAGTTATGGCCTTATACTTGAAATGACCTGTAATCTCCAAATGACCAAAATGCCCTTGACTTGTCAAAGCCATAACTTGAGTTCTACAAATCCTATCAAGGACTTCTAGTACTCTCTAGAAAGCTAATAAGATAAGGAACAACATTCATTTTGACCAAAAGTCCTTAGGAATCATCCTTCTTGAGCAAAAGTTTGATGCAAGTTGGGTAACTTTCAAGGCCCCAGATTCACATACCTCAGATGACCTGTAACTTGTCAAAGTCATAACTTGAGTTATACAAATCCTATCAAGGACTTATAATACTCAAATTAAAGCTAAGAGCAAGATCTATAACATTCATGTTTGTGGCAAGATGAGATGAAAATCACATCTTGAGCTAGACTGCCTTGAAGATAGGGATCAAACTAGGGGATTTTACACTGTCAAGCCTTAGAAACCCTAGCTTGAAACTTCTCAAACTCTTCAATCATGATGAGTTGACCTGGGAATCATCCTTATATCATATCAATGCATCAATCCATGATCACATGGCCCTTGGATTAAGTCTCAACCCTCTCCAAATCATCAGATGACCTAGGGTTGACTCAGTCAAACCCTAATTACACCACTCATGGCTAAGTCTTCTTAAACTTGCACCATGACCTATCTAGGCTTCATGATGGCTTTCAAGACATCTACTAAGCTCTCTCAAGGCTTAAAGTCCACATTCCTGGCTTCAGAATCATCTGAGGTCTTCCCACAACTCTCAAGTTAGGAGGCACACACCCTTGGTTTCAACCACTCTCTCTGGGGATCTTTTAACTTCTCTGACAAGGATATCAACCCTTGAGCACTTGAATAAGCTTCTTAGCTAGCTTCATAGTCTTGTGTAGCCCTTGATTGGTACTCATACCTCTTGATCTCCTGCATACATGTCAATGAAATGCAAATGATAACGCTAATGTGGATGAAATGCAACACAAGCTTGGTAAAGAAATGTTGGTCAAATTTTGGGTTGCAACAGCTGCCCCTATTCAAGCGGCTTGAACCTGACTGGGTGAGAAGCCAACGGCTCTCAACCAATCACGGTACGAGACGGTTGAATACCAATAAACCCGGAAATTTGCCAACTGCACAAGTACACGGTACTCTGATGGGAACAAAACTTCGAAGACTGAAATGTTAGATGCACGGCAACTAGATGGGGGATTGGTCACACGGTAACCGGTAATACATGGTCTATCATGCCGTCAGGCATCAAGATTCCTCGGGACTCATCAGGTCAACAATCGCGTTGATCATGCCGTCGGGCATTCAAAGAGGACTTTCGGGCATCAGCCGGACTCCATCAGTATGTCGGGAATGGCATTCTCAGCCAATCATGAACCAATTGGGGATATCCAACTTCTACCATTAGGAACTCCGCATCAGCTGAGAGAACTGCTTCATTAATACGGTTGGACTTCAATCATCAAGTCTTCGAGGGAAGTTTCAACTTCGCTGCCTAGAAACCTGCTGGGGATGACACATCTCCGTTGGGGATTCTGGAGAACTATCAAGTAACTCTGCATCGGGGATCCAGAAATCATTTTGGGCGGCTCAACTCTGCTGAGGACTTCAAGAATCATCTTGCACAAATAACTTCGCGGGGACTTCAAGAATCATTCTGAACCCATAACTCTGCTGGAGATTTCGGGAATCATCCTGAGCAAACACTCTGCCGGGGACTCTAAGCATCAACTTGAGCAACCAACTCTGGCGACTGCACTAGGGGTTTTAAGAATCATCTTAAGCAAACGACCTTGCTGGGGAAAAAGTTCAAGAATCATCTTGAGCAAGCGACTCTGCGGAGGAACACCTTCCTGGAGATAACGACTCCGGCGGGGAAATACAGCATCAGCTATTCAACACTCTACTAGGGACGACCAATCATGGCCCCCACTGCTTTCCAAGGACTCGGCTCTCTTGGGGATCTGCAAACTCGCCTGGAGAAGAAGGAATCATCCTGCTTACAGGGGAGAGTACGACTCTGTGGGGAATCTCAATTCTCTTGGAGACTTCAGTCTGGAACTACCAATTGCTGCACACTTCAGACTCAGCTGGGGATATGACGTTCCTTTAGGATACATCTGATTGGGGAGAATCTTCTCTGCCTGGGGAGACATATCAATGCTTTACGATCTCACGTTTAGACTCCGCGGAGAGAGGCTGCTGAACCTCGCTGGAGAAGGAGGAATCATCCTGCTTGGGGACGCGCACGGCGTACTACCTGGTACATGCTACACCTGCACCAACACAAACAAACAGACAAGATACCCTTCTCAAAGGGACCTATCAAGGTTATCATCTTGTGACAATGTTCGAGTAATTCATTGTTTCAACAATCAGTGGCCTAGGCCAGTAGGTTTATGTATGCGCATTTTGTCAAAAACATCGGCGTTCTTTTTCACAAACAAAACAGATAAATGCTAAACAGACAAACAGAATGGCTGAATAGTATACATTTTATTGATAACGAACCCCTGAATGGGCAAAAATGTTTTACAACAGATGCAAGCTCCTGGGATGAGGAAGCCGCGCAAAAAATAAAACATAAATATACATCAGTATATACAAATGTCGGCAACGAGGCGTAGACGAACACCATGAGTTGATCCCTCTAAGACCCACTCGGCTTCGATACTTCTCCGAGGCTTCAGCTTCAGAAGAGATTGATTCAGATAAACGGCCCTCAGGTCCTCCAAACCACTAAACAATGAAAGTCCACACGCGGAACACAGTCATTTGCTCTTTCAAATCCCTAACTTTTGCGTGAACCGCCCTTTGCGGGTTTTCAGTTCACCAGGATACCCTTTTTTGCCAAAGTCGCCCATCCGGGTTTTCGACTTTGCGGGTGTACATTCTTTTCAATTTATATCCCTAATTTTTGCCTGAACCTTTTTCCTTTTTTGTGGTTCGCCGGGATGCCCCATATTTGCCTGGACTCTCTTTTTACTGTCCAGCGGGTCACTTTCAAGCAAAGTATTTTTTAACTGCGTCCGCGTTCACCGGGGATGCAAAATCTTCACCATCCATCGTGGATAACAACAAAGCTCCTCCCAAGAAGACCTTGCTGACAACATACAGACCTTCGTAATTGGGAGTCCACTTGCCTCGGTGATCGGAGTGTGGAGGGAGAATCTTCTTCAGGATGAGATCACCCGTCTAAAAGCTTCTAGGACGCACGTTCTTATCATAAGCTTTCTTCGTTCGGCTTTGGTACAAACGACCATACACAATTGATGCTAATCTCTTCTCGTCCATCAGGCTGAGTTGGTTCAGTCGGTTCTTAATCCATTCTGCCTCGTCGAGTTTCACGTCAACCAAAACTCGCAAAGAAGGGATCTCCACTTCTAACGGTAGGACAGCTTCCATACCGTACACTAAGGAGAAAGGAGTTTCCCCTGTTGATGTATGTACCGTTGTACGATAACTGTGCAATGCAAATGGCAGCATCTCGTGCCAATCTTTATAGGTCACAACCATCTTCTGAACAATCTTCTTGATGTTCTTATTGGCCGCTTCAACGGCGCCATTCATCTTCGGCCGGTAAGGAGATGAGTTGTGGTGTTCAATCTTGAAACTCCGGCACAGCTCCTTCATCATCTTGTTATTCAGATTCGAACCATTATCGGTAATGATCCTCTCGGGAATTCTGTAACGATAGATGATATCCCCCTTTATGAATTTAGCCACCACCTGCTTGGTCACATTAGCATATGAGGCTGCCTCCACCCACTTGGTGAAGTAGTCGATAGCTACTAGAATGAAGTGATGATCGTTGGATGCGGTGGGCTCGATCTTGCCTATCATGTCGATGCCCCACATGGAGAATGGCCACGGGGAGGACATGACATTTAACGGGCACGGCGGCACATGAACTTTATCAGTATAAATCTGGCATTTATGACATCTCTTCGCGAATTTGAAGCAATCAGACTCCATCGTCAGCCAGTAGTATCCTGCTCTCAGGATATTTCTCGTCATAGCATGCCCGCCGGCGTGCGTACCAAATGTGCCTTCATGGACTTCCTCCATGAGCATACTCGCCTCTTTCTCATCTACACATCTGAGTAGCACGAGATCGTGGTTTCTTCTATACAAAACTCCATCAGGATTGAGATAAAAATTTCCAGACAGCCTCCTCAGAGTCTTCTTATCCTAGGTTGACGCACCCGCAGGATACTCCTTAGTCATAAGGAAGGTCTGGATATCATGGAACCATGGCTTGCCGTCGGAGGCTTCCTCGATCACAAAGACAAATGCAGGTCTATCAAGACGAGAAAGGACAATTCTTGGAGCTTCATTCCAAAAATTGACTTTATACATCGAAGCCAACGTGGCTAAGGCATCAGCCATTTGATTTTCAGTCCTAGGCACATGATGGAGTTCCACTCGATCAAAGAACGGAAGTAGCCTTCTGGTAATTCATGTACGGCACCAAATTCGATTGACGAGTCTCCCACTCCCCTTTAATCTGGTTGATCACAAGCGCTGAGTCACCATATACGTCTAGGTTCTTGATTCTCAAATCAATTGCTTCTTCTAGACCCATGATGCATGCTTCGTACTCCGCTTCGTTATTGGTGACCGGAAACGTCAGTCTCGCAGTGAACGGGATGTGGGATCTGTGGGGAGTCGTGATGATCGCCCCAATGCCCTTTCCATAAGAATTAACCGCCCCGTCAAATATCAATTTCCACTGGGATCTTCTTCCTGGCCCCTCGTCGGGCAACGGTTCATCGCAATCTTTTGTTTTAAGAAACATGATATCCTCATCATGGAATTCAAATTTCATCGGCTGATAATCTTCGATCGGCTGTTCGGCCAGGTAATCAGACAATACGCTGCCTTGATGGCCTTCTGGGAAACGTACTGAATATCATATTCCGTCAACACCATTTTCCATCTGGCAATCCTGCCCGAAAGAGCCTGCTTCTTGAACACGTACTTGATCGGATCCATCTTCGAAATTATCATGGTGGTGTGATTGAGCATGTACTGTCGTAAACGTTTGGCAGCCCAGGCTAGTGCACAATACGTTTTCTCCAGCATCGAGTAACGAGATTCACAGTCTGTGAACTTTTTACTCAAATAGTAAATGGCATGCTCCTTTCTGCCCGTCTCGTCGTGCTGACCGAGAACACACCCCATACTATTCTCAAGAACTGTCAAGTACATGATTAATGGTCGTCCGGCCACTGGGGGTATCAAGATCGGAGGTTCCTGCAGATACTGCTTTATCTTGCCGAATGCCTTCTGGCAATCCTCGTTCCAGATAATCGCCTGATCTTTCTTTAACAGTTTGAACATCGGTTCACACGTGACCGTGAGCTAAGAGATAAACCTTGCAATGTAGTTTATTCGGCCCAAGAAACCACGAACTTCTTTTTCTGTTTTTGGCACTGGCATTTCTTGTATCGCTTTAATCTTCGCAGAATCAACCTCGATGCCTCTTTCACTCACGATAAACCCCAGTAGCTTTCCGGACCGTACTCCGAAAGTACACTTGTTAGGATTCAGCCTCAGCCTGAACTTCCTAAGCCTCTCAAAAAGCTTCAGCAAATTGACCATATGTCCCCCCTCCGTTTGGGACTTCGCAATCATGTCATCAACATAGACTTCAATCTCATGATGAATCATGTCATGAAACAAAGTTACCATTGCTCGTTGGTAAGTGGACCCTGCGTTCTTCAGACCGAAAGGCATTACCTTGTAGAAAAATGTTTCCCAAGGAGTGATAAACGTAGTTTTCTCCATGTCCTCCGGCGCCATCTTGATCTGATTGTAACCGGAGAAGCCATCCATGAACGAAAACACGGAGAACTGAGCTGTATTGTCGACCAAGACATCAATATGAGGCAGCGGGAAATCATCTTTAGGGCTCGCCCTATTCAGATCCCGATAATCGACGCACATTCGTACCTTACCGTCCTTCTTCGGTACAGGCACTATGTTGGCGACCCACGGAGGGTAAGTAGTGACCGCTAAGAAGCCAGCATCAAGCTGCTTCTGCACTTCTTCTTTGATCTTAACGGCCATATCTGGTCGCGTCCTCCTAAGCTTCTGCTTAACGGGAGGACAATCTTCTCGCAGCGGCAAGTGGTGGACCACGATGTCAGTGTCAAGTCCGGGCATATCTTCGTATGACCAAGCAAAGACGTCACTATACTCTCTTAGCATCTCGACCAATCTCTGCTTGACATCACTCTGCAACGCAACCCCTATCCTGATGTTTCTGACGAGTTCTTCAGAACCCAGATTCACAATCTCGATCTCCTCTTCATGAGGAAGAATAACTTTCTCTTCTTGTTTCAACAAGCGGGCCAACTCTTCAGGAAGGTCTTCGTCTTCATCAATCTCTTCTTCGGCTTGATAGATCGGGCAATCGAAGTCGAAGTGAGCCGTAGAAGGTCCAGAGTCGATGTCATCTGTTATGTGGATCCTGCAATAACAAGGGTTAAGTTTAAAACGAGGATGTGCAGGTTAGCACAAACCCCATTGCCATTTTATTGTTTTTCAAAACAAATATAAAGCAGGAATAACAGAGATCTCAATATTTGAATACGAAGAAAAACGCCTTTTGATTTATTGATAAAATGCATGTACATAATCCAACAAGGCCCTGACAATAAAACCACTATGCCCCGGGTAGGACATAGGGTTGTACAATGATTGGAAAAAGTAAATCATTACTCTTCGCTTGTCATCTGGATGATATCCTTGATGGACCAGTTGGTAAGGCCCTCGCCTGACTTGCTTGGCTGGATCCAAGAGTCTAGGTCACAATCGCTATCTCCGCTGTCTTCAGACACCGCGTTGATGCTTTCAAAAATCACCCCGCCGCTGGTAAACTGGATCGGCCCTTTACCTCGAGACGCACTGCTAGAAGAAGAAGAAGCTTCAGCTCCAGGAGAATATCCCAAACCAAACTTATCTTGCTTGTTAGGTATCTCAAAAATTCGCCCCCAGTCTGGGGTAGATCTGGCTTGAACAACAGCCCGGGCTTCTTTGAAGGAAGAGAGAGTCATCTCTGGCTTTTCAGTGACTACAGGAGCTACGTCCTTGACTTTAACAGCTTCGAATGCTTGGCATAGGGTTTCGTGGATTTCCCCATCCATCTCAACATACTTGAAGGACGACAAATGGCTCACCATTATGTCTTCCTTGCCACAAACGGTCACTATGCTACCTCCGACAACATACTTGAGTTTCTGGTGCAACGTGGAGGTCACGGCTCCAGCAGCATGGATCCATGGCCGGCCCAAGAGACAGCTGTAGGCAGGCATGATGTCCATAATGTAAAAGATCGCGTCGAATGTTTCCGGTCCGACTTGAATTGGCAGGGTCACCTCCCCGAAAACATGGCGTTTAGTTCCATCAAACGCCTTCACAACCAGATCATTGGGTGTGCAAATCACTCCACGAGTATCTAACTTCATTACTGCCTTCTTCGGAAGAACATTGAGTGACGAGCCCGTGTCCACCAACACGTGCGACATAATCGTTCCCCTACACTCTATCGAGATGTGCAGGGCGCTATTGTGATTCCTCCCTTTTGGCGTCACCTCTAGGTCGGTGAACCCTAGCCCATTTCCAGCATTCACGTGGGCTACGACCTCTTCCAGCTGATTTACCGATATTTCCTGCGGTACATATGCGGCGTTCAACACCTTCAGTAGCACGTTGCGGTGTGCTTCAGAACACAGCAACAGGTTCAAGATGGAAATCTTCGAGGGTGTCTGATGGAGATGATCCACAATCTTGTAGTCACTCTTTTTAATCAACCGCATAAACTCCTCGGCGTCTTTAAAAAGTAAGTCTTTTTCTGCCCCACGCGGGGATCTCTTCAACGACTTTACTTTTCCCTTTATCAGCTGTATCAGCTCTAACCGCTTTATCCGCCACGACCTCTGGTGGTGCAAACACTCTTCCGCTGCGAGTAATACCACTGATTCTCGCAAGGTTTTCCACAGACAACCCAAACGGTTCCAGCTCCAACTTCTATCCGTTGCAGTAGACTTCAGCCCCATAATGCCATGGGACAGCATTAGTGCTTTCGAAGGGTATCGGCCCGGCCTTGGTGATGGTAATTATGGGCGGCCTGGGTGCAGAAATAGTTATCGTCTGGCGAGGGATGGTGATGGTGGCAACCTCATCATCTTGCTTCAGCAATGCCTCTCCCGATCCACTTTCAGCCCTTCGGCTAAACTGTAAAATCCCTTCAGTCATCAGACTTTGAATTCCCTCTATCAATTGGTCACATCCATCAGGAATAGTAGCACAGCCCATACACAGCTCTCCGCAATCTGGAAAGAAACCTCTTTTCATCAACTTAGCTTTAACGAAGCTAAGCGGCGTCTTCAAATCTCTAAGGTCAGTCAACAAATCCAAACTCTCGTCCTTGATAATGGCGTTTACTCCACCTCCCCTATGATTCGGCATAGGGTTCTTCGTGACATTTGGCACATTATCCGAGAAGTTGATGATCTTAGCGTCCACCATGTCCTGCACCTTGTGCTTGAAGGCTTTGCAATTCTCTACTGTGTGGCCTGGTGCCCATGAGTGAAATTCACAAGTTGCATTCGCGTCATAACCTGGCAGAGGTGCCCCTGTCAAGGGAGCCAAGGTTCTCTTCTGGATCAACTGTAGCTGGAGCAAAGTCTGCAATAGTTGCGCGTACGACATGGGCGGTGTCTCGAGGTGACGGCTCGACAGAGGTGCCCTATTCTGATACTTTTTATACCCTTGTTGACTCGGTTGCTGCTGCTGCTGTGGCTATTGAACTGCCGGGATAGTTATGCTGGCCACCTGCTGGTGAGGGCCTTTACCCTTCCTTCGAGCGTTGGACACAGCGCTCGTTTCTCCTTCCCGTCTTTTTCCACCATAAGGTTTCTTGCCTCTTCCAGCTGAGGATGAATCACCTTGAATTTTCCCCAGTTTGATCCCATTTTCGATGTGCTCACCCGTGATAACGAGATCTGAGAAGGTTCCATACATGTCGCTGACTAGTTTCTCATAATAAACCCCTGGGAGGGTGGCCACGAACATTTGCACGAGCTCACGTTCAACCATCGGCGGCTGAACCCTGGCTTCCAATTCACGCCACCGCTAGGCGTATTCCTTGAACCCTTCATTGTTCCTTTGCGACAGATTCTGCAGTTGGACTCGGTTCGGGGCCAAGTCGCTGTTCTATTGGTAGTGGTGCACGAATGCTTCAGCAAGGTCATTCCACGTGCGCACACTAGTAGGTTCCAGACTCATGTACCATTCGAGGGACGGGCCAGACAGACTTTCCTGAAAGAAGTGCATCAGCAACTTCTCATCCTCGGAATGAGCGGACATTTTTCTGTAATATGATCTCAGGTGGACGCGAGGGCAGGTGGTGCCCTCATACTTTTCAAAGTCAGGTACCTTGAACTTGGGAGGTACCTTGAAATCAGCAATCAGTCCCAACTTGGACATATCAACACCCAGGGTGTTCTGGTTCTCGATATTTCTCAACTTATCTTCGAGTACCTTGAACCTTAGACATGCTTCAGCAGTCAGCTCCCCTTCAGCACCTCTCTGAGAGAACACGTCATCTTGACGATCTTCTAACCACGGCTTAGGCCCGAACAGATTTCCAACACCCGCAGTGTCGTTGCCCAGCCCAACATTGACATTAGCTTCCAGACTCCCATTACCGACGCCCGTCGTATTACCGTTGAGTCCCATGTTAGCTATCACATTGCCGTTGGCACTGCCATTCCCCCCGGTCACGGGGACGCAATTCTGAGGAGTTTCAACTGGTGGAAGAGTAGGGACGGTCCCACCATGGAGTACACCATTGCTATCGACCCTTGAAATCAGAGGCTGAACCAATGTTCTGAGCTGATCCTGGCCATTGGCGACCGCTTGCATAAGCTCCATGAAGCGATCCATTCTTTAGCGGAGTTCCTGAACATCAGTTTGCACTTGCTCCATGATCCTGGTTTGATTAGCTCTGGTCGGATAGCGGTGAATAGGTCTCTGATCAATCCTGGAACAACCTGAAACAACCTCAAAACACAAAAGGGTTAGGGAAAAACGATAAAGTGCTCGCTATGCAAATGCTTCATGCAAATGCAAACATGTGTCTGTGCGTTAGGGAGATCTCCCCGGATCCTAGTGCCTGAGTGCCAGTGCTGATAATAAGAGGTCCGAGTCCAGTCATGGAAATAACAATCTCATATATAAAGAAAGAAGCCCATCAAGGCAGTACACAACATCAGCGAGTACAAGATTAATCAATAGCATGACCTCAACCAACAAGCCTGGTGATGGTCAGCATACAACGATGATCAAAACAAAAGGAATACAAATAGTCAAGCACGGCCATGGGCGCGATACTCTTCTAACAACTCCTTCGTTTCTGGATGATCAGGCAGAGTGAGTAACCCTTCTACGAGTAATTCCCTCTGCACAATGGTGTATTGAAGACCTTCGACCGAATCTTCCCATGCTCCTTCGCCGAAACAATCTTCTAACTTCCTCTTCTTGGACTCAAACGTCAGTTTGCGCTCCTTCAGGTTAGCGAGAGCCTTATTGAGCTGGCCTTCAGCGGCATATCTGCGAGCGGTTTCTTCATCAAACCTCTTCTCACTAGCCGTCACCTGGGCTTTCAGCTTGGAGATCTGTAGCATCAGCTTATCCTCCCGCTCTTTCCTGGTGGCTAGGGAGGCCTTCCAGTGCTGGTTAAACTTGGATATCCTCCGATATGCTTCTTCCAAGTGCTGCTTCTTCGTGGCCAGTACATCGTTGACAGCTTTGAAGTCTTGACCCATGCGCTCACGCTCAGCTATCTGCTTAGTCAAGTCTGTACCTAGCCGGTTCACCAGCTCTGTCTGTGTCTTGAAGGAATGAACGACTTCATTTCTCTCGCTTCTGAGCTGAGCCAATTCTTTCTCCAATTATTCATTTGCCCTCTTCAATTCATCTCTCTCAGCTAACACCTGATTATGTTGCTGAATGGGCACTGAAGCAGGCTCTTCAATCACTGGAGGGCTTTCTGGCTTGGCAGGAAGAAACGACATCCCTATAGCTTCTGCTCTGGCTCTGATCCAAGTCACATACGGAGGGTAGGCTTGATTATTGCTTCTCCCTAGCAATGGTTTTCCCCTCTTACTGACGCTATTCCAGGCGCGCTGCAGCTTAGATAACAGATCCCCCTCTAGAAGACCAGTGGGGTACAGAGATTCCTGCACCTCTTCATCCTTCGGCAGAGCTCTCAAAGTATACGCAAACTGTCGGACCAGCAAAGACGGATTGTAGTTTATACAGCCCTTCCTGCCTATCAAAGGCACGTTCGGAAACCCGCTGCAGCTGAAGATAATCTCAGTACCCAACCTATCTCTGTCAAACAAGTCAACATCCTCCGCAGATAGACCCATCAAACGCTCGGACCACTCAGCTGTGGCTGCAGACGAAACAAAGGGACCCTTCTTGGGTAGATGACTATCAAGCCATTTATAAAGCAAGGGCACACAACACGAGACATTCTTGCCCCTTCTGTTCTCATTTTTGTAGTGGATAGAATGGTAGACATCTCCTATCAAGGTAGGGACTGGATTCCCTGAAGCAAAGATGCGAAGCGCGTCGAAGTCTACAAAGTCGGGCATATTAGGGAACATAATGATGCCATATATGCACAGAGCGAGAATGGCGTTGAACACGACCCAACATCCGTCTTTGGCGCACTGCTGAGCCTTACCCACTAAGAGCTGCAAGGAGAACCCGAGAACCTTGTTCCAACTAGACAATACCAACTCGGAGGCATCTAGATGAAGTGAAGGAGCTAAACTAGCCAGATCAGGCTCAACATCCATATGTACAAAAGGCATCTGCCTCTTGATAGGCACACCTAACAAGTCAGCATATTCCTCTAACGTGGGTGCAAGAACAAAATCCTGGAAAGTAAAGCATCTCAACGGAGGATCGTAGAACTGCAGCAGAGCGTGCAACCCATTCAACTCGAACGCAGAGGGTCTACGAACCAAACTGAGCAATTTGTCGTAAGACTTTCTGAACTCATCTCTCACAGAATCATCTGCTAAAGCAATCAAACCAGTCAGCTGAACCACATCAGGGGCAGGGAGCTTGTAAGCCACGGTCGTCCTCAGAGAACCCATAACAATACATAGGAGGCCAGAAATCCTGGATCGGGGAAAACGGTACCTGCAACACAGACACACGTTAATGAAATGCAAATGAGTATGCAAAGCAATGTAAAATGCAATCATGCAGCAGGAGATCAGGGCAACTGCGCTGTGGGGATTCTGTATCAACAAAATCACAATCCTGCTCTATCAAGAACAACCACTATCTCTGATAAGAAGGAAACCCGGGTATCGGACCACAAATCTGCTCTGTCAAGAACACACACACATAGGACCATAAATCTGCTCTATCAAGAAGAACCATCTGATAACTAAAACTCTGCTCTGACAGGAACACACATCTGATAGTAAGGACCTCTGATACAGGACCCTAACTCTGCTCTGTCAAGAACAACCATCTGATAATAAGGACCTCTGATCCCCATCAAAACCTGCTCTATCGAGAACAAACATACATCTGCTAACGAGATCCTCAGACCCCAATCATAAATCTGCTCTGTCAAGAACAAATACATATCTGATGACAAGATCCTCTGATCCCAATCAAAACCTGCTCTGTCAAGAACAAATACACATCATTGAATATAAGGTCCTCTGATACAGGACCAAAGCTCTGCTCTATCAAGAACAATCATATATATCTGGATATAAGGTCCTCTGATACAGGAAAAAAACTCTGCTCTGTCAAGAACAATCATCTGGTTATAAGACCCTCTGATCAAAACCTGCTCTATCAAGAACAAATACACATATGATGATAAGATCCTCTGACCCCAATCAAAAACCTGCTCTGTCAAGAACAATCATATATCTGCAGATAGGATCCTCTGATCCCAACAAAACTGATCCACTATCAAGAAAACCAGGTAGTCTGAAGGTCAAAGTTTCCTGCAATAAACCTAACCCTGCTCACAGGTATGGACCTAAACTGACTCAAGTTCGGCATCCTATGTGTTCATCAGCGTCACAGACATTCAAGAGGGGTGATACGATACCCAGAAGGTGTGGCATCACCAGCTCATGAAGCGGCCTCACTCGGCTGAATCACAAATGATCGGTCCTCAGAGTCGACAATCCTCCAAACCAACAACCCCTTCAACCCAAAGGGTTGAAAAAGAAGCCAACCGGGAGAACCTCGTCTGAGCGTGGATTTCATGAGACACTAGTGCCTGCCAAGCAAACACGCACCCACTAATTTCCACAACTAATGCTATATTCACTCAAGCCTGGGTCTGACTTCTCACTCATCAGAAAGCCCCTCCCACAACAGCACAGATAATCATATCATACTAAAAATAAAGTGCGGGAAGTAAAGTGCGATAAATAAAAACAACCCAACAAGTAATCATACAAGCGCTAGGATTGACCCTCGCAGGGGACGTCGGATACCCAAACTGACTCGCATTCGGGACGTTGGATCCCAGGAAACTATCAAGTCCCCAGCAGAGTCGCCAGCTGTCGCTTCCGCGAAAATAAGGTGTCGTCAAAACAGAAGAGTCGCCACCTTTCGTTATTTATCCCTCAGAACGGGAAAGGAAACGATCGGAAAAACCTGACGAAAAGGGTAAGACAAGGTCATCGCAACCGTTGTCTGGGTTTGGGAGTCGGTTACGCAAGGGGAAGGTATTAACACCCCTCACGTCCGTCGTACTCGACGGGATCCACGCTTGTTGTGTTTACTGGACGAGTTGGTTTATCTATCTACCAATCAAGGCTGGCTTAAAAAGAAAAGAAAATGACTCGGCAAAGCGTCGCACTTTATGCCTATGTATTCTCATTAGAGAATGAGAAATCAGAGTCAACGTAGTTCGACCTACGAGGGGTTACGGGGAAGGTGGCTCGATAATACATCAGTATTATGCCTATGTACTCTCAACAGGCTTGAGAGATCAGAGCTTACATAGTTCGTGCTAATACGGATTACGGGGATTCAGATTCATCTGTTTTATCAAGCAGGGTTAAACAACAGTTCCAGCAGTTAGGGACAAAGCCTGTTTGCGTTGACGCTGAAGTTTAACGACACTCTTTTCTTCAGAAAAGCTTCCTTTGTATTATGGGCCCACGGGGCAAAAGGGTTTGAAGTTTGTTTTTTGTCTTTTACGGAAGAAGTGTTTTTTTTTAGTGTTTGCAATTTCAATCGCACTAAAGATTATGATCTGAGAGTGAATGCGTCACATGTCACCCAAAGGGTACCATACTAAACATCCGGACAGTTGGAAATAAGCTCTCCAACAATCCTTTCTCAGATAGCTTAAGGCTCGTAACATACGAAAGAAATCATTCATGATTACTGTATTTTAAGTTGTTTTGAGGTCAGAAGAGAACAGGCTCAACTAAAGGGAGACTATCAAGTCATACTGTTGTCATACCAAGGATTAATCCTATAGTTGAAGTTTGAAACGGGGAACTCCTAGAAGTTATCATGCATAGGTTTCAACCTAAAGTTCTAATCATCACTTCCTTATCAAAGGATGTGAGAGTCCTACGGGATCATGTCAATGATACAGAAATAGATAAAGCATCAGCATAAACAGTAAACAGATATACAGTAAAATGCATGCAATGCAAGTGAGGGAGGAAATGTGTGTGGGGTGTCAGCCTCCACAAGCTCATCTCAACCTCAAGCCAGATATGAATAACTGCAATCATACAGAAGAAATAAAATGCTATCAAGCAAG